>CM053604.1:4240527-4270112 GCA_028646535.1 Procyon lotor | reverse complement strand
TCTGAGAACTTAAGGGAAAGTACCTAAATATTGAAGGAAGAGATGAATTATTCTGCTAGGTCCATGGTTTATGAATGCATGCACATTGTCTACCAAATGTTCACAGTTGCTGAGAGCATAAAATCCAACTCTTATCTCTATTCCTCTGCTGTTAATGATGCACAAGACCAGAATCTTTTTAGCAAAACTTTGGAGGATGACATATTTTCCTCATCCCAACTTCCATGCTTGTTTTAAATAGTTCCGTCGTAGGACAGCAGTATGTGGGTTTTGCTTTAAAGCATGCTCAATATAAAATTAAAATCACGATTTAAAAAAGAAAAACAAATTGGACAGATGTTGCAGATGGAAACTATTGGAGGTGAGTCATGGCCAAGCCGTTAGTGATGGAATGTCAAAACAGGCTTCCAGTGCATACAAGGTGAAATGCAACCCTCCAGAGTGAAATTTTCATCATCATAAAATCTAATCTCTCTAATTTTAGCCTTTGAAACCTGTGCTGCCTGATCATATAACACCAAGGTAGAGGCAAGAAGGAAGTAGCAGGTTAAATGTTCACTCTGTTTGGTCTGGATGGTGTCCTCTCTTTTGCCTAATCAGCATCTGAACATTGATGAGACTATGGAGTCAAGACGAATTCCTGGTTATTGAGGGTGGGCAAAGAGAGATGACAACAAGAAGAGAGGCAAAGATAGGACCAGCCCTGAATGTATATAAACCTTTGTGTTGGTACTTTTCTGAGCCTTCATTTTTGTCTGTTTGAATCTGTAAACCTTGAGTATAATGATAATTATCTCCTGGAGTAATTATAAGGAAAAAGAAAACCTGAAACATTTCTACCAAAATTGATTTATAAACTACGAAGGACCATGCAATTATTGATTATGCTATATTCTTTTTTTTTTTTTTAAGATTTTACTTATTTATTTATTTACTTATTGGGGAAGAGAAAGAGCAAGAGAGAGAAAGAATGCAGGGGACAGGGAGGGAGAGGGAGAGAGAGACTCTCAAGCAGACTCCCTGTGTGGGAGTGGAGCCCAGCGTGGTATTCCCTCTGACAACCTTAACCGACTGAGCCACCAAGGTGCCTCTATTTTGTTTTTGATTATAAGGCAAAATAACTTACAAACTAAACAAAATGGGGCAAATGGAAGGAAGATGATGAAATTCGGTTTGGGAAGCCTGGATTCTAGTCTGAATCTACTCCTCAGTGAAGTACAGTGAGTCAATACATGTTAACTATCTGGAAATTTGCCTGGCCATAATAACGTCAGCAAAGTTTAGTTAGAGTTGGCAAGCCTTTTAACTTTTCTGAGGTTTTATTCCTTGTCTATAAAATATGAATCAGTGTATCTACTTCACAGGCTACTGAAAGAGGATTAAATATAGAGATATATAAGAATGGAAGTTATGAAATATTTACAAATTGGCTATTATTATTACTTTTTATTGGAGTCTGTGTTTTTGTACTGAAATTGAAAGGAACATGTTCCCCTCTATATATAAGGAGAAAATTTGATGGTATAAAAATGTATTATTTTCAGGAACATGAAACAAATGCTTAGGTATTTAGCTTTTGCCTAATTTGTGGGTGACATTATTAGCCTTAATAAATATGAAAACTGTGTTGGAAAAGTTTGAAGCTTTTTTTAAGGAAATGAACAGAGGCTCCCTCAGCCTATCATAATTATCAGATTAGAACTGGGAAGGCCTACACTCAGATGCTAGTGGTGATGATAAAAACAAATGTATTACTTTTAAGAGATTTGATAAGATTTATCACTTAACACAACAGACTTCAGTAGCAGGCAACTTGTGATTCAGATCAGAAATTTGAAGTCTCTTGCCAATAATGCTTTATGGTTTTGCTATACTCTTCACTTATGCTTTCAGATCAATCATCTTGAACTGAAAGCAAAGGAATGAGGGACAGCCTTTGGTTAGCATCTGGTATGGAATGACACGTTAATGTCTGGTGTACAATGGCATGATGCTGTACAATGACATGCTAGCATCTGGGGTGGAATGGTGTGTTAGTATGTGGTACGGAATGGCATGTTAGAGTTTAGTGTGGGGAACTGTGGTATAACAAGCCTCGATGTGGTGGAAATAGCTATTATTTGTCATGAATCTGACCTAGGTTCACATTCCTCCTGAGGATCTTATTTTGTGCTTGATCTAAGGAAACTTTGTTAATTCCTGTGAAATTTCTTTTAAATTATTATAGTTATTATTACATCCTCCTCCCAGGACTTCTCTGAGGATTCAACGAGACAATGCATGAAATACACCCAGACCTGAGCCTGCACATAGTAGACATTTTGTAAAAGTTACTTTCTCTTCCTTTCATCCACTCTGTCTTAGATCTCATAGTTCTATGATAAATATACCAAAATAAGTGTTATAGTCATGCTCACAAATTCTTAGATTTGATTAGGCTTTGTAATAAAACCTGAAGGTCAGCAAATCAGATTCTCTCCAGATATGACTTAGTAAATGGGCTTTGAAAGGTATGTGATTTGCACAAGACAGTACTTAATTTGTAGCTGAAACAGGACTAGTAGACTTAGTCTCCAGGATTCTAGTTCACAAGCATTCCCCAAGCCCAGATTTGACCTATGACTTGGTTGCTTCAATGGAGAAATGCATCTGTGCCTCCAAGGGTCTTAGATTCCAATAAGACAACACCAAGAACTACCCCTGGCCACAAGCAAATTACCAAGAGATAGCTGATGGTTACACACTCCCTATCTACCTTTTCTTCTGCATGTGTGAATGCAGCCATGCATTTATCTAGTAACCGAATAGTTTAACAGCATACCCCAAGCAAGACACACTGTTAAGTACTGTACAAAGTAGAAATTAAATTTCATCCCAAGAGAGAAGAGACGTACAAACAGCTGTAGAGTAGGACAGAGCACAGATTTCAACATTAGGAAAAATCCGAGTTCAAATCCACTTCTGCTGCTTAGCATGCATTCTGTTGGGCCAATTCCTAAACTACTCTAGGCCTTTGTTTACTTTCCTTTATTATGTGAAAAATTACACTTAGTCCTCAGATGGGTCATGAACACTGAATGCTATAGTGTAAAATGAAGAACTAAACCTTTACTTCAGTTCTCAATCACTCACTCATTCAGTGGTGACTATTGTTAATAGCCATTATTTATTATCAAGAGATGTAAAGCAAAGTGCTATGTGGCTAAACTTCTAAATTAGGTGTTGACAAACTTTTCCTGTAAATAAATGGCTGGACAGTAAACATTTTCAGTTCTGTAGGCTGTATGGTCTGCCTCATGAGGACTCATTTCTGCTGTTGCAGAGTGAAAGCAGCCATACACCATGTTTAAATGAATGGGTGTGGCTGTTCTATAAGTTTATAAACATAGGAGGTCAGCGTGGGCCATACTTTTAAATGAATGGGTGTGGCTGTTCTATAAGTTTATAAACATAGGAAGCCAGTGTGGGCCATACTTTTCCAATTCCTATTCTAAATGGACAATTATGGGAAGGGTGGCTATAAGGAATGATTACTGGTTTAGTGAAACTGTAGTGTTCTGAAGAGATGACAACAGCAATAGAAAGAATGGAATAAACAGAGGCAAGAATTGGGAGAAGTTTGGAGCAAGTCTGGTGCTCACTTGAGACCAACGACCCCATCAGGAATCCTCCAAGCACCCAACCTGAGCTTAGTCATATACGACATGCTCACTGAAAGGAAGCATGCAATACTGGGGCAAACGATATTCTGAAACTCTCCTATCTCAATGTCCTCACATCCTTGTGGAATCCTGTCATCCTTGTGGAATGACAAATTTTGAGCAGAAAAGTGACATGATTGATAACGTGCTTTACTGTAAGAGAAGTGCGTGGCAACTCTCTTACGGCAGAATAAGCAAGTAACAAGGTAACTAATCTAATCAGAGGAGGGAAGAAGAAGATGGAGTGGAGGATAACACCTATAAGTCTGGCTTATAGAACAGAGATGTGGCATATTGAATGTGGGAAGCAAAGCTGGTTGGAGAGTTGAAAAAGACACTGAAAAGTGAACTGTGGGACTTTGGGCAAATTGCTGAACCTGTGTGAGAAATGGATTGGATCAGCTTTGAGCTCTTTTAGATCCAGAGATCAACGATTTCATATTGAATTTGGTGTTGTGAGCACACTGATATTTTGGAGTTTGTAACTTAGCAGCTAGACTAAGCCCAATATATTAATTGGTAAGAAGGGGCAGTGAAAACATCTGTACTATTTAAAAACCCTCTACGTCTCTGCCTCCTTTACACTATTCTCTTTTTCTTGGTTTGTTTCATTTGTGCGTGTATATATGTGTGTCTTGTAGAACATGTATATTTTAATCCATAAAGCAATGCATATGACTTGGCTTCATTGCACTGTGTTTGAAGCCCTGGCACAACATTTTCAACCATTGTGCCTGAGTGGGTTTTTCGAAACACTGGTATTTTCATTTCCATCCCCAGAATTAAACAAGATCAACAACAGACAAAGACTCTTACATAATGCCATCAGTATAAAGCCCACACTGTCCTATAAGGCATGCAAGTCCTGTGTTGTCTGATTCTCACATGTCTTTCTACCTTTAGATCCCACCCCACACCTCTATCTAGCCTAAGTCTATGAATAATAGAGTTTTCAAAGTGCTCCAAATTATTTTATGCTGCTGACCTTTTGCTTACATGTTTTTCTCTATTAAGGTTGCCAAAGAGGCACGTGCACGCGTGCGCACACACACACACACACACACAATTCCCTTTTCCTATCTAGATTGTGAACAAGTACAGAAATAAAGCAAGGAAAAGTATGGAAACCAAGCAATTAAAGATGGAGGCCAAGATGAAAAACGTATCCTTAGGTGGATTAGTCAAGTGGACTTGATAATATCAAACTCTGGATCTACAAGACCTATTTAGTCAAATTCAGGTGGTGCTGGACTGGAGCAGGCCTCCTCTGCTTAGAACTCCTCCAACATAGATGGTTTAGCTGAGCTGAGCATCCCCACTTATTCCTTCTGAGTATCCCAGTCAGGTAGGTCATTCCACCAACTCCTAAGCTAAAGAAGCAAAAGAAGGGCCCCAATTAGGCTAATTGAGCTACTTCCACAGGATAGAAATGTTAGAAGTGAGGAGGAAGTGTTCCTCACCAACACCACTCCTCGTGCGGTCTTATCTTTATATTAAACAATTATTTTAACCCTTTAAATTACTTTATTTTTTCAGTGTTCCAAGATTCATTGTTCATGCACCACACCCAGTGCTCCATGCAATACGTGCCCTCTTCAACACCCACCACCCCGCTTGCCCCACCCCCACTCCTCTCCCCTCCAAAACCCTCAGTTTGTTTCTCAGACTCCACAGTCTCTCAGGTTTCATCTCCTCCTCTGATTTCCCCCAATTCACCCTTCCTTTCTTTCTCCCAATGTCCTCCATGTTTTTCCTTATGCTCATATTTTCACCCAGTCATTATCAACAAAGAGTTCTCTAAGAAAGGTTCCACTGAACTTGTGTATCAAGACCTAGACAAGCACAGCCTGATAACATCCCATTGCTCAATGCTGTACACTTCTACCTCCCCAAAGACTCTGGTCCCCGAGAGCCATTTGCGGTTTTGTTTTGTTGTTTTGTTTTGTTTTTTCCTGCTCTATACTCTTTTTTCATTCTGAGGTTACAGTGAAACCTCAGGTTTTTTGTTTGTTTCTTCCCCTTTAGGGCTCTCCTTTCCCAATTTACATGAATTCTTATGATGCCACTAATCCAAGGATAGTGAGTATTGGATCTTCAGTGGAATGACAGAAAGATGGAAATAAAAAAAAAAAAAATGAAAAAGATGGAAATCATTGGAATTGGTTCACCCCAGTGTGATGCCATAAGTAAAGCATTCGTTCTTCATCCTGTTACCCAGATCCTTTGAGGGTTGTGGTTCCTATCTTTGTAGATTGTTTGCAACCACTGAGATATGACTTTGCTGAAGTTAGCATATTTTTTTCCACTCCTCACCTTCAATCTGAGCTGGCTTTGGCAACATCAACAGAGAAAAACATGTAAGCAAAAGGCCAGCAGGCATCAATAGATGTGGTGAGAGTGGTGTCCCACCAGGTAAGAGGCTGCCTGACTTTCTGCTTCTTTCCTTGGACCTCTACCACTGGCTTTGATCAAACCCCAATAATCCCCCTTTGAACGAGAGACCAAGTAAGGCAGAGTCTGTTTCTCCCAGGTGCATAGACAATGCCTCTGTCTACCTTACAACAGCTGACCATCGCCCAGACCAGATGACCTCCCAGCCAAAGTGGGAGCTACAATTGTCTACTGCTTTAAGCAACTAACATTTGAAATGGTTACTTATACAACAATGGATAATTTTCCTCCATTTTTACTGAGATATAATTGACATATAACATTGTATGTTTAAGGTGTAGAGCTTAATGATTTGATATTGGTTCTTAGAAACAGCAGCAGAGATTGGAAAAGTAATGAGCAACCTGTTGGTGGAAGATGGAAAAAGCTGTATTTTGTCTTTGCTTTGTCTTTTGATGCAGAGATTGACTCCAAATCCACCCACATACCTGTTCTTTCTTTTTTTATACTTAAATTAATCTGAGTTGCTGTATGTTGCTTGAGATCAAAGAAACATAACTGAAACAGGTCAGAAAGAGGGAAGGGAGGTCAAGACAGAGGGAAGGGAAAAAAAATAAGGAAGGATATTGAGCTCTTAACTCTCATCTAAAAAAGATTCAGATCACCGCATTTAAAAGAAAATGCATTTTCCAAACACCAGAGTATATATGAATCAACTAAAATGCCAGTGATCACTAGACTTAGCAAAAAAAAAAAAAAAATCTGTTCTGATGTTATGATTGTTCAGTTTCTTGTTACACACACACATACACACACACAGGGAGTTGCAGATGGCTCACCCATCTGGTCAGAGGGCACCAGAGAAGTCACGAGCAAATGCATATCAGAAGTTTTTGATTTATGTAGCAGGTTTTGTGCAAACAATTCACTGTTGCTGATTAAATCATTGCAAGCAGATTAGGCTTTGTTGGTGAAATGGGTAATAAAGTGAAATCTATTCTGCTTCCCAAAGCATTTATGCCGTATGGATCTTATACCAAAGGCATTCTCCAGATAAACAAACTCCAAATGCAGTGGTCAAGAACAAACTGTGAATCTCTGCAAAATCACAGAACATTTGGGTTTTTTTCCTCTTTTGTGCCAAAAATAAAAAGTTAGATAAGCTCTTTGTATCCAAATAATTTTCAAATAGTTTGTGTAATGAATCTAACTAGTTTGTGAATGTGACTAGTCTGGCCTTCTCTTAATTATGAGCTCACTTAACAAATATTTACTCCCCAACTATACTCCAATGATATTGCTATACTTCAAAACTCCTGTACTTTGATTTGCCTATTGACTGTATAAAAATAATTACAGTGATGCCATTACTATTTATTGTGGCTAAAGAGAATCATGGACCTCCCTAATGCGTGCTAGATATTTCTATGGCAATGATGATCAACAGGGGTTCCATTTGTAGGCTGTCTGTGATCATGTTCCAGTTTGCCACTCACTAGTTATGTTAACATTAGGCAAATTATAGGGTGGCTGGGTTGTGGACAATGGGGAGGGTATGTGCTATTAAGTGCTGTGAAATGTGTAAGCCCGAAGATTCACAGACATGTACCCTGGGGCAAATAATACATTATATGTTAATAAAAATTAATTTAAAAAAAAAAAAAAACAAAAAACATTAGGCAAATTATTCATCTATGCCTGAGTTCATTCTCCTGTGAAAGGAGATAGCAATAGTATTGTATGTAAAGTGCTTAGACCATTACTTGGCATATAATAACTGTTTAGTAAACATTAGCTATTGTCATTAGCTATCCTCCTTCTCCTCCCCCTTCTCTTCCTCTGCCTCCTCCTCATCATCATCATCACAGCCCTAATTATCTAATATTTCACCTATTTTGTGAGCATTTACAACATCTCATTTATTTCTCTTATCAGTCCTATGATAAATATTATTATCCTTACTTTATAAAATTGAAACCAAGACTCAGGTTGGTAAAATAATTTGCCCAAGGTCATTTTAGCAAAGAAAAACTCAAAGTCAAGCCCAAGCCTGTTGGATGTCAAGTACATACACATTCTCTACATTGCCTATTCATTTTCCAAGTGTGTCTGCCCAATAATTCCCTCTTACCTTCTTTCACTTCACTGCTTTATGCTCTGTCTAAAGTAACCACTGTGCTCAGCTCTGGTGTGATGAGTTTCCTTCCAAGAAGTTGGTCCTGGCATGATTCCCAACCCTGCTGCTGTTGTGAGGGAAGGAGTTCAATGCAATGATTAACCATTTGGGAATCACTGGACTGCCAAGATTACTGTCCAACTCCAATGCTTGTAACCACATTAACTTGGATTATTATGTCAAAATTTCCTCATGAATAAAACAATGCCTACCTGATAGGTTGTTGTGGGATTAAATGAAATAAACAGAGATAAGCACAGTGCTTGGTGTGCAATAAGACTTGAATAAATGTTAGCAAAGAGTCAGATAAGTGGGACCCCCTTCTATCTCTTCATCAGAAGACTTCTACAAGACAGGAGCCAGATCAAAAATAAAGATGAGCCGTTATCTGCTACAAAATCTTTCAATTGAGAATTGGTCCATGGGTCCATGACCCATCTCAAAGGAGCAAGATATGAGTAGAAAAATAAGTGAAAAGGGTTTCTTTTTAGGGGAATATCTGTGTGCTATGGGTCTCTTCCCAAAACTCACAAGGAAGAAGAAGCTACTTGTTCCTACCTCAAACCAAGTGAAAGGGACTTTGGAGGAACACTAGGTTTGTTTGTGTGTATGGGATTTGAGAAATTTGTGAACTTCATCTGGGAGAGTTGTGGCTAGGGCTATCTATCTCAGATATCTGGGCATAAGAAAGACATAGAGTCTCACCCATGGGGGAGCAATGTTTTCCAGGGGACAAGATGTGACCTCAAATTTGGAAGCCAGCCTGGAGTCTATGTAGGGAGGATTGTGGGAGGCCTAGGGGGTAGGACAATTTGAAAGTGGATCAGTAGAGATGCAGCATCATATGTGTTAAGGGAGCTGGGGATACCTCGGAAATACATCTTCAAAAGGGGGTCTTTTGAGAGATGAACAGGAAGTACCTATGCATGTGTAGCAGGAACCAACTCCCCATCACATGACTGCCCCCCACTGTGGCCACATTACCTTAGTCCCTTCTTCCCTAAATCCCTCTATGCTATGTCTGACCATGGAGAGTTCAGCTATCTAGACCGTAGGGAGCAGGAGGAGGTGGAAGAGCAGAATGGAAACAGAGAAGATAGTCTCTGCCCAAGCACTACCCCAAACTTCCAAGCCTGGGGTTGTCCGGATTTAGTGCAAGGGAGGAGAAACATATTTGAATAAGGCTTGAGTTTTTATGATTGTACCCAGCAGGACATCTCCAATTTGACTTAACAGAAGCCCAGAACATTTGGAGACACCTGAGTCTTGGTCCAGGATCAGAGAATCATAGGTATAGGTGAGAAGAAAGACTCCCCTCCTCATAGATGAAGGAATTAATGAATTTCAAACTGCTGGTGTCTTCAGCACCTTTCACGGAAGAGGTAGAGTGAGTTCTCTCCATGACAGGACAAGGACTAGGACAAACTGGGCCTCTCACCTTACTGCTTCTCATCTTCCTCTTGAAAGCAAGCTCTTCAGAGGTCAGGCCTTTGCCCTCCCAGGCAATGAGTCTTCCTCAGGCAAGACCCCATCCTAAGCCAGCAGAGCTGTGTGTGACAGTAGGGAATGTGTTTTTAAACCAGAAGTCCATGTCTCTGGTGCATTTGGCTCTCTCCTTCAGCTGAGCCCCGTGATCAGCCTTTCTGCAACGTGAAGACCCTATTTTGGTCTCCACGTGTTTTCCCCTATCTCATTTCTTACACTGTTCCAAGCACAGACAGGGAATAGAGGTATGATATTTTGGGTGTCCAGGGTATACCAACAGCCCACAGAGTGAGCTTAAGGGGAGAAGTGGTAAAGGCTAAATGTTCTCTGATTGTAACCAGCCCTCATCCAGAGCCGCTGAGGAAATTGTTCCATTTGCCACTATGACAGTTACTAGTTGTGTTCATACTTAGAGCATCCTAAATATACCCTCTCCCGTTTCCAAACCTTTGTACTCACTAAAGGTGTTTTCTGCCTTTATCCCATTTCCTCTTCTTGATTCGATTCAAAAGCTGTCTGCTCTGCAAAGCCTTTCTTAACTCGCTCCATCCTGTGCCCTTCACCCAAATTAGGTGATAGTTCTTTGCTCTTACCTAGCAGACCTGGCTGAGATTACTGAGTACTTGGTTAGCCAGTACTAGCTGTACTTGACCTGGAATACATGTAATCCTCCTACTGAACACAATTGTTTTGATGACTGGCTCAACCTCGTCCGTTCTTAATTGTGTGTTCCCCCAGCACTGGTCTCACACATGATAGGTGCCTAATGTCCGCTGAAATTAATTGAAATGACACTGTGCATTAAAACAGGGTTTGGCGGTGCTGTGCCCCGAGACAGGCATACTTTTGGAGTTCACATAGATCTTACTTAAACTATGGACTTTTCTGGAACACCTGGGTGGTGCAGTCAGTTGAGCATCTGACTTTTGGTTTCAGCTCAGTTCGTGATCTCAGGTCCTGAGATTGAGCCCCACATTGGGCTCTGAGTTCAGTGTAGAGTCTCTCTCCCTCTCCCTCTGCCCCTCTGCTCACTAAAATAAACAAATAAATCTTTAATAAAATTTAATAATAAACTCTAGACTTTTCTCTGCCTCCGTGTGTGTGTGTGTGTGTGTGTGTCCCTATTAATTCTGGGGTCTCAGTTCACACCACAGAATCCTGTGGTTTTAGAGTTTGGGCTCCCCAGTCAAATCCTGAATGAATCTGTGGTCTCAGAATCTATTGTCTTACCTGTACAGTGGGCACAAAAATAGTAATTACCTCACAGAGTGGTGAGGAGATCTAAAAAAAAAAGAATGTACCAGAAAGTACAAGTTAAATATAGAGATGCTATAAAATGTTCACATATGTTAACAATTGTCCCACCCTGTCTTCTATGGGAAAATCAGATAAGGCATATAGAGGTGGTAGAAAGGAAATTTGGGCATGAAGCCTGGAATGATTATAATCCCAACTCCACACTAAATAATTTAGTTCACCTTGCAAGTGAAATAAACACTCATCTAACAAGCAAAAAAAATAAATAAATAACACACAACTACAAGAAGAATAAGCTATTGGTACCATCCCTTAAAATCCTAAAGTTGCATGATTTCTATGTATCTGCTACCCATTCTAAGTAAATTAGAATTGCATACTTTTCTGGCAATCAATTCTGCCATCAGTAATGACGTAGAGCAGTGCAGTATGGTAGGAAAAATTAAAACAACCACAGCCAGTGAACTCTGGTTTGAATCCTGGTTCTTCAGTATGTTAATGTTATTTAATTCAGTTAATTAATGTTATTGAATTGTCTTGGCCTCAGCTGTCTTATTTGTAAAATGGGACTATTGTGAAGGGAGAAATCTACATGAGATAGTACATTTTAGTTCATTGGTGCTGCCTTCCTACAAGCATCCAGTGAGCATATGGCAAATGAAATCCTGAACCCCCTTAGTTCTGCCTGGTTGGAGACACTGGGAGTTAGGGAACTGATAAAGATCTCCTGGCATCAAGGTTAAAGTCAAGCCCTTTGTGTTTACCACGGGTGATGGACAGAGTTAATGGCTAAGTTGGAAAAGACCCTTGTTTCAGCAATGTAGAAACACAGACACATTTTGCCATCCATATTGCCAGGAAATGAGCAAGGAGTAAGCAGTGGAAAGAAAAGATTAATTTTCACCAGAGATTATTTGCCTTCCATCCCACTAGAAGTCTGCTTTGTGGGGGTTGTCCTGGGAGAGGAGAAATATGACGCATTTCTGAAGAGGACTCATACCTTGTCCCTCTTTGCAGCCTGAGAGCATGAAGATTGGGCAGCCATCTGAATAACTCACTGTGAGCTCCTCCCAACCTCCTTGAAGTCTCAGACCCAGAGCACTGGTGTTCATTTTCCATTTCTTCCCTTTCATACTGGATAAACCTTACATGGAACTCCCATTCTCTCTGTCTCCCACAGATCTCAGAGACAATGGCCAGAGGTCCTCAAAGTGAGAGTAAGGATCCAGGGCATATACAAGGTAATCCATCAGGATGCAATGATAAATTAATAGGTCTTTGATTTACACTTATTTCTAGCTCATCTCATGTTTACTTTAAATTCTGTAATGTAAATAATATATTAGCACAGTAGTACATCTATATAATTTATAAGTGAGGTTATATATTGCAGTTGTGTTTTAATTACTATGGTATGTAGAAACAGATAACATAGAAACTACCAAAAACGTACAATAAAAAAATGCTGTGTCCTTAGATAGTAGGCTTTTTAAAAGCCAAGATGAGGGCATTCATCTTTGAATCCCAAGTTTCTAGTGCAATGTCTGATGGTCTGGAAAGGATGGAGGGATAAACAAAAGATATGCATATATTTGTTGGACACATACTGTAGTCAAGGTTCTATTCCACACCCTAAAGATTCAGAGACGTATAATCTTGTAAAGAAGATAATCATGGGACAAACCAGAAGACACTCAGGTGAGTATTTCATGTGAATTGTAATTATAATTACAACTATGTGGATACAAACAAATGCCAGGATATTGTTAATTTTATGAAGCTGAGGAGCAAGATTGGGCTAGCTTCATACAGGAGTGGAGATTTGAACATAGCCATAAAGAATAAGTAGAAAGTTTTTTAAGTGTTTGAAGGAAACAAGGGAGAAAGGATCCATAGCATTTATTTCCTGTAAGTTCTGGTAATTTGCACAGGGGAAGACACATTGCAAAGTCTGCATAAATTGAGTTACCATTTCTAAAAATGTATTGGTTAAGACCACTTTAGTTATAACTAATTAAGACTGCATCTAAATTGACTAAGAAAGAGAAATAATTTTTAACATACAATATTTAGAACCCTAACAATTGGGAGGGTTTCAGGCACAGTTTGATTCAAAGGTTTACCATGTTATCAAGCTTCATTTGATTCATTTCTCTTAGCAACTCTGAATTCCTGATTTCTTCTTATGGTTTCTCCCCAGGCTGGATTCCTACCTAAACCAACCATGGCAGTTTCAGGTTGCATATTCATAACTACAACCCGCAGGGACAGAGCTGGCCCCTGTGTTCCAGAAGCGTAAGCAAGAATTCCAACATGAAACCTCATCACGCTAGCTTAGGTCACAGCTCCAGCCCTGAATCAAATGTCAGCCAAATACAATGCCAGACTCCTGGAGACAGGTAGGAAGTCAGCTCCTTCAAAGCTCCATGGATCCCCCAAGTGGAAATCAAACTGTTTCAAAGAGTGAAAATGAGAAAATTGATAGTTCCAGGCCAACCAACAGATATGTACTATATATAGTCAATCCCTTCAGTGTTTGGTGAAGAGTGCATGCATCGATGTTGCACATTATGAAGGCTAATTAACCTGATTTTTAAAATATCTTCTTCTGAAAGTCTTCACACAGTTTTCTCTATTTCATTCTGTTTTGCCTCAGCCCCTGAGCTGAAATATGGTCAGTGGAGACACATTGTGTATCCTTTACCAGTTGGGTGAAGAAGAACTGAACTTCCTTTGTGTTGGCTTGTTTTCTTTCCATTCTTTTTGGTTTTTTTTTTTTTTTTAACTTTTTAGAAACTTAAAACTTAAGTAATGAAATCACAGTGAAAGCCACTGTTTTGTTCTCTACCTTTTGTGTCTGATTACAATACTGTTATCTCTCCCTCTGAGAAATAGATATTTGCTTTATCTTGTATAAAACTAGCTTGACTTTCTAGACAAAGTGCAAGCGTATAATAACCATTTTGTTAGAGGTTGGCTTAAAGGACACTCGTACTGTATGAAGCAATGAAAACCGGCTCCAGAAAGGAAACCATCCAGAGCACCATTGTCCACATTGGGAGCGAAGCCCATTCTGTGGTCTGTTCTTGCTCTGAAGTCACTTCTCACCCTTGAGCATGAGTACAGGCATCACAGAAAACTCTCACAGTTTCCATTTTGGAAACTCATTTTGTATGTCAAACCGCCAGCTTTCTCCTTTATTCTACTCTATTCTTAACCCGAGGTTGCTTGACATTCAATACATATCAAATGTGGCAATAATAATGATGATAATGACCGTGTAAATAAATAAAAAGCAATAATCCTTTTTAAGCCTTTCCAGATTGTCTGCACTTACGATTTCAGAATAAGAGAAAAGCCATCTCTTGGGGTCAAGTGGAATGTCTTTTGGCCTCTTCGTATGTGATTAAGTCACACTCAATTTCCTAAAGTCAAAGGAGAAGGCTCTAAGAGAATAAAATCATGCTAATAGTATTCAAGAATAGTATTCTTGGAGGTGAAAGCAATATATCCAGCATCTGTAGCTTCCAGGTAGGACTGAGTCCTCTCTCTTGTGCAAACCAATTAAATTAAAGTTGTTAACCAATTAAAGTTGTGTTAAACTCATGGACATGACTGGCTTGAGCATATCTCACTGGTACACATCTCATCACTTGCACCCCTCTCACTCCAGACCCAGACACATGGTAGGTGTTCACTAAGTGTTTGTTAGTACATAAATGAGTTTTTAAATTTACCTTCTCAAGTATGGACCATCTACACATACACTCTCTATTGGAGAGAGCAGACCGAATGAACACTACCCTGTTTTAAGCACAATTTAAGGCAGGGATTACAAATCACTTCCATCTTGCATGCCAGCCCTGGGTGTAAGAATAGTATGGGCACGCTGGAATGACCAGTGATGTCTGCCAGGGATGTAGGATAGAGGCATGGCAGCCCTGTGCCACAGAGCTGTGTGCCATCCAGATTTACAGGCATTCCTACCCACAGCAGAGGGACTGGCTTTGCAGAGAAAAGGTCAAAATATCCCATTGGTGTATCTGAGGACACCATAAAAGCTTAGTGGTGACTCAATTAACAGTAACTATACAAATTGCATCTGTTGAGAATTTGCTTACAATTATTTGTAAATGAACTTGCAAAGGTTTTCTGCAAATGGTCAAGACACATAAAAACACATGGCTCAGGGTTATTTGAGGATTTTCAGAATCTGTCCACAAACACAGCCCCAATCAGCCAGTACTTGGGAGTTCCACCATTACGTGGGTGCATTTATCTTTATAAATTAAAGGACAGACATCAGGTAAAATAAAACAGACCAGGTTTCTGTCCACCTCCACCCCTGACATGTTACATTTGGCAAAGCAAGCAATGAACTCTTACTTGGCACATGAGACAGACCCCAAATATTAGCTCAAAATACTCCCAACCTCACTCCATTACTTACTGGAGTATTTCCTCTTCTAGGTACATTGTCAGACCTGGTGACTCTGTAGATATCTTCCATTTGCCCATCAGACCTCTCCATCTCTATCTAGGAGGAGGAACTATGGCGTAATACCAACAGCGTCCTGTGCACTCTGGCCTCTGATTGAGTTCAGCCAAATAGGGAGGCCTGGCAGGAGAGTGAAGGGAAGCAAGCATTTTTCCACTAACTCTTTTTCCCAGTGAAGTCCCTTCAGGGTAGCTGTGTCCTCAGTCCCCCTTGAGGCAGCCTACTGGGCACACAGACTCTGTCTCGGCCATCCGGATTCCAGCAAGCTTTCCCTCTTCTTGTCCATTGGACCTGGAAGGTAATAGGGTCACCAGTGCTAGCTTTAGTCTTCACACCCTCCTTTGTCAGTCCCTATGCCACATACCCGCCTTAACTTAATCTCCTTGTAAGTAAGCCTCGCTTGAATTAGCTGAATTTCAATGTTCCATCACGTGTCTTTGGGCTCTGGCAGCTGGGGGGCCTCTCCTGGCAAGCCCTTGCCTCCCGGTCCAGTGGTGATCGTAAATCGTAAACGACAGCTCCCCATCGGGGCCTCAGCATCCTCTGGCTTTCTCCCACCCCACTGACTTTAGTGGGGAGCCTGTCGCTGTCCACTGCAGAGCCCCACTGCACACACCAGCTGCTTATACTGTGCATGGTCACAGCTCCCTCATGTCCTCATGAATTGAGGCCTGCCCAGATGAGACGAGAATGTTGAAGCAAAAACCTCAAGAATGAAAAAAAGTAAAAACCTGTTTCTTTATTGGCATAATACTGACATTTTCTATTTCAAAAGCCAGATTAAAAAATATATTAAATAGCGATTAGAAAACTAACCGTTCTAAGGCTGGCAGGAAACGAGTTCTTATTTATTTTTTATGGTATTTATTTTTTTAACATTTTTAAACATTTATTATTTATTTCACATTAACTTATTTGTTTTTCAACACGTTGACATTTAACGTCTTTAAACATCTTTTTACATGTTTAGTACTTATTTATTTTAACATTTTAACATTTTTTTAAAAGATTTTATTTATTTGACAGAGAGAGATCACAAATAGGCAGAGAGGCCAGCAGGGGTGTCGGGAGTGGGGAGTAGGCTCCCCGCTGAGCAGAGAGCCTGATGCAAGGCTGGATCCCAGGACCCTGAGATCATGACCTGAGCTGAAGGCAGAGGCTTTGACCCACTGAGCCACCCAGGTGCCCCACATTTTAACATTTTCTTAACATTTATTATTAACATTTTTTTTCTTTTTTTTTCCTTTTTTTAGAGAGAGATCACAAGCAGGCAGAGAGAGAGGGAGAGGCAGGCTCCCCCCTGAGCAGAGAGCCCGATGCGGGGCTCGATCTCAGGACCCTGAGATCATGACCTGAGCCGAAGACAAAGGCTTTAACTCACTGAACCACCCCGGCGCCCCAACATTTTTTTTAACATTAACATATGTACAAGGCACTGGGCAAGGAAACGGAGTTATAAGGATGATTCGGGCATTATTCCTATACAACCAGTCCTGTAACTGAATAAACAAGCCAACACACACACAGACACAGTCCATTCACTGAGAGCTTATCAGATGCCAGCGTGTTTATATACATCTGTCTTTTACAGCTATCAGCTACTGCGAAAGCCCGTATTCCTATTTTTTTATATAAAGATTTTATTTGTTTGACAGAGAGTGAGAGAGAGATCACAAGTAGGCAGAGAGGCAGGCAGAGAGAGGGGGAAGCGGGTTCCCTGCTGAGCAGAGAGCCCAATGTGGGACTCGATCCCAGGACACTGGGATCATGACTGCAGCTTAAGGCAGAGGCTTTAACCCACTGAGCCACCCAGGCACGCCCTGCGTTCCTATTTCAACTTGACATATGAACAGGTCGGAAATGGCGGGGGGTGTGGTCTGACCAGCGCCGCACACCCTGTGAGACCCTGGCAAACAGACAGACAGACAGATGCATCACAGTGCACAGCAGAACAAAGCCCTGCATCAACCCGGAGCCAGTCTCCAAAGTGAACCTAGTGATTTGGAGCGACAGATCCTTGTACAGGAGGACTTTGCTTCTGCAGCCGACTTCCTCCCTCTGTAAAGCCCTCTGGTCCCCACCACGGCCTGTTTCTGTGCCTTTTGTCCTCTCACACCGGACATGAGAGTGCCTCTACTCCCCAGCTCAGTGGTTTCCAATTGGAGGTGATTTTACTTCTCTGCTGAGGACATTTGGTGATGTCTAGAGACGTTTTTGGTTGTCACTGCTGGGAGACAGTGATTCTGACCACACCCAGAGATGTCGCTAAACATCTTAAAATGCAGAGAACAGTCCCCAGATCAATGACAAGCAATGATCTGGCTCGGAGGTCACTAGCTGCTGAGGCTACGCGCCCTACCCTCTGGATCCATCGCCTGGCTCCAGGAGCTCACCCTTTCCCAGATGCTATACTGATACCACTCCAGGGTTTATTTCTCATCCTTGCTGCCCAATTTGTTGCGTTAAGGTTTTCCGCTCGGCCAGTTACTTCACTGAGTTATTTAAGTGTTCTGATCCTCAGTTACTTAGAAACACACGCAACCTCTCTGGGCTTTATTTCCTCGTCTTTGAAGTTTTCTTATGAAAATTAAATGAGATGATGTGGAGGCAGTTTTATCACTTTCACCTCTAAGTTCTTTTTGCAAAAGAAAAAAAAATTGCCGCAGTCCTGTCAAACAGGAGAGGGAAGACGTCTCTTCCTACTCACGGTTAATGAGACTAAACATGTTTAAACAGCCAGCTCTCATTACGCAAATCAAAATGCTCGCTCAACCTCTTCCATAAATGCTCTCTGCAAAGGGTCTGATTCCCGGCCTCCAGTGTTTGTGTTTTACATGTTAAAATAAGGTCCCAGCCTACCAGAAAAAAAAAAAAAAAATCTGTTTTTTTCGCCCTCTTCTTTTTTAGTAGCTGTGTTTCCAGCTGGTTTTATTTAAGGCTATGCTTTTGATCTCTTTTCAATTCTGGGCCTCGATCCAACTTGGCTGTCAATAATTCAAAGGCTCCCTTGGAGATAGCCTTACTTAAAAAGATGGTCCCGTGCCAACCGGGAGAACTTGTCTACCCAGTCTGATAGTTTGGTGAGCGTGCTGGGGTTCCAGGCCTGTCCGCATCATGCATCTGCTAGGAAAAGCATCATTCTGCGGTGATGCTGCCCAGGGCACTAGAGGCTCATAGGCTATTAGAGCCAGACGTGACTGCATAATTCACTTAGTCCAGCAGATAATTTTACAAATGAGAATACAGAGGCTCAGGGAAGGGAAGGGTTTTACGCAGAGATCTGTTTTCTGACTTGCCATCCAGTCCTTGATCCGGAGCACTATGCTGCTATACCATGATGGGATTAAAACAGGGAAATGAAAAAAAAATTCTGTCCTCTTGCCTCTTGTTAATTTTCCTTGCAACTGAGCACTTACTGAATACTTTCAGGTTGCTTTCAACAATGTCTCCATCACTATTCCCTGATACCTTTCCACCCAACCACCTGTCACTTCAGTGTCCGCAGAGGAACCTTTCCTAACACCTACTTTTCTTCCATTCTTTCCCCTGGGCATCTCCAATCATCTATGTTCTGGCAGCTACCACTCCCATGGTCATACCCTGACCTTGTCATCACCAGTAACATTCCGACAGCTGGAGTAGGACATCATCTCACTCTCTGTCCACCTCCATCTATCAGCTCATTCAACCTCATGATCCCTCATCCAGTAATTCATCCTTGCAGCTTCTCTGATCATCAATCCATTAACGAACTACTTTTCCACTATAGATCCCTGGTATCTTCCCTTGTCCTCTGTTCACGGTTTACTCAAGATGAAGATTTGACTCCATAAATCTGGATTTATTAAAATCTTGCCTGGAAAAAAAGGTCTACAAAGAGAGATCAAGAGGAAATTGATAAACTGGGGTAAACATTGGCAGAAAATTTGATAAAATGGGGTAAACATTGGGTAATCTAAACATTAGATAGAAGATAGGAGATGATGTCCTAAAACTCAGTAAAGAAATAACAAATTACCAGGAACCTGGGAGAAAAATGAATAAGGGGTATGCACAGACAGTTTTGAGAAAGGAAAATCAAAAAAGTATGAAACAGTATGAAACTGTTTGAAACAATATGAAACCACCTCAATAAATGCACTTAAATTGAAACAAAGAATATAATTTCTAAACCTAACTTGGGAGCAAAGATTTAAAAGTTTGATGAGCCCTGCATGTGGAGACAAACTTCCACATGTTGGCAATAGAAGCTCATGTTGGCGCCACTTCTGGAAAAAGTTGGGGACAATTCAGATTAAGTGAGACCCCACAAGGATTTTGAGTCCATGATTTCATGTAGGAAGCTACTCTACAGATTTGAAATGGCATATGTTCAACAATACCCAATCCTGCTTTGTTTTAACAGCAACAAGTTGAATATGACCTCAAATTATGTTAATGAAAAGCTAATCAAGGGGCACCTGGGTGGCTCAGTCAGTTGAGCATCTAACTCTTGATTTTGGCTCAAGTCACAGTCTCGGGATTATGAGATCGAGCCCCGAGTCAGTCTCCATGCTGAGCAGGGAGTCTGCTTAAGATTCTCTCTCTCCATCTGCCCCTACCCCCACTCGCGCTCTCTCCATCTCTCTCTCTCTCTCTGAAATGAATAAATAAAATCCTTAAAAATAAATAAAATAAGATAAATCCAGAACATTTTCTTCAATTTGATATTAAGCAGATGTTGAAAAGAATGAATACCTGAAACTAAATAATGCTGTATTAGTTAACTAACAGGAATTAAAACAAGAATTTCAAGATTTCATGGAAATCAAGAGAAGAATGAGACTGCTCTCCGTGCGGAAGCTGATCCAAAATGACCTGTAGGATTTGAAGTGGGGAAATCTGGATGCAGAGCCATGTGTTTTGTATATGTAGAGATATTTTCAAACATCCACACGTCTGGTTTTATATGCATGGGCTACCCATAGAAGACTGCACAAGAAACTGGTAACTCTAATTATCACTGGAAGGGAGAAGTGGCGAGTTTAGATCTTGCACGAGGAAAGGGAGGGCAAAGGATTACTTTTTCCTGTATCCTCTTTTGTCCCTCTGACTTTTATAACATATATAATATTATCTTAACAACAACAAAGAATTAAAAGTATTAAGATGAATAAATTAGTAAATGAATAAATCAGGTAGCCTTTAATAACTTTCTCACTACACTGTTGTAATTAACTGCATAGCACTTACCATTCACAATGGTCCTCTTTATATTTTTATTATATGTCTCTGCCACTAACATGCAAACTAAATAAGAATTTCTATTCTTATGTCTGTATGTCATGTCTTATGTACTGTATGGCATGTACAGACATGTCTGAACCCATGTCTGTAAGATACTACTACAGGTCCTTTGGCAGAAGTAGGGGTCACCCTGGATGGATGCAGCCCCCACAGTCAAGGGCACATTTTGGAGTATGAGGACCAATGAAATTTCTGCCCATACTTGACCTTTGCCTGGTGACTCTTAGGCAAGGAAAGATATGCAAAAGCATATGTAGCCTTACTACCTTTCTGGCTTGTACATGGTTTTCCCCAAAACATTTAGAGCAGTGTCTTTTATATAGTAGAAGCTCAGTGTGTGTTTGTAAAATGGATAAAAATACAGGACCCAGTGTTAAATACACTGGGAACAAGAATTACTAAGTGGAAAACATCCTTCCTGCAGTAAGCTGAGGCAAGGTAACAAGGTTAGTAGCACTTAATCTCATTCATTCCCAGTCTCCCAGTGATTACTTAGCTTGATGTTCAATGTCTTGAAGACCATTGTGTCATTTTTAAAAACTGTTGGCAGTGCTGGAAAAACAGGTAGGTCTGTCTTTATTATCCCACCTAGATCAGATGTAGAAGTCTCTCCAATGAGATTTTGAGATGCTGTTAAATTATGTTATTTTTAGCCATACCCGGAGACTTGATTTCTGTTCAGATCAAACCGAGACTTGGCAATAGAAGAGCACGTTACCTGTCAAAGGATAACAGGATGGGATTGCTTTGAAAAATTGTATTATATATACATCTGCCCCATTAGCCAGAATATTTTAAACCAGTTATCATGCAATATTCTAGTACAAAATTGCCCTTTGACATTCGATAAATATGTAAGACTTAGCTTCCTTTCTTGAACATGCTGTCTATGATCATTTCGTTAATATTGATCTTTCTTTTCGCCCCTCATTATTTTTATTTTTGATGTTGTTGTTGTTTGTTTCATTTCGTTTCCATTTCTTGGTGCTTTGACATCTGGCAGTACCAGCCTTCCCTTCTTTACCACACTCACTGCTTCTAATTTTGTTTTCTCATAACAATAAAAAATTACCAGGGAAAACCATGAGGCTAAACTGGCAAGTAATATAAGGCTCTGATTTAGCAATACAAACTTCATATCCTTTTGTTCTCAAGTCATAAAGTGGCTCTACATTTTTCCTATAGAATAAAGCACAGTGGTATGACACTCTAAGCAGGGAACATATTCATGTCCATCTAGGACAGAAATTATGACCCATATGGTTGAAGGAGTGTGCAGAAGTGAAGAAAGTACTAGAATTAAGGTCAAAGACCTTGATTTTCATTCTGAGTCTCATTTACCAGCTATAAGCATCTTCTACAAGATGCTTAATGTTATTGAAACTCATTTCTTCATTACATTAGGAATGATTATTTTCATCTTACAAAGCTTTAGTGAGAATATATTTATCTTCTGCAAAACATTTATTGAAAGTTAATAGGCATTGGACTAGTGGTTGGAGTAAGTTATTAAATGAAAGAACCTTTGTGAATCTAAGGCCATGTAAGACATTCAATACAATAGAAAAGCAAGGTTTATTGGAAGGCCAGAGAAAGAAGTGGTTAATTCTAGTTGAAGCCACCTGGAAAGTCTTTAGGAGAAAGATAATTATATATGCATGACCTTGAAGGATGGGGCAGGACTTTGATTTCCTAAAAGGAGTAGAATGGCATGTATTTATTCAAAGTTTATTTATTGAGCAATGATTATGTTCCAGTATTCCAGATGCCATGGATACAGTCATTAATGAAAAAGTGTTACCCCTGATGAAACTTACATACTAATGGTAGAAATAGATTATAAACAAGTCTATGCACTGTCTTAGTCCATTTGCTGGACTCTAAATATGAGTTCTCTATCTCATATTTAGACATATTTAATTTGAGGTCAATTAAACACTAAGTGAAGAGATTTTGAGTTCAAGAAAGAAGTGATGGCACCAAATTTGGAGTCATCAGCATATAGATAGGATTTGAAACCACTACAGTGCATGAGATCCCCTCAGCAATGAGAGATAGCTGAGGAGACCAAGGACTGAGCCCTTGGAATCAACAAAGAAGATTGAGAAAGAACAGCCAGTAAGTAGGTAAGAAAACCAGGAAAGGCGTGGAAGCCAAGGGGAGACAAATTAAAGAAGATAAGTCAAATTTGTCAAATGCCAGTGACAGGTCAAGAAAGGAGTTATTGGTAAATTCAACAAAGACCATGGAAGACATTCAATACAATATAAAAGCAAGGTTGCAAAAATGAAGACCTACTACGTACTAGTCACTGTCCTGAGATGAAAATACAACAACAAACCAAACAGATAAGATAAGTACCCTTGCTTTAATGGAGTTTACCTCCTAGTCAACAAAGATTTGACCACAGGATTCAGCATGGGGAGGCCTTCAGTCCTTGATCATCCCCTGAGTAAGAAAATTCTTCCTGTCTGGCGGTCTTTGAACTGAGATACTGGCTTTTCACTTCCTTGGAACTTGAACTGAAACATTGTCTCCTCCTGGGCCTGGAGCCTGCTGGTCTTTGGAATTGAATCCATAGCCTTGGTTCTCCTTGGTCTCCAGCTTACCAACTCATTCTGCAAATCTTGTGATTGTCAGCCTCCATAATCATGTGAGCTGGTTCCTTATAATAAATCCCACTCTATTATCTATCTATCTATCTATCTATCTATCTATCTATCTATCTATCTATCATCTATCTATCTATCTATCTATCTATCTATCTATCTATCTATCTACCTATCATCTATCTATCTATCCTATCGGTTCTGTTTCTCTGGATAATCCTGATATGCAAAGGCCAAGAGAGATTTATGTGTCTGTTTATTAAAATCTGTAAAAAAAAAAAAAATGACCACACGTTGAATTCTGATGAAGAAGAACCTGTGGAAAGGAGAGAGAATAAGTGATGTAGGAGGAAGGGCAGAATAGTTGCTGTGATATTCTTGGAAAGAAGGGAAGGGATTTGATCTCACATACCATTAGAGACATCAGCTGTATTGAATTGAATTGCACCCTTCAAGAAATATATGTTCAAGTCCTAACTCCCAGCACTTGTGAGTAACCTTGCTTGGAAATAGGGTCTATGCAGATGTAATCAAATTAAGATGTGGTCCTTCTAGATTAGGGTAGACACTAAAAACCCAGTGACTGGTGTTCTTTTAAGAAGGTCATGTGAAGACACAGAGACATGCAGGGGAGAATGCCTTGTGTCAATGAAGGCAAATATTGGAGTAATGCATTTATAAGCCAAGGAGTACCGTTGACTCTCTGCAACCACCAGAAGCTAACAAGAGGCAAAGATGGATTCTTCTTAGAGGCTTCGGAGGGAGCACGTCCCTGCCACCATTTGATCTCAGTCTTGAGGTCTCCAGATCAAATAATAGGTTTCTGGGTTTTGTTTCGTTTTCTTTTGTTAAGACATCCAATTTGTGGTATTGTGTTTTGGCATACCTAAGAAACTAATAAATTTGCCCTAGTGGCATCCATAGCCATTTTGGGAAAGGGAGCAGCACATTTATTGGGAACATAAAATCCACATTTTGCTTAAGAATGGTAAGTTATTTTACGGGCTGGATGACAAAATACAGTGATGGATATCTTAGAGGAGCTATGTGGGCTTCAAGGTAACAATACTTTTATCATTCCTTCTTTCCAAGTCTCTGACCTATAAAGCCAATGCACATAGCAAGTTAGCAATAAGGGATAAGTATCAATTCCATACATTTCTGCAAGTTCTCTACAGCTTCCCATTCAGTGGTCTCTGGTAAATGTTGCAACAGAGGCCAAAGTAAAGATTTCTTCCCCCTGATGCTTCTGAACTTTTGAGGCTGGATATAGTTGCATTAACATGCCTGTAGGGCCCATAAGGATGTCAGGATAGGCAGTCTTCTCAGGAACCCATACATGCTTCAGGAAGGCAGACCTTCCAAAAGGTTCTCTCCAGGTGATATGAGGAAGAAAGTGGAAAGAGAGAGGCCAGAAATGCACCCCCCCACACCACACACACACACTATTCCTCTGGAATTTCCCTTCTCTTTGAAAGATGGAAGAGAGGAGTCAAGGAGTTCTGGTCTAATAATAACAGACCTTAAGTATCAGGCTAAGAGATGTTACTTCAACTTGGTAGCAAAGATTACTTCCAGCTATGGAAATTTGCATTTCCATAATGCTGTACAGCTCTTAATAGTACCCCAGTGGGCAAAGATAGTTACGGTGCTTCTTCAGTCTAATTACAATGAAGCCTAAGCCAAAAACCTATATATGAAAAAGTGTTTGAATTCTAGCCAATGCAATATTTAATACAGCAAAATTCCAACAAAACAAAGAATGCAGACATTCTCATAACCCTTTTTAAAACAAATTTTATTCTCCTAGAGAAATCACAGGGTTCAGCTTCAGAACACCTACATTTACTTTCTGACTCTGAACACTTGCTAATCAGATGATATTGAGGAATACATGTCACCTTCCTGACCCTCAGTTTCATCATCTGATAGGAGGATTGATACTTGAACTAAATAGATCTCAGCCCATGTGTAGGGAAATCCTAAGTCCAGTGTGTCTGGGTCAATCCCGGACTGGTGTCTCATCTCAAACATTATACCCTTTTACTCTCAGAAATGTCCTGATTTGTTCCATAGAAGTATATGATCATTCAATTTATATGTGACCCCATGAAAGCAACCTGAGTGTTTTAAAATGATACACTAATGTAGATTGCAGTAGTGAGAACAATAGTCCCTAAGCAGTCTCTGTAATGAAGAATGTTCTTTATTGTTCACTTCCTGCCTGGGATTGTGTAGCATGAATTAATTAAGGACTGAAATGCATTAGTGAGTACATGAACTTGTGATTTGGAGGAGTGAGGAGGATTCTTGAAATCAAGTAAATCTTTTCAGTTACTTAGCATACCACCAATGGATTTTTCTGCAGAAAAAAACAAGAGGCACACAGGTGCTAAGGTAGATAGAACATCAACAATATGCTAGGTATCATCATTTGAGCCAGTTTGCTATTTATATCTCTATATAAATTTAAATATAATTAAATTCTACCACAATCCTGTGATGTGATGTAAGCATCAGGATGCTTGCTGGACAATTGTGGAAGCAGGTGTCGGTAACATTCATCAGACAGTTCTGAAGAGAGTTGAACAATTGGTAAAATACCTTGCCCAATCTAGCAATTGAACCAGATTTTGGATCCGTGTCTTCCCAAAGCTTTGCTTTTTCTCATACTCATTGATCCTTGATACGATCCATCATTTCTGTCAGGGAAATGTCTGAGAAAATAATAGGAGCCAAAAATAAAACTCAAGTCCTAGTCTCTGCTCCACGGAGGCCATCAGATCTATGTCACTCAGGGGGTAAGGAAAGAGTTCCTGATGATGTCATCAGAGAAAACCAAGCCCCAAAAGACTGCAGGGGAGCTGGCTTGGGAAATTGAGCAACTGAAGCACAGCACAACTGGAATCCAGTAAAGGTGCAGCCTCCTGACAGAAAAGAAGTATACAAAAGACAGCATTTCAAGACTGTCAATGGAGGACATAGCGTCCATGTTCAGCGGTGCTAAGGAAATAGGAATCCACACCTGCTCCCATTTAGATAGCAAGTCCAGGAACTAGCATAAGACTCCTGCTCATGACAAGTAAAGATTTCAAGCTGTTTCCTTATAATTCCACACCCTCGCTCACCCAGCTCCCACTGAAATAAGGGTCTCTGTATTTCTGCTAGAGCCTCTCAAAAAAGAGAAGGTGATGAGGAATATTGCATTTCAACTTTTTGCCTTCTGTGCTTCCGCCTTCCAGGTGCCTCCTATTGTGGATTCTACAGGAAAAGCAACAGGAAGGGAAGGCCCCACTGGCTGTCACACTACATGTTGGGGGAATTGGTCTCTCTTTCTTTTCCTAGTATCTATCCTGTTATTAATTTTTTAAGTGAGCTCTACATGCAACATGGGGCTCAGACTCACAACCCTGAGACCAAGAGTCACATGCTTTACCAATTGAGCCAGCCCAGTGCCACTCTTAGTATCTATTCTGAAAGGCATTTTGCATAGCTCTGGTTATAACCAGCCTGGTCATAGCCAGCATATGACAAGTATTCTGGTTGAAAACTCCCTTATGCTTTACCTAGTTAAGAAGCTTGAATAAATAATTGTAGAAAGCCATAATCAAAGCATCTCTGGCTCTCCACAGATGAGGAAAGGGAGTGAAATATTCTAAACTCATACCGACTTCGTTGAATATGACTCCTGGCTTCTTTTTGCTTGCTTATCATTTATTTGTATGTATATATGTAGGTATGTATATGCATATATGTATGTATATTCATGTATATATGTGTGTATATGCATATATACATATGTATGTATGTAAATATGTGTATATGTATATGATGTGTTTGTATATGTATATATACATATGGATATATGTATGTGTGTGTAAATATATATGTTTAAATATATATGTAATTGCTTTTCACAAGATCTAAGTAAATACTTTTGTCCTTTAAGCTTTTATTTAAGAGCAATGATACATGATGGATTTTAGATCTTATTAAAAATAATTATAAATAGGGGCACTTGGGTGGCTCAGTTGGTTGAGCCACTGCCTTCTGCTCTGGTCATGATCTCAGGGTCCTGGGATCAAGCCCCATGTCTGGCTCCCTGCTCAGCAGGGAGTCTGCTTCTTCCTCTCCCTCTGCCCATTCTCCCTGCTCACTCTCCCCCTCTCAAATAGATTTAAAAAATCTTTTAAAAAGCAATTATAAATAATAAAATATCATATATATTATATTATATTAATTGAGGAATTAATCTTACCAGTAAAATGCATGGATCTTAAAGTATAGAATTTGATGCATCTTCATAAATGCTTACACTACTGTAAACCACAATGACAATCCAGATACACAATAGTTCCATACTCCAACATTTCCACTGTCTCAGAGAGTCATGACTCTTTCCATTCAAATCCACCAGCCACCCAGCATCCCATCCCCAGCCCAACTCCAGAGCAATCACTTTCTTGATTTATATCACTGCAGATGTTTACCTGTTCTTGAACTTCATGTAAAATGAGGCATAGAGTGTAACTCTTTTGTCTACCCTTCTTCTCATTCATCTACCTTGTATGCATTGCTATGTTAGCCTTATTCATTCTTTTGTCGATGGACATTTGGGTTGTTTCCAGATTGTTTGCTTTTGCTTTTGTTTTATTGTTACAAATAAAGTTGTAATCAGTATTCTTGTACATATCTCTCTTGTAGACATAAGTTTTCATTTCTTTGGGGTGAATATCTGTGGGAGGAATTGATGTTCATATGATGCATATTTAGCATTATAGGAAATTGCTGCACAATTTTTTAAAGAGTGCCCTTTTACACTCCTTCTGGCAGTGGGTCAGAGTTGCAATTGCTCTGTATTTTGTCCAAAATTTGGAGATTATGATTATTATTAATGTTCCTCTGTCTTTGATGTATCATTTCCTCCCACCCCCTAATGGCTGATTTTAGGAATTTCTCTTTATCTTGGCTTTTAGTCATTTGACAATGCTAGGTATTAGTGTTGTTTTATTTGTATTGATTTCCTTGGGACTCACTGAAATTCTAGAGAATTTGTACCACTCCTGACACTTACCCCTCTGGATCAAGATTGTAGACTGGAGCCACAAGAGATAGAAATAATCAGGTACAAGAAGGGATGGTGTGCCTAGTTGTGTTCCTTGCTAAGCACCTGGGCAAGAATCCAGACCTCCTAGGACTGGGGTCTCTGTAATGAGTCTCTGATCTAAAGAACCATGTTATGGTTCTAGGCTCAAAGACCCTTCCTACCACCACTTCTGTCCTTGTTTCCTTCCATAAGAATCCCCTTTCATTAAGCTATCTTAAATAGTCTTAAACTCTGCAACACAACATTTATCCATGACATTTGTTACTAGAGGCATGGAGCGTAAAGTGTGTTAACCCAACTCTCTTCCCTTCAGAGCATTCCAATTCTTGTTCTGCCCTGGGATTATGGTAATATTCCCACAGAGTACTCCACAGAGTATTCTTCCCCTTAGCAATATTTACCTAGTCTACTTATCCCGTCATATTCCTGAGGGATAAAAACATCTATTTTTTTTCTTTAATTTTGTTAGTTAATTCCAAAGGAGCTGTTAGTTACTGGTACTGGTTTAGGACATTTGATCCCTAAACCAGATGAAGCAGAGACCATAATGTGCTTTCCATATCACCTTAATCCTTACCACCTAAGTCAATTCTATTCCATTTCCAACTGTCAGCACCTCCATTTCTTTACCTGAGGCTCCCTCTGTCCTCCAGAACCCATTCTTCCCATATACATAATGGTCTTAAAGTGCCAGAAATGTATGTATCACTTATCCTCTGAGAGTAAAACTCAACAAAGTGATTTAATGGAATCAGTATATGGCCACAGCCCCTCCTCGGACAACACTGAGGCATGCATTCTGTTCTGGTTCCCAGAGTTTTCCAGAGGGATTAAACTCCAGCTGCCCTATTGGTCACTTGTTTAATAAGACACTCTTTGATGCCACATTGGAATTCTTTCCGTCTTACTTCCCAGAGATCAGCCCCAAATAACAATTTGCCCTTGAATCCTTGCCTCTGAGTGTGCTTCTAAGGGAAACCAGGTAACATAGTCACATGTTAAGAAATGTCTTCAATGCCTCTCAGAGAAATACAGATCAAAACCACAGTGAGATACCACCTCACACCAGTCAGAA
>CM053604.1:4190407-4240027 GCA_028646535.1 Procyon lotor | reverse complement strand
TCTGCTCAGCAGGGAGCCTGCTTCCTCCTCTCTCTCTGCCTGCCTCTCTGCCTACTTGTGATCTGCCTCTCCCTGTGAAATAAATAAATAAAAAAAAAAAAAAAAAAAAAGAAATGTCTTCAATGCCTCAATCCCAAAGAGAGTCTTGCAAATGTCTATGTTCTTTCCTGGCCACCAGAATGCATGCTCACATTTATGCCTTAGAATAAGAAGAATTCATATTTTCCCAGCCATCAGTTTGGGTCTAAGTAACAGTAACTCTTGATTCCCTAGAGACAACTCACTACAGTCTCTTGATTTGTAGCTCACTGTGAAATGGCTCCTGATGCTCCTCACCATCTGGGTATGAATTTTTCACATCTGCAAGAAGTACTCCTGTGCCTTGGTCCTGATGCCATGCCTGCCTGGAGAGCACACCTGCAGAGGTAAAATGCTTCATTCACGTATTAGCCATGGATGTGGATCCTCAACCATGCTGCTTATGGCATTGCCATCTGGTTAAGTTGCCATAAAGGTGGAAACAGAAATGAGCTACTGGGATGGCTCCTCCTACCTGTGAGGCTAAATGTCTTGATTCTTTCTTTTTCCAACACCTAGTAGAAGTCCTCTGTTAAGAGTTAACTGAGCCAGATCAGCCCAAATCAGACCACATGCTGGTCAGTCTTAAAAGGTGTTTGATAAATCCTTTGTGGCACTCCTTTGTACCGCCTCCCAAAGGAAAAAGGTGTTTTTCTTCTTTCTCTCTCCTTATATAGAAGAAAAGACAACTTCCCCCATGAAACACGCCCTGTAAGCCCTGCTTCCTCCAAGAATCTTCTGTTTCTCCTTCCCTCTCCCAGCCCAGCCATCTTTTTTTTTTAAATTGGGTCAATTGATTTAAGTCCTTGGTCCCCTCATAATGATTTCACCATTTAAAAGTCAAAGAATTATGGACACTCAGAATAGGAAGAGGCTACAGAAGTAGACACCTCTGTTCTAGGAATGAGGAGATAGACAAGAAGACTTCTGAGTAATTTGCCCAAAGTCAAAAAGGGAGTTAGCAGCAGCACAGGGAATAGAATCTAGGTTTCAACTTCTGTCCAGTGCTCTTGATGTACAGCAAACAGAATGTTGGTATGCAAGTGGCTTGTAGTCTATGAAATACAATAAAAAATATGATTAGAGAAACTGAAGACAAGTTACACATTCAAGTAATAAACATTTTGATGGCTTTTTATGTCTTAGACACTGTTCTAGATGCAACGGGGAATGAAATGGAAAAATATCTCTACTTTTGGGAACTTATATTTTAATGGGTGAGACAGATAATAAATAAGCCCATAAATAAATAAGGTACATAATGCGTTAGATGTTTTAAGCACCATAGTAAAAAATCATGCACAGAAAGGGAGTAGGGAACCCAAGAAAAGATAATGTGAATACTATTTTAAGATGGTTGTTTGGGAAAATCCTCGCTCATGCATTACCATGTGAGCAATGGTTGATTTGCTTCAATCTGCTTTCCCTGAATGGAAGGTTCTCCCCTCACTGTTCTCCTGACCAACTTGTACTCATTCTTGGGGACCCTCTCTCAAAGAGAATTTTTGTGAACTATCATCATCGCAAGTAAGGTCTGCCAGGTTTATATGTGTTTTGATCAATTACACATATCATGCTTTGAAACAGCACATTTATTTGATTATTTGTTAATGTCTCCGTCTCCACCACTAGTCTATCATTCTTATGAGTTCCAGGGATAGTAATACTTGTCTTTTTGGCATTATATCACAAGCACCCCAGCATAGTGATGGGCTCATAATAGGATTAAAAACTTATTTAATGCACAGATGGGCAAGAGGGTAGATGGATGCATGAATAGATGGATAGAGTAGAAATTAGGAAAGAAACCATAGAATAGGTCTGGTTGTTAGTCTCCAAATACGATGCCATCAAATCCCTCTATATATGCATGCTTGATGCAGCTGACTCCAGGGTAGAGTACAATTTCCATCTTCTCTATTCTGGGTGGGACAACATGACTTACTTAATCAATGTACCATGGCAGAAGTGACATTTGGGGATTTCTGAGACTATGACTTGAGAAGCTTTGCAACATCTTCCTGCATCTGGAAACACTCACTCTGGAGGCTGGCTGCCACATTGAAAGTGTGACTATGCTAAGAGACCTCCATGCTGTGAGAAAGACAGGTACATGGAGACAGCATGTGACAGGAGAGAAACTGACCAGCCCCCAGGTATCTCTAGCCCAGTTGCTATCTGCTTGAGACCCCAAACAAGCAAAAGAGTTTAGTTGCAAATGACACTACTGACAAAGTTCTGATATCTAAGATCTATAAAGAACTCCTCAAATTCAACACTCACAAAACCAATAATCACATCAAAAAATGAGCAGGAGACATGAACAGATACTTCTTCAAGGAAAACATACAAATGGCTAACAGACACATGAAAAAATGTTCATCATCTTTAGCCATCAGGGAGATTCAAATCAAAACCACACTGAGATACCACCTTACAACAGTTAGAATGGCCAAAATCAACAGGACAGTCAACAACAAATGTTGGAGAGGGTGTGGAGAAAGGGCACCCTCTTACACTGTTGGTGGGATTGCAAGTTGGTGCAGCCACTTTGGAAAACAGTGTGGAGATTCCTCAAGAAATTAAAAAAAGAGCTACCCTATGACCCTGCAATTGCACTACTGCGTATTTACCCAAAAGAAGCAGATGCATTACAAAGAAGGGCCACATGTACCCCAGTGTTTATAACAGCAATGGCCACAATCACCAAACTGTGGAAAGAACCAAGATGCCCTTCAACAGATGAATGGATAAAGAAGATATGGTGCATACATAAAATGGAATATTATGCCTCCATCAGAAAGGATGAATACCCAACTTTTGTATCAACATGGATGGGACTGGAAGAGATTATGCTGAGTGAAATAAGTCAAGCGGAGAGAGCCAGTTATCTTATGGCCTCACTTACGTGTGGAACATAAGGAATAGCATGGAGGGCATTGTGAGAAGGAAGGGAAGGGTGAATGGGGGGAAATCAGAGGGGGCAAAGAACCATGAGAGACTGTGGACTCTGAGCAACAAACTGAGGATTTTGGAGGGGAGGAGATGGGGGGTTGGGCGATCCTGGTGGTGGGTATTAAGGAGGGCATGTATTGCATGGAGCACTGGATGTGGTGCATGAACAGTGAATCTTGGAAGACTGAAAAAATAAAATAAACGTATTTGGGGGAAAAAAAGTTCAGTTGACTTCAGGGATCTATCAAACCATGGGATATCATAATAAATTGTTTTAAGCCACTAAATTTTGGAACATTTTGTTACATAGTGGTGGATAAATGAAACACCTGGAAAAATAACATATTGAGATGTTTAGAAAGCCATTTTAAACATCCAACAGCCATAAAAAACAGAAAAGTTAGGTATGAATGGACCCATTTTAGAGATGACAAAACATGAAGGGTATAGAAGTTAATTGACTAGTAAGTGGAATACTCAGAATTCATCTCTAGAATAAAAAGGGAGCCAGTAGAGAGAAAAGAAGAAAAGATGAAAACCAAAGACTTCATGCCTTCAGAACATATATCATTTTTTCTCAAATCCTGAACTGACTTTAGCTTGAAGACAGAAATATATAATCCGTGTTGTCTTTACTGAACTGAGTGGGCCCACCCATCATGAGTGGCTTACACATTAGTTAAAATTGAAAAAAAAATCAAAGTCTTTTTTTTCCTTTAACAGCAATAGCCTCTGCCTGCCCACTCTCCAGAGCACACATACCTGGGAAATATGTCCTCATACTCAGGTCCTTCTACTGTTCCTGGACTTGACCCAATCATTTAGTGACTACCAAGAAACCCAACAGAGTAAAAAGTTCAAAGCTACTTCTTGTTAATTAGCCCAGACAGTTTTGAGGTTCCCAGCTGTGCAATTAATTCATTTTCATGTGTGGTGTCCTCAATTAGGCCAACCCTGCCTGAAATTTCTGGAGTTGCAACTTGGTAATCAGTGGGGAGATGCACCAACTTAATATGAGGTCAAGGTAGATTTTCTTTAGAGGCACCTCCAAGACAACACTTCAAAATCATTTACCAGAGTAAAAACTGTATTTCATATACTATTATGAAAATAAATGTTCAATCGTTAAAAGGGATGTATCAATGTTAAAAACCTGGCCTTTCCCTTAATGCTATCATCCAAAGGAAAGACCACTAGATTCTTTCCTTGACTTGTCCAGCCCTGTTCTTGTGTTTTGAAATACACTGTCCATCAGTGGCAAGTTGTCCTTTCTTTTCCTTTTAGCCAAAAGATCTACATGTTGGGTGACTAATGAAGGAGTCCATTTAGCCATGTAAATGTTATTTCTTTCCTTTTTCCATTTTTCTCTTATTTTTTTTATATTCAGTTAGCCAACATATAGTCCATCATTTGTTTTTGATGTAGTGTTCAACAATTCACTAGTTGCATATAGCACCCAGTGCTCACACAACACATGCCCTCCTTAATACCCATCACTCTGTCAACCTAACCCCCCATGGCCCTCCCTTCTGTAATCCTCAGTTTCTTTCCCAGAGTCCAGAGTCTCTCATGGTTTGTCTCTCTCTCTGAGTTCCTCCCATTCAGTTTCCGCTATGGTCTTCTGTGCTATTCTTTATGTTCCACACATGGCTGAAACCATATGATAATTGTCTTTCTCTGCTTGACTTATTTCGCTTAGCATAATCCCCTCTAGTTGTACCCATGTCGATGCAGAAGATAGGTCTTAAGAAAACAGGTCTCCTTTTCCTGCATAAATCATATAGAAGACACATTGACCACAGTGCCTCCCATGCCAACAACTCCTCTGAAAGGAAATAGCCCACCCACAGGACCCACAGAAGAGGGCAGTGCCAAGAGACGTGGCTGACCAGTTCATGGCCTAGACAGTGTCCTGTCATCATGCATTTAAGCGAAAATTCAGGCTGAGCCAATCAAAACTTTCCACTCTCTGCAGTTCAAACAGAACTTTGGGCAAAAGCAGCATCAGCAACAGAAGCAGCTGCTTACAGGCACAGCAGAGTGAGAGGTTTGGTGGGACACACAGAGTCTAGAGTGAACAAGAGTGATGAGTAACTGATGAAATCAGACATGAATCAAAGATGGAAACAGCCAGCTGGCAGCAAGAGGAAACTGGAGCAGATGTGACACGTAGGGTCAGCCTGAGAAGGTGAAAGAAACCATTCAGGGCTTTTGGACAGCCTTGGCTTCCAAAGGCTCTTTGGCCTTTAGAAACTGAATGGGTCCTGTTCTGTGTGCATCTTCACACCCTCTTTTTCACTTAAGCTGGAGTGGGCACACATCCTTCATCAGAATGTTGGCAATGTGTTTTGGAGTGGAGGCTTCCCTAGATCCTGTCTTAAGTGCTGATGGGGAAGCTGCTGCATGGCCTTGAGGGATCTCCTGAGATGAGGAACCATGCCTTTCCAAGGGGGCCTGGTGTAAATGTTCCCTGGTGAGCCCCTGTCGCTGGAGGGGTGGGGCCCTGCCCCATTCAGCATCCCCATTTGGAATAGATAAAATCTTTGTGAGCAAAATTAAGCTTAGACTATTGGTCCATAAAACATTGGCCATCTTCCTGGCCTCTCTGAAACCCATTTTACATTTCACCTGGAAAACACTGACATGCTCATTACTGGGAGGCTTCTAAGGGTCCTGTGTGGTTTGTGACATGTGCCCCGCCCTCCCCACATGCAATTGCCTTGTCTGAACACCCTTTTATGACTCCATCTAACCAAGATCCTTCAGAATTGGATGTTTTCCTTCTTATGCTCCTCCACAGGCCCATGGATGAGGACTTCATTGTTTTGTCTTTGATTTTTATCTACCAGTTCCTGAGACCAATTCAAGTTCTTAAATTTTTTTGGCCCAAATTAATAACAGCCTTGGTTTTACCCTACCATAAAAGCAATATATGTTTATTGTACATAATCTGAAAAATACAAAAGGGGGTGCCTGGGTGGCTCAGTCGTTAAGCGTCTGCCTTCGGCTCAGGTCATGATCCCAGGGGCCTGGGATCGAGCCCCGCATCGGGCTCCCTGCTCGGCAGGAAGCCTGCTTCTCCCACTACCATTCCCTCTGCTTGTGTTCCCTCTCTTGCTGTGTTTCTTTCTGTCAAATAAATAAAATTAAAAAAAAAAAAAGAAAAATACAAAAAAATGACAGAAGAAACAAAATTTCCAGCCCAAAGGCAACCAATAGTACTATTTTGGCATTCTTTTTCTGACTTATTTTTCTATGAATATATTTATTTGTAAATATGCAATTGGATATTTTTGAATTATATATATTCTGATATTTTCTCTTAACATTGTTTCATGAATATTTTAGGTTATCATTAAATATCTTCAAAAACATTAATTTACATTCACTGCAAAATATCTTATCAGATGAAAAGACAGTATTTTACTCAACTATTTCTCTAATGTTGTACATTTAGTTCAATACGTCAATGATCATAGTTCTTAAAAAGCAGTTGGTATGATAACATTGGGTCTCACTGTAGTACAGATAGCAGGTGCAACAGATGCCGTAAGAGTTCAGAGTGAGCTCTGCAACTCATCCCATTGTATTTAATCCCACTGAACCATTTGCTTGTACATGACGTCAGGCAGGTTGTTCAAAATCCTACACTACAGTTTCCTCATCTCGGAAATGGGATCGTGAGAGTCCTTTCCTCTTTGGGTAGTTGGGAGGATTAAATGAGTTGACACCTACAAATAGCTAATGATTAAGCTGCTGTGAATACAGCAAGGAGCTTATCCCCACTCTTGATGTTGGCTCTGCAGTGATGTATTATCTGTGGTTAAAATGTGACCTCCTTCATTTTCCCCCTCTCTCCACTATTTTCAAAGAAAGAGGTTGGATCTTCCTTGGTGGGAATTTGGAAGAAGAAATTAGTATGTGCAGTATGATGGGTTGTATAGGGCACCTCAGAAAGATATGTCCAAGGGGCACCTGGGTGGTTCAGTGGGTTAAAGCCTCTGCCTTCAGCTCAGGTCACGATCCCAGGGTCCTGGGATCAAGCCCCACATCGGGCTCTCTGCTCAGCGTGGAGCCTGCTTCCCTCTCTCTCTCTCTCTCTCTTTTTCTGCCTGCTTGTGATCTCTCTCTCTCTCTCTGTCAAATAAATAAATAAAATCTTAAAAAAATAAAAAAGGATATGTCCAAATCTTAATCCCAGAAACCTATGGATGTGATCTTATTTAGCAAAAGGGCTTTTACTGAGGTAACCAAGTTAAGACTCTTGAGATGAGATCATCCTGGATTGAGGGTGGTCCCCAAAGCCTCAGAAAAGCACCCAGATATTTGACAGAGACACAGAAAAACGGTCGTGAGAAGTCCCCTTTGAAGACAGAAGCAGAGATTAGAGTGATATGATCGCAAGTCAAAAAATATCAGCAGCTACTTGAGGCTAGAAGTAGCAGGAAGGGCCTTCCCCTAGAGACACCTGCTGACACATTAATTTTGGATTTCTGACGTCCAGAATTGTAGAGAATAGATGTTGTTGTTTTAAGCCTCCCAGATTGTTTTGGCAGCCATAGGACTGATGCATGTAGCCTCGTCCCTTTTCCTGGGTGGTAAAGAAGAACCCATCGAGACCAATGGGATTCTTCCCCATGTCTAGTGCTCACATGGGCAGCGCCCCACAGGCAGGGCTGGAGCACCTGACGGCCTACTCCAGGGTGGACATATCCACCTAACAAAAAGGAACAACATCAGAAAGACTGCTGGCTGACAGATATGTGTCACTTTCTTCCATTTTAGCTTAATCAGCATTAAAATAAATCCTTTCATCTCTGGGTCTTTCTCCTTTTTGTCCCTTTCACAGTATTAGGAATCAGGAGGGTAGCTACAATCCAGCAGCTACAATGAACTTTGTTATTTTTATCTTTGAATTCATCTCTATCTGCCCTTAGGGTAAGAGTCAAATACTTTTATCCAAGGACCGCCTTTATATAGACTTCATTTTGATCCACTTTGTGTCTTTCACCTTATATGTGTGTGATTTCTGAAGGTGTCTGCCCTGTCTCAGACCCCTATGATCTCAGCGCTGAGTGTGGGATGTTCACCTGTGGCTTGTTTTTTGAATTCATTCTTTCTTAATCTCTTCGTGCTAACCTGATGCTGTGTTAGATTTGCTCAGAACTCTGTGGACTTGAGCCAGCATCATCTCTCTGCTTCTTGAGCCCCTGCACCCTGCCATTTTCATACCAGTTTCCTCCTCTCCATCACTGGCTCAGAGCCTCATGATTGTGCATTAATAATCCTATAATAGTCAGTGGTGTTGCAGTCCTGATATAGATACTCTTCCCATAGAATCACAAACACATGAAAACATGGCATGATGTTTTCACTGGAATTTTATGCATAGTCATTTTTATGCTGTTTCTCCACTTCGATCCAATTTTTTTTCCATATACAAAATTTGGTCTTTCCTAAGTGACTCATGCCTGCAACTCCACACTCTTAAAAAAGCCAGAGCTCCTACCACACAATCTTTAGAAGTAGAGAGGCAGAAGTAGAGATTATTTTCCTTGCCACCACTTGTTAACTAAGTTATGTGATGCTTCATAATGATTCTATATTCCTAATTCTTTTTTGTTCAACTGGATTATAAAAACCTGATATGGTCCTCAAACCTTAGTAGGGAGTTGGAAGTAGGGGTTGCCCACACCTCTGTGCTTTAATGGACCCCTTATATCACAAACACATACGCATGCGTGCACACAACACACACACCATATTCAAAGAAACAGGGATGTCTCTTTTACTTTCAGTTGGTGCTTCATGCTGACATAGACAAGCTTTAACGATAAACATCCTCTCGTGATTCAGACTACTCAGGCCCCAGGGAATGCTACCCATATCTCTTGCTCTATGTCCTTGAAGCAGAGATGACTGCATCTTAATGACTTGAAGGTTTGTAGGTTATACTATCTGCTGACTTTGAACGTGGATGCTGCTTTGGAATCCAAGGAGGATTTGAGCAGAGGAAGTAGTAAGAAAAGACAGATTAATTAGTTTACCACATCTTCCCTTTCAGATGGCACGAACGCATTAAATCATTGCATAATAAGAAGTTTTGCAGTAATGACAAGAGACCAACTTGTTCTAGTTCATGTGATATCTATTCTAGGGATATGCAAGAAATAGGTAAGAAATAGAACATTTAAATAGGGCATATTTTGATTTATAACTTTTAAGTATTTAAACTTGGTATGTGATATGTGAGCTTGCATTTATTCTCCTAGTGTGGGTTCTGCAAATGAAAGGGATAGGACTTTCTGGAAGGAGGAAATCATGACTACTGCCCCTAAACTTGCCCTCTAATTAGCTCAGGACTGCTCTACAGTTAGGAAGTATCACTGCATATTTGTCAGACATATCAAAGCTAAACATTGGGGGTTGAACCTTCTTTTTTTTTTTTTAAAGATTTTATTTATTTGACAGACAGAAACACAGCGAGAGAGGGAACACAAGCAGAGGGAATGGTAGTGGGAGAAGCAGGCTTCCTGCCAAGCAGGGAACCCGATGCGGGGCTCGATCCCAGGCCCCTGGGATCATGACCTGAGCCGAAGGCAGACGCTTAACGACTGAGCCACCCAGGCGCCCCGGGGGTTGAACCTTCTTGAGGGTATGAGAAAGCAACCTATTTTGAGATCCACATCTAAGGGACCTGAATAGGTTTATTAGGGGAGCCCCAGGCAGAAACCAATGTAACTCAGCTCCCAGGTAGGATTTGCAGAACGCCTCTGCAAGCAGAGACAGGAAATGGGAGCAGGAAAAGTGCTTTTGAGAACACGAATGGAGTTTTGAAAATATGACTTATCCCAGAAGGTGTCATTTTCTTTTCCAATAAATGAGGATGCAAAGAAGTTCCTCTCACAGAAGAAGGAAACAGAGACCATGGAAATAATCACAGAAGGAAGACTGTGCAGGAGAAATGGGGCCCTTTGTGCAAGTTCCACATATGGGGATTTTCACATGTCATGTAGGTACACCGCCACACAAAGGCCATGAATTTTGGGCCACCTGCACCTCGCAGAGAATCCCACAATCATCAGGTCTGTGTAGATATGAGGAAGGAAGTAGCCAGTATTCCCAAGATGACTGTGTGGTTGGGATGGCCCAGAGGCAGAGCACCAGGGCCTGAGGAAGAAGAGTTTGGTGATGGCATACATCTGCCACATCACAACTGCGGTAGAAATTACAAACTGGTTGGGTTTATCATCTAGGTATAATTTTTCCAAACTAATTTTTTTCACCTTCATGAAGTGAAATCTTATACTAGGAATTTTTTTCAGGCATAACTAAGAAAGGGGTCATGCTATTGAGAATGTTAGCAAAAATTCTCGTGCCTAGAGAGAATAATCTGGGGAAAAACGTACTTCCTACTGAATGGCGGGAAAAGAAGGTGAAATGAGAATAAGGCAAATGCATAATGCAAACTCCGTGCCTTCGGAACCTTTAATATCCTCTATTATCACAATCACACTAGGTGAGAGATGTTATGAGCCCTGAAATGCAAATGGGTAATGTAGGATGCGTAGAATGTAATTAATATGCCTGAGAGCATGGAACCACTGAATGGCCCTGCCGGGATTCAAATTCAAGACATGCCACCTCGAAGCTCTGACTTATGGCACTTAGCACTCTGCTTCTGACCTCAGTACTAACACACCTAATTGACTTAACACTGCAGACCAGTGACACTTGTCGTTTGTGCATTCTTTTCCTATTGCTGCTGTAACAGATTACCATGCATTGGTGGGTTACACCAACACACACTTGTTATGCTCAAATCCAAAATGGGGCAGCAGACTGCGCTGTTTCTGGATTCTGGAAGAGAAAATCTGTATCGTTGACTAATCCAGTTTCTAGAAGCCACTTTCACGCCTTCACTTATGGCTCCTTCTTCCATTTTCAAAGCCTATCACTTTGCTGCTGTCATCATATCTCTTTTTTTCCTGACTTTGACCTTCCCAATTCCCCTTGTAAGGACACTTTTGACAACATTGAGTCAACCTGGATAATCCCCCCATCTCAAAATCCTTAACATAATTACATCTACAAGGTCCCTTTCACTTTATAAGGTAATATACTCACAAGTTCTAGGGATTAGGAAACGGACATATTGGTGGAGGTCATTATTCAACCTACCAATTGTTCTTTATAGATTGATAATGGCACTAATGTTGTAAATGTTTTGCCTTTATTGAATGCTGGTAGAGTTCAGAGCCTCCCACAGACAGTGAGGGGTGAGAGTGTCTCCCTGGCCCACTGCCCATCTACATTACATAGAACCTGTAATTTTATGACTGCAGAATAAAATGCTGAGAGATAATAGGGGAGTCAATGTAGGTGACAACAAGAGACAATGGCCTTTGACTGATAGACCCCTACTTCTAGATAGTTGGAGGCCCTGTCCCAAAGACCCCGCCTTGGCAGCCAAGTGTCCACAGGCTTCCTGGGGTGGGGCTAGTCTGGAGAAAACACTTGATCAAGAAGACAGGGATATCCACCCTGGAAGACAAGGTGAAATCATTTTGCTTCAAAATTACATGCAAAATCACATGATCCATAAAGATGAAATGGCCAAAGAAGTTAAACTGAGCAAGTTCTCTTTCCTTGTCTCACTCACGCATTGTGCATCAGCTCTGGAAACTTTACCATCTTGGCCTTCAGTTTCTTCATCAGCAAAATGACAATGATAATGCCCTGGTAATGTTGGGAGGATAGACTGGAATACAGTTTACACTGTAAGATGGCTCACCTCAACTCTTGGCAGGTAACCCAAAATAACAACTTTTCTTCACTGTGGTTCAATGTCATATCCAGGTTGCCTCTCAGACTGGTTGTGTAACCTTTGGCTCTGTTTCTATGATCTCTGCTCTTCCTCATTGAAGGGTGAAATAATGAATATTTACCTAAGAGGGTTACTAAAATAAGAAAATTCATCAAAGGTCACAATTCACATGCTGTGCACCATATTGCTGGCTTGTGACTCATGGTTTATGTGACATTTTCAGAGTTCTGAGGCAAACAGATAAGAGGTATATTCTACAAGCCTGATATATTTTGGTGCTAAGGGTTGAGTGTATTCTAGCAAACGCATTTATCAGTGAGTGGCTATGCCAATGATGTTCATCTCTGTTCTGTTCTCTGCTTGTGCCCGGAAGGCCTCCCCATTCTGTAATGTCTTCTTTCGCTTCTTCACAATATACTTCAAATCTCTCCTCCCCGTAGGATACACCCTCGATCCTTCTCTTGCTCTCTCATTTTCCAACCCTGTGTCCTTAATGCTGGGATTTTAGCTCTCAGTTCATACTAGCCTGTATTTTCTTGTGAACAAGTCATCTATGGTGTTATACAGATGCAAACATGACTCCATTGTCTTCAGAATTCCCCAAAACAGAGGCACTCATTTCTTTCTGTGGACTCAACATAGCCTTTCTAGAAGTGGACACTGGCCTTCTATTAGGGTTTAACACAACAATCATCTTAGTTTGGGTTCACCCAGATGCAGAATTGGAAACAAGGATACAGTTATAAGTGGTAAAAACAAGTAGGGGAGCAGAGGAGTGAGCCCAGAAAGCAAGCAAGCAGTAAGGGCTTGTTGTTACTATGGATTATTAGAGAATTCTAGAACCATGCATAACATGCTCCTCAGAGTTAGCTCACCTGAAGGGCTAATGAGGTGGGGTATTTCTATACAAACTTCTGTAGTTTTTTTTTGAGGACTACTGGAAGAGTGAGCACTAAGTCCCCACTATTTGTAGTTGGTCACATCATGCGCAGAGTGAACGTAGGCCTGTGGGGAAAAAAAATCAGGTTCTGGGTGTTAGATATCCATCAGGGTGAGGGGATGTGGGAGGAGCACTGACGGCCTCTTCCCTAGGAGTCAAAATCATACACTGAAGTCAATTAAAACTAAGATTTTAGGGAAAATTTCTATTTAGTTCTCTGCCCATTTTTCCTTCAGGTTGGTTTTTTTGGTTGTTGTTGTTATGGAGTTGCATGAGCTCTTTATATATTTTGGATATTAACCTCTTATTTGATATATGGTTTACAAATATTTTCTTCCATTCCATAAGTTGACTTTTCATTTTGTTGGTTGTTTCTTTTGCTGTGCAAACTTAAATTTGATGTAGTCCCGTAGATTTATGCTTTTGGTGTTATAGCAAAAAAATCATTTCCAAGACCAATGTCGAGGAGAGTTTTCCATATGTTTTCTTTTCAGAATTTTACGGTTTTACTTGTCTTTAATTCATTCAAGGTAATTTTTGTGACCGGCATTAGATAGGGTTTCAGTACATTCTTCTACATCTGGATATCCAGTTACTGAAGAGACCATCCTTTCCCCATTGCATATTCTTGGCTCCCTTATCAAATACTATTTGATTGTATATGTGTGGGTTTATTTCTGAGCTGTCTATTGTGTCCCATTGATCTACATGCTTATTTTTATGCCAGTACCGTACTATTTTAAATATCTTTTAAAGTATAGTTTGAAATTAGAAAGTGTAATGCTTCCAGGTTTGTTCTTCTTTCTCAGAATTAGGGTATCTTGTGATTCCATTCAAATTTTAAGATTTTTTTTCTACTTCTGTGAAAAATAGCATTGGGATTTGGGTGAAGATTGCACTGGATCTATAGATGGCTTTGCGAACTATGAACCTTTTAACAATATTTTGCCATGTGCTTGTGTCTTCTACAGTTTCATTCATCATTATCTTACGGTTTTCAGTGTACAGAAATTTTATCTCCTTGGTTAAGCATATTTATAAGTATTATATTGTTTTTTGTACTCTTGTGAATGAGATTGTTTTACAAATGGCCCATAGGTAAGGGTACCTGGCTGGCTCAGTCAATAGAGCATACAACTCTTGATCTCAGAGTCATGAGTTCAAGCCCCATATTGGGGGTAGAGCTAACTTTTAAAAAATAGCCAACAGTTACAATTAAAAGGTTCTCAACATCACTCATCATCAGGAAAACACAAATCAAAACCACAATAAGATATGACCTCACACCTATTAGAATCGCTACCATCAAAGAGACAAGAGGTAACAAGTGTTGGCAAGGATGCAGAGAAAAGATAATTCTTTTTCACTGTTAGTGGGGATGTAAAATGGTGCAGCGGCTATGGAAAACAGTGTAGAGGTTCCTCAGCATATTAAAAATAGAATGACCTATGATCCTGTAATCCCCATTTCTAGGTATATATCCAAAGGAAAAGGAATTTCAGATATATGGCTTACAAATATCTTTAAATATATATATATATATACACACACATATACATATGCATATACATATACATATACATACACCATACACCATGGATAGACCTTGAGGGCATTTTGCTAAGTCAAAGAAGTCTTAAAGAAAGAAAGGAAAACAGAATATGATATCGTTTATATGTGAAATCTAAAAAAGCCAAACTCATAAAAGGGACAATAGATGGTAGTTACCAGGGATTGGGGAGTAGGGGAAATAGGGAGATGTTGGTCAAAGGGTACATGCTTCCAGTTAGAAGATGAATAAATTCTGAGGATATAATACACAATATTGAATAATTACTAATGCTGTACTATATACTTGAAAGCTACTAAGAGAGTAGATCTTAAATATTCTTACCACAGAAAAGAAATGATAATTATGGGACATGATGGAGTTATTAGCTAACTCGATGGTGGTAATCATATTGTAATATATGTGTATCAAATCCAAATCCACACACTGAACACCTTAACACAGTGTTATATGTCAAATACATTGCAACAAAATTGGAAAAAAATTGGATTCAAATTGAATTCAAAACCCTGTTTCTACCAGATACTATATGATCTTAAATTACTCTAATTCCCTTCTTTAAATCTCATTCCCAGCTAAAAAGAAAAAAAAGTGGATATTAGAATAATACCTACCTTTGGTATTGTAATAAGAATTAAATAAAATAATGGAATTAGTATGCTGCCTAGTACATTTAAATGATAGCAGTTATTATTATTGTGGTGCCCGTATTAGCATAACACAATAGTCTGCACACAAAAGTGCCTAATAAATATTTATTGAATCTAAATTTATTTATATCAAAAGTCTATAAAAAAAACTCCAAAATACATTAACTTGAATTTTCCGTATTTATATTTTTCCACCGCACTATCCAGAATGACAGAAAATTACAGATGTTATTGAAAATGGTTCTTCAAATGTCAGGAACACATTTTAATGTATGTTAACAGAATGACTTTGCTTTCCAGCACTCTACAAAACATAAACTAATTAGAAGGAAGGAAAGAGCATAAAAAGAAAAATATTCTTCAAACAGGACATGAAAAGAGAGCCATTCTTCAAATATTTATAGGGTTTTGGCCCCAGAGTCTCCCATGTTTTCATTCTAATTCAATAGCCTCAGGAAGATGGGGGAAGGTGAATGTGTAATGTGGGGATTTACGGAGAATTACAAGGTTGACAGACTTCAGATCAAGCTGGGAGGGTCTGCAAGGTGTTCTCTGACTCCTTTTTCTGGGTATTAGAAAGTGGGTGGGGACAGTTTGGAGGAAAGAGGATTTTTAATCTGGAAGATGTAGAAGGAACAAAGATTCTGGGAATGAAGAAGAGACTTTGGTTTTTGCAATAGTTTTGGTTTTCAGGTTGCAGGTTGTAGAACTCCCATGTCAAGGGAGGGTATTAGCAGGAATCAGTGGGTGAGTTTTAGGTCCAAGATTTGGGAAGGGATCTCTAGACCTCAGTATAAGGGTGGGTGGTCTTTTCTCCCAGGAGGCTGGTGTCATTGGTGTGACTCAGCTTCACTGTCTCCTGGTCTTCAGGTGACATTCCCAGGAGACAGAGCAACCCAGCCAGGGAGAGCTGGCTCCGCTCTGGGTGGGTCAGCAGTGCTGACAAACAGAGCCCCATGGCTCAGGGGCAGCCAGCCCCTGGCACTTAGTGCTGGTCTATGCTCTGTCTCCCCTGCTTTGCTCTTCTCCTTAGAGGCTCCTGGAGAGTTCAAGTAGGGTGGGATAAGGGTTTCTTTCAATGCAGAAGTGTCTTTGAATCAAGAATTTAAAAGTGTAGGGTACAACCCAGGAGACAGGTGTGGGTAATTTCAAAGCAGGCGGACGACGGGCTGAAATGCTGAATGTGTTTTCCAAATTGTCCAAACTAATCCACTTAGGATTTTGAGCTTGAGATTCAGGACAGACGTGAAGGAGAAAGGAGCTGAAATAAGTTAAAAAGTGAAAATACATTTGAAACATAGGAGGAAACTTTTACCTATGTCATGTCATATAATCCTAATCACTTCCTGATAAGGAGGAGTCGGTAGTCCCATCCTACGCAAGAGGAAAGTGATGCTGTAACTGGACATGATTTTTTTTTTAAGATTTTATTTATTTTTTTGACAGAGAGAGAGATCACAAGTAGGCAGAGAGGCAGGCAGAGAGAGAGGGGGAAGCAGGCTCCCTGTTGAGCAGAGAGCCTGATGTGGGGCTCGATCCCAGGAACCTGAGATCATGACCTGAGCTGAAGGCAGCAGCTTTAACCCACTGAGCCACCCAGGTGCCCCTGGACATGATTTTTACACTAGTTCTGACACACCAGCCCAGGCTCTGGCCACATGCTCTGTGATCTGATGGAAGGGACCTCCTTGAGGGCTTTTACCCTTACCACATTTCTTTCTTTTTTTTTTAATTTAATTTTTCTTTTTTTATTATGTTATGTTAGTCACCATATAGTAAATCATTAGTTTTTGATGTAGTGTCCATGACTCATTGTTCCATGTAACACCCAGTGCTCCATGCAATCTGTGCCCTCCTTAATACCCATCATCATGTTCACCCATTCTCCCATGACCCTTCCTTCTAAAACCTGCAGTTTGTTTCCCAGAGTCCATAGTCTGTCATGATTCGTCTCCCACTCCAATATTCCCCCCTTCATTTTTCCCTTCCTTCTCCTAATGTCCTCCATGCTATTCCTTATGTTCCACAAATAAGTGAAACCATATGATAATTAACTTTCTCTGCTCTACTTATTTCACTCAGCATAATCTTCTCCAGTCCCATCCAAGCTGATGCAAGAGTTGGGTATTCATCCTTTCTGATGGCTGAGTAATATTCCATTGTGTATATGGACCACATCTTCTTTATCCACTTGTCTGTCAAAGGGCATCTTGGCTCTTTCCACAGTTGTGGACACTGCTGCTATGAACATTGGGGTGCACATGGCCCTTCTTTTTACTACATCTGTATCTTTGGAGTAAATATCCAGTAGGACAATTGCTGGGTCATAGGGTAGCACTATTTTTAATTTTCTGAGGAACCTCCACCTGTTTTCCAAAGTGGCTTCACCAACTTGCATTCCCACCAATAGTGTAAGAGGCTTCTTCCTTTCTCTACAACTTTTCCAATACTTGTTACTTGCCTTGTCAATTTTTGCCTTTCGAACTGGTATAAGGTGGTATCTCAATTGAATTTCCCTGATGGCTAATGATGATGAACATTTTTCCATGTGTCTGTTAGCCATTTGTATGTCTTCTTTTGAGAAGTGTCTGATCATACTTTCTGCCCATTTTTGGCTTGATTAGTTGTTTTTTGGGTGTTGAGTTTGAGAAGTTCTATATAGATCTTGGATATCAGCCCTTTCTCTGTAGTGTTATTTGCAAACATCTTCTCCCATTCTGTGGGTTGCCTCTTTGCTTTGTTGACTGTTTCCTTTGCTGTACAGAAGCTTTTAATCTTGATGAAGTCCCAAAAGTTCATTTTTTGCTTTTGTTTCCCTTGCCTTTGGAGACATGTCTTGAAAGAAGTTGCTGTGGCTGCTGTTGAAGAGGTTATTGCCTATGATCTCCTCTAAGATTTTGATGGATTCCTGTCTCACATTGAGGTCTTTCATCCATTTTGGGTTTATCTTTGTGTGTGGTGTAAGAGAATGGTCCAGTTTCATTCTTCTGTATATAGCTGTCCAATTTTCCCAGCACCATTTATTGAAGAGACTGTCTTTTTTCCATTGGACATTTTTTTCCTGCTCTGTGGATTAGATGACCATAGAGTTGAGTCCATATCTGGGCTCTCTATTCTCTCTACTGGTCTATGTGTCTGTTTTTGTGCCAGTACCATGCTGTCTTGGTGATCACAGCTTATTAATATAGCTTGAAAACAGGCAATGTACTGCCCCAGCTTTATTTTTCTTTTTCAACATTTCCTTGGTGATTTGGTGTCTTTTCTGGTTCCATACAAATTTTAGGATTATTAGTTCCAGGATTTTGAAAAATGCTTTTAGTATTTTGTTTGAGATGGTGTTGAAAGTATAGATTGCTTAGACATTTTATTATATTTATTCTTCTGATCCATTCTGAGCGTGGAATATTTTTCCATCTTTTTGTGTCTTCTTCAATTTCTTTCATGAGTGTTTTGTAGTTTCTAGAGTATAGATCCTTTACCTCTTTGGTTAGGTTTATTCCAAGATATCTTATGGTTTTTGGTGCTACTGTAAATGAAACTGATTCTCTAATTTCTCTTTCTACAGTTTCATTGTTAGTGTATAAGAAAGTAACTGATTTCTATGCATTGATTTTGTATCCTTCCACATTACTGAATTGCTGTATGAGTTCTAGTTTGAGTTTGGAAGGGGAGTCTTTTGGGTTTTCCACATAAAGTATCATGTCATCTGTGAAGAGAGGGAGTTTGACTTCTTCTTTGCCAATTTGAATAACTTTTATTTCTTTTTGTTGTCTGATTGTTGTTGCTAGGATTTCTAGTACTATGTTAAACACTAGTGGCAAGAATGGGCATCCTTGTTGTGTTCCTGATCTTAAGGAAAAGACTCTCAGCCTTTCCAAATTGAGAATGATATTCACTGTAGATTTTTCATAGATGGATTTTATGAAGTTGAGGAATGTTCCTTCTGTCCCTATACTCTGAAGAGTTTTAATCAGGAAAGGATGCTGTATTTTGTCAAATGCTTTTTCTGCATCAATTAAAAGGACCATGTGGTTCTTGTCTCTTCTCTTATTTATGTGTTCTATCACATTGGTTGATTTGCAAATGTTGAATCACCCTTGCATCCCAGGGATAAATTCCACGTGGTCATCCTGGTAGATAATCCTTTTAATGCACTGTGAGATCCTATTAGCTAGAATCTTGTTGAGAATTTTGGCATACATATTCATCAGGGATATTGGTCTGAAATTCTCCTTTTTGCTAAGGTCTTTGCCTGGTTCTGGGATCAAGGTAATGCTGGCCTCATAGAAAGAGTCTGGAAATCTTCCTTCTGTTTCTATATTTTGAAACAACTTTAGGAGACTAGGTATTATTTTTTTCTTTGAATATTTGGTAGAATTCCCCAGGAAATCCATCAGACTCTGGACTCTTATTTTTTGGGAGGTTTTTGATCACTGCTTCAATCTTATTACTGGCTATGAGTCTATTCAGGTTGTCAATGTCTTCCTGTTTCAGTCTTGGTAGTTTATAGGTTTCCAGAAATGCATCCCTTTCATTCCAGGTTGTTTAATTTATTGTCATATAGCTGTTGATGTAATTTCTGATAATTGTATTTATTTCCTTGGGGTTAGTCATGATCTCTCCCCTTTCATTCATAATTTTATTAATTTGGGTCCTTTCTCTTTTTTTATTTTTTTTAAAGATTTTTTATTTATTTATTTGACAGAGAGGGAGAGATCACAAGTAGGCAGAGTGGCAAGCAGAGGGGGCAGGGGGGAAGCAGGCTTCCTGCCAAGCAGGGAGCCCAATGCGGGGCTCGATCCCAGGACCCTGGAATCATGACCTGAGCCGAAGGTAGAGGCTTTAACCTCTATAAGGTTATATATAACCTTATATATATATATATATATATAAAAGAAAGTATTTCTATGAAACAGTTCAAGTTAAAAAGTTGTTATGGAAAATGTATTAAACATCTGGTTGGAATGATAAGTAGGGGGAAAAAAGAAAAGAAACAAGAAACATGAGAAAGAATTTTAAAAAAAAAGTAAGAGAGAGAGAGAAAAGTTGTATCTAAGAAATACACAGGCCATGAGGCAACACCAAAAGCTTAATATACTGTTTTCCACTGGTGTCAGTGTTTTACAGTTTTATGGGGACTCTGGGGTTATCCTCTTGTTCTTTCAGCTTGTTTCATCAGAGAGGCCTGCTGCATTATTTTTTAGTCAATCCTGCTTGGGCAGGGTTGCCCTGCCCCCTGTCAAGGGGCTGGGTTCCATGGAAACCAGTTTTTGGAGCTTTTGTTCTCTGGCAGCTTTTCATGCCTCTTGGAGGGTCAGAGCAAAGTAAACTGTCCACACCCCCACCTCTGCCTCAGAAAGAAGCCACAGTCTGCACACATCTGAATCCTCCAGAACACACAGACTCTCCATCAGCTAGCACCCTTGAATACTGCAGTCTCTCACAGGGGGTGCGTGAGCCCAGCAACCCTCCCAGTGGTTGATCTAAGTCCCCACTCATCTCTGTACCCCCGTGCCACCAAAACTGTGAGTGATCCCAGTCTGGGTGAGCCCAGGCCCCAGTGACTGCTGTTCTGGGTCCATGGGCTCCAGTCTAATCTGAGTCTCCTCAGATGTGGGTGGTGATGTGGCAGTGGCAGCCCCAGGGACTGCTGACTCAAGTTGGCACTGGGTCCTCTCAGGAGTGAGCATGCAGTGGGTGTGGCTGTCCAGGGAGGGTGAGCTTAGATCCACACCTGTGGCCACTCGATCCCAACATTTTGCCCCTTAAGCCCTTTTGTTCTCTTTGAACTCTGTTATCAGTCCCTTCCCATTTCACAGTCCCTGCTCTCCAAGCTATCACCGATCCCCAAGTGCAGGACACTTTTGCATTGGGGCATTACTTTCCAATGGCTAGCTTCTGGTGGCTCCCTCCTTCTTCTGTTTATTCTCCAATATCTGTCTGCTCAATTCCAACTCCCTCCTTCATACGTCTTGACTGATGATCCGTTGCCCCCATAGAGATCCAGACACGTATAATTTTGTATCTCAGGCTGATTTCATGGGTGTTCAGAGTGATTTGGTAGATTTCTAGCTAAATTCAGGGAACTGGTGGAAAGGAGTCCCCCACTCCTCCATTTGGGCCAGTCTCGCACATTTATTTCTTAATGATTTTAATTGAATTACAATTTACATACAATAAAATACACAGATCTTAATTGTAAAGTTTGGTAAGTGTGTCTTCAAATCATCATTACCTCTCACCACACCATAAGTTGTTTCTATTGCCCTGGATATGTGTCTCCTGCTCTTTCCCAGTCATTCCCTCAGTAAACACCATCCTAGTTTCTATCACTGCATGTGGATCGACACATCAATGTTTACTCTGGGGGCTGGTTTACTTTGTTTTATATATGTGTGTGTGTGTGTGTGTGTGTGTGTGTGTGTGTATGTGTGTATGCATATATATATGCATATATACATATATATATATATATATATATATTTGGTATATCAACCTATGTTATACAGATCAACTATCTCTTTTTATTGTTGAGTAGTATTCCAGTGTAAGAATATGTCATCTTTTTTTCTTCTTCTCCTTTCTCTTCCCCCCTCTTCCTCCTCCTTCCCCACCTCCCCTGCTTCTTCCCCTTCCTTTACCTACACTACCTCCTCCTCCTGTCCCTCTACAGTCACCTTCTTCTTCTTCTTCTTCTTCTTCTTCTCCTTCTCCTTCTTCTTCTTCATTCATTCACTTAATCATGGACATTTGACTTTTTCCAGTTTAGAGCTGTTAAGGATAAAGTTGCTATGAACATTTGTGTACAGAACTTTCTGTGCACATATGTAGCCATTACTCTTGGGTGACTATCTAGGAGTGGATCTGCTGGATGGGTACATATGTATTTAACATAGAAAAAAATTGACAAACCATTTTTCTAAAAGTGCTTATATTTTATGTTCCCACTAACAATGTAAGAAAATTCAAGTGACTTTGGTATTGTCCATTTTAAAATTTTAGCCATTTGGGGGACTGTGAAATACTATTTCACCATAGAAAGAAATATGGGGAATGTGTTAGTGATGAGTAGCATAAATAATATAAAATATCACATAGCGAGAATAAAAATCTCCATATCTTACTAAATAACCCATCCATCAATGGACTTAAGTGGTCATGATAGTTTAAATTCTAAGGAATGATGTAAACAAAATTATGATACATTTGTAGTAGGTGGGAGGAAGACTGGAACATGACCTGGTGGTAGATATGAAGGAAGGAGATGCAAAAGAAAGAAAAAGATCCTCATTTTTTAGGCTGAGAAGACATTACTTAAAGCTTAAAACTGTAAAAGCAATAAATAGATATTTAATGTGTTATATAAACATGGAGATAAATGGCATTGGAAGTGCTTGTCCTTGGTGAGAAGAAACAAGTTTGGAGAGTGGTGAGCGACAGCATTTTCTAGAACAACACTTTTGGAATGACTTTACTTCTTGTACTAAATGCATGCATAACTAATAAAAATTTTTTAAAAATAAAACTTAAAAAAAAAATATGACCTGAATTTAAGAATCTAGAGGGCCCTGAGTTTAAAGAGAGAAACCTCCAAGAACTAGCAGTATCTTTAGGTTCTTGTGGATTTCAGTTCCTTTTTCTGTAAAATGAAGATAATTAAGCCTATTTTGCAGTTTTATAAAGATGTTCTATGAACATCTCACTACTACAAAGATGAAGGCATCAGGGTCTTTAATTCAGTGATTATTGAAATTGAAATCATTCAAGGCAAACTTTTAGGTCTTATCCATAATCTGTAAGTTCTAGCATCTGGCTTGAGACTCAAAGATTTGTACATTTGGGAAAGCTTTAATTGATTAATTGATTCTGAATCCCAGTGTAGCTTGCTGAGTACGGGCTGGGACACCAGACACACTTGGTTTCAATTCCTGTCTTGCATAGACTAGTATCCTAGGAAATTTCCTCAAACTGCCTTAGCCTCTATTTTCAAACTGTTTTTGATGATTTCTCCTGCATACAAAACCTTCAGCACTGGCCTACTGTTGGCGAGCATTCAATAAATGTGAATTCCCTCACCCTCCATGAATCAGCTTTGTCTCCGATATAAAATTATCTTGGCACATTACAGAATCAGACAGTTATAATAAAAAACTCCAGACATTGAATTGAATCCAGCTTCAATTGTACAAACTACCAACAGCTGGTTATTGAGTGACTGCGATGTGCCCAGCATTCTGTTCGATGCCGTGAGGACAATTAGCATTTTAGGAACAGAAGCTTATGTCATAGGAGGTTATCTTGACAGACAACATCAATGCAAAGACATTTCAGAACTAGAAAATTGTTAAAGACAGAAGACGCCTTAAAGGATTTCTGGTTAAACACCTCCATTATATAGAGAAAGGGACAGGGGATCTGTGAAGTTGAGATTTCCTCCAAAGTATATAGATAATGAAGGAGAAATGCACTTAAGTGGAACAATTCCTAGGGCACTTTTCTTTAGTGCAATAATGATTTTCACAACTTTTTAAAAAATAATTGTCAGCTAAAATATTTCTTCTAACCAAATATGTCATGGAACTTTAGTATATGAGAACAAGCCTTCTCTGTTTGACATAAGATTCAGATGTCCAGAGTTAACACCCACTTGGACTCTTCATGGAAACTGTCAAAAACCGGCTACCCAAATATCACTAGCATAGACTGTCAATAAGAAAAAGGTGAGTTTATTCCTTACCGAAGCAAAGGAAACACCATCTTTGCAAACCTTTGGCAGTGTCTCAACATGAGATTGGTTAAGATCAGAATTTACTGAGACTTAAAGTTTGCCTTAAGGGAAATCTTTCAATGTGGGGACGTGAAAAGAGTCAGATAAGAATCATGATGAAACAGTTTGGAATTGGTGGGAAGGCAAGGACTTTTACATGAAGAATTCAAAGAATTGAAGGGTGCCAACTGTTGCTGCTTTCCACTAAGGACTCAGTGGATCTTTTAGGACGTTCCTTAAATGAACAATCCAATTGTTTGTGTAGGCAGGATAATTCCAGAAAATTAAGGTAATGAAGACAGAAGAATAGAAAAGCCAAGTTAATGTAGATGGTACAGTGCGGTTTCTGTTCAGTGCTCAAGCCAAGAGTGGCGGTAAGCAGTTTTGGTTCTCAAACCATAGATGTTTTCTGGAGCAAAGCTAGAAAACCACCCTTGCTCTGGCCTGCACCTCCACCAGTCCATCCTTACTGTAACTGACATTCAGTGCAAGGGATCTTAGCTCTTCTTTTTAAAAATTATGAGGTCTCGGGGCACCTGGGTGGCTCAGTGGGTTAAAGCCTCTACCTTCAGCTCAGCTCATGATTTCAGGGTCCTGGGATCGAGCCCCACATGGGGTTCTCTGCTCAGCAAGGAGCCTGCTTCCCTCTCCCTTTCTGCCTGCCTCTCTACCTACTTGTGATGTGCGTGTGTGTGTGTGTGTGTGTGTGTGTGTGTGAAATAAATAAAAAAAATATTTAAAAAAAAAATATGAGGTCTCTTTTGTCACCTAGCCTTCTGTTTCTACCTTCATACCTTCTCCTCAGTCTGTTCCTCCTCCACTCATGTCTGATGACCTGTGAATTTCCACCTTTAGATTCTACTATAAGTAAGACTATGGAGCATTTCATAATGCTTCTGGCCATCCCAGTGACCCAACACATCTGGCTCAGCCCAAAACCCTGGCCCCTGTGTGGCTATCAATCTAGAATTTTGGGGGAGGTCCAGCTTTATCTCCTGAGAAACATCTTGATACCCAGGATGCCTACCTAGACTTTTGAGTGGTATTTTTTATGTTGCCACAAGGCTTGGAAAAGAACAAGTACTGGTAAATGTAACAAATTTTCAAAGGGTACAATTAGATGAAGAGTTCCAAAACATTGTTCCCCCTGCTGAAGAACATCTCTCCTCTCCCCCACCTAATTTATATTTTTTCTACTTGCTGCTAAACCCAGGGAATGATAAAGATGCTTTATCAGATGGATAAACATCTCCGGGGGATATGTTGAGATTAACATTGTCACAAAACATGCAGAGTGTGCAAAGTAGATTGTTTAATCTGAATGTGGCAAGCTTGATTTAGAAAGTTCTAGAAAGCCACTTACAAATTTTACAAACTCGAATGCATTTTTTAACCTCTCTCATCCTCCATGTCTTTACCTTCATTCTAAAAATGAAAAGAACAATTCTTTCTTTTTCTTTCTTTCTTCCCCTATACTTAAGAACTATTTGATGTAGCCATTGCCTTAGAATCATTCCTTTGCTGTTTTAAGTCCTTTAAAAGCTTTCAGGAAGTGGCACTTCTTATCTGTAAAATTGACTGTCAGAATTAGAAGCCAAAATATAATGTACCAGGTGTATGGTATATAGTCCATTTATAGTAGTTATTATGTTTACTTTCTTTGGTGGGAAATCTACCTCTTATGCTTACATATAAATACTTCCAAAGGTAGTTATTACTGTCATTGCTATAAAAATTCTAACAGTGTATCTCACAAATGCAAAAGGTGAAGAAAAAGAAGAGGGGAAAGACAAAATGAATAGGGGTGAGAAAAAGAGGAAAGAGAACGCATGTTTTGTGAAGTTTTACCATGTACCAGGTACCACAATAAGATGCCAGCACATCTTGACTCATCTGTCAGATCCCACTGTTATCAATGTTATCTGCTTTGTAGATGAGGAAAGTGAAGCCCAGAGACCAGGAAGCCATTTATCCAATGTGCCATAAAAAAGGCTGGCTTTATACATATTCTAACAACTCTCCATAGCAAGGGGTTGTTTTTCCCATATTAATGTTGAGGAAACAAGGGCACAAATTGATACAGATAATTCAAGTTCACAGAGCTAGTCTAATGTATTCCAGGCACGACTCTAGATCTATCTACTTCTACTGCTCCCACAACTTTTGTAGCTCAAAGACAATATTTGGAAGATGTCCACTTATAGAACTTTATTTTCAATTTCACAATATTTTGTTCTTTGTTGTATGAAGTAAAAGAAAACACTCTATTTGAGTGAAACTAAAATTTATTTTGAGAAAATACTTTCAGTGACCTCAAAAGCAATGACAATATTTATTTTAACACTTTGTGTTCCTAAGAAACAGAACTCAGTTACATTGAGGAAATCTATGCAGAAGCAGATATTTGTACTTCTATTCATCTAACCAACAGGTATTTCAAGCACCCTGCGTACCAAAAATCATGTTAGATATTTGACCATGGCTTTTAATAGTGATGATACTTTTTAATCCTGGTTAGATGTTGCTTTGGTTGAGAAGACCGAAGACAGGTGGCCTGAGGACAAAGGGGACTAAGGAATTAACACTGATCATACTGGTTACCATTTTATTGCATGTGTCCTTTGACTACCACTCATGTCATCTTCACAGGTATCAAACAAGCACTGCCACCATTCTCATAGATAATGGAACTATCACTAAAAGTGGGTATGTAATTCGCTCAAAATCATACAAATTTTAAAGGGTAGGGATGATGCTTAAAACCAAAGTTCTTAACCATTAAGTCTTCTGCTGACAACACATGGTGTGATAGAGAGAATCAAATGATTGTCCATGTGTAGTAGTTGAAAGATAAGACAACTTTGCCAGAAAGTCTAAGCCCATGGAATGAGCTAGAAAGTAGTGCCACAATATGAAAGCTAAACCGTGAAAATTAGCCCACGTAAAGGTAGTATGAAGTCAAAGCTAAATTAGATGCATGAGACCACCATCCATAGCAATTAAACCAGAAAGCTAGTATTTTCATCATATTGCACTTGTGCCTTATTAAAAAAGCCGTGTGAGTTCTGTAAGCCATTATCTGCAATCATATAACCATGAACACTTGAAAATATATAACAGACTTTTTGAAACTTGAACAAATAGTGTTTGTTTCTCATGCCAGGAGTCTTGTAAAATAATTTGCAGATGAGCCAGTCATAAATTCTCATTGCATGAGGTAGTATTGAGATCAATAAAATTTTAAAGAAGAAAATACACCCTCCTGATAGCAGAAAAGTCCCCACCTATAAGAATAAGGCTTAAACTAAAGTGAGGATTCATTCAGTTGGTCAGCAAGTTATTCTCAATAAATGTTTTGTGAGCATATTCTCTGCATCGAGTTCTGTTTAAGACATTGGAAGTAGACTAAAATATAAGGATAACAAAATGCCTGGACTCATGCAGTGATATCTCAATAGAAAGAAGGGAGGCACAAAACAAGCTAAAATTAAAGTATTTCTGACAATGTCAAGTACTTGGAAGAAAGTAAAAGAGGAATATGATTTAAAAAAAGCAGCTGGAAGAGAAAAGTTTCCCATGAGCTGCTCAGAGGAGGCATCAGCAAGACAAAGCGACATAGAGATCAGCAAAAGCACTGAGAGCTGAATGACTGGAAGAAGTCAGTGTGTAATCTGCCAAGTGAAGGGTGTGTTAGGGAGAGGGAAAGCAAGTCCAGAGCTAGGGATATTAACTGACCTGGTCATACAAGTAGAGGGAAGGATGTAACTGCTCAGTGGTAAGCAAGGGGAGTTTGAGATGAATTTTTAAAAAAAGTCATGGGAAGAAAGAAAGAAGGAAGGAAGGAAGGAAGGAAGGAAGGAAGGAAGGAAGGAAGGAAGGAAGGAAGGAAGGGAAGGAAGGAAGAAAGGGAAAGAAGGGAAGGGAAGGGAAAAGAGAAAAGAGAAAAGAAAAAAGAAAGGAAGGAGGGAAGGAAGAGTCATAGACTAGATCTTGTTGTATTTTGAGGGCCATAATATATAGTTCAGATTTTATTCTTGGTACAATAGGAAACCATGGGAGGATTTTATAACAGAAATATAATGTTTATAAGTTTATTTAACAAATCAATAAATGCATTCATAGATTTATTTATATAAACTTATAAACACATTTTGTTTATTTTTTATTATATGAAGGTAGGCACATGATGAGATGAGCACTGGGTGTTACACTGAACTGATGAATCAATGATGTTTCATACCTTGACTAATTGAATTTAAATTGAATTTAAATAATTTATAAACATAAATTTCATATTGGATTTTATGTCAGAAATTGGAGGATTTTTAATTGGAGCAAGAAGAGGTTGATAAAATCTTGTTCGTAATTTTAAAATATCTCTATAGTTACAGATTGTAGGGGGGAAATTAAAGCTATTTTGTTACTCCAAACAGAAGATAGTTGTGTTGTACAGTATTCTAGGTTAGTGGAGATGCAGAAACACAATTAGATTCAGGATGAGTCATGAAGGAAGACCAGCCAATGGACTGGCTGAGAGGTTGGAGAGAAATGTAATCAAGAACAACCTCACATGTCCTGCTTGAGCCATTAGGTAGGGTCATGCCAGATACTCAGAGAGATTAGCAAGGGACAGATCTGAGGATGCAAAATAGAAAGACTTCTGTTTTGATGTTGTTAAATTTGAAATTCCTTCAGATATACAAGTGGAACAGTCAAATAAGTCATGAGAAAAATTCTACAGCTCATGGGGTGCCTAGGTGCTTCAGTCAGTTAGGACCTGAGACCTGCATTAGGCTCAGGTCATGATCCCGGAAGCCTCCTGCTCCCTCTCCCACTCACCTTGCTTGTGTTCTCTCTCTCTCTCTCCATCAGATAAATGATAGATAGATAGATGATAGATAGATAGATAGGAATTCTCCTGCTCAAGGCAGTTTTGAAGACTGAAGATATAAACTGGGGAGTGATCAGCTTGTTGATGTTATTTAAAGCTGTGGACACAGATGAAATCACCTAGGCAAGAGGAGGTAAGAGAGGAAGTGGAACATTCCCCAGGTCCTAGACAGCTGAGAGCTGCAGAGAAGAGCAGAATATTTCCCACTGGTGCTGCACCAACAATATTAGAGGCTTCATTGAAGTTAAGGGGGAAATTTTGCCCTTGAAAAGTAACACTGTCCTACCATTCAAGGAATTGCTCAGAGCTAATCCAAGATGCAGGATAGAGCTGTAACTGGAGAAACCAGAGTCTAGAGGAAGTTCAGTCCCTTAGGGGAGATGTCTCATTGCTTCCCTCACTCAGACCTTTATTTTCACTTTTCTTTAAATTTTATCTTATTTTATTTTATTATTTTATTTTATTTTATCTTATCTCACTTCATTTCATTTCACTTCATTTCATTTCATATAGCCTTATAAGAAATAAAGAGGAAGGAGAGACACTCTGTCTCTATGTCTCTTTGTCTGTCCGTCTATCTGTTTCTCTCCCTCTCTCACATACACACACAGACACACCTGAAACCAAACATGAAAACTGCAAAGAACTTTATAACTGGGCATTATCAAAGATCTCACAGAAGTGTTAGAGTATTCATTTAAGAGCCTTGACATCAAAGGAAGGAATAGTTATGACCAAGATGACAACATTATTCAATTCCAGGGCCAAGATTTTTCTTTATTCTGGCTCATTATGAGAAAAAAATGTGAGTTGACAACTTAAAAAGAGATAAGCAATATGCAAGACAGCTTGAAAAAGAACAGAATAGATGGAGGTTTTGTAACTGATGAAGACAAAGGACTAAGAACTCTACTCATGTTATGTTAGAGCGTACATGGTCATGGAAAACAAATGATGTCATCCACTAACATGGCCACCAGTGTAGAGTAATTGCAGACACCGACACTACAGGATGTGCAATGAATGAGATCTGAAAATTGTTAGATGTAAAGGTCGCTTTATACTTTAAAAAAAATGGATGTTGATACATGTTATAACACTATAAAATATTTCTCCTGTATTTTTCCTCTTCCTCCAGTAATTCTTTTTTTTTTACCCACATAGATTCATAATATCTTCATAATTTCTGGACCATGCACATTCCAAGGAATGCCAGGTTTCTCTGTGTGATCTGTAGAAGTGAGGAGAATGTAACAAAAGAGGAAAGCTGACCTTTTCTCCATGCTTATTATAAGAGGACATTTTTTGATTTTATATAAATAAGAATAAAAAATATATATACACATATATTTAATTTTAATGAATGTGTCATCTCACATTCTCAGTTTCATCTTCAACTTATGAAGGTCCTCCCACCAAATGAATCTTCTTCAGTGAGAAAAGTCAAATGATTTCCTGGGGGGGTTTCAAAGCTGCTTTGGCATTAGGAAGCTGGTTCGGCATACAGGTGCACACCACAATGAAGAAAACATGACGGTGTGCTTACAGCTTTTCACCAAGGGATAAGAAGCGTCCTCACTCTGCATTTGTATGTTTAAGCAAACGTTCTGTCATATGGTTCATTACTTCCCTAGAGAGTGAAGTACAGGGTCAGACCATCTGGATTTGAAACCTATCTCTCAGGCTGACATATTATGTGGCTCTGGACAATATACCTTTTGTACACTGTTAGTTCCCCAATTTGTCCAATGGGGATGATGACGAACACAGTGATGATAAAGTTAGTTTCTTACTCATCCAGTGGAGAAGATGATGGTGCTGATGATGGTACACAAGAGGAGGAAGAGTGGAGGAGGACAAAGAAGAGAACTTTGATGGATTATAGTGAGGATTAGATTAATTAATTAATTAGTAAAATACTAAAAACATAGAGGTTCTTCAAGAGATGCCATTAATATGATTCATCCATGCAACTAGCATTAATTGAGAGCCCAATGAACACAAGCTACTCTATCACTGTAAGAGATACAGGGACAAGTGAGGTTGTCACTTTCTAATGAAAAACCAGTCTAACAAGCAAATACAAATCCCCCTGCCCTGTGGGCTATCACTCTCTCTACTCCTATCATCCAAGGCTGGTGCTTTGACACCTGAGTCATAGGGCACCCCTCTCCCCCCCCCATATTGTAATCATCCTAAAGTCCATCAATGTCTGAGCAAATCACTCACTCAAACCCTAACCCAGGATTCTTTATTTCCTCACAATTACATTTCCTTTATCAGCCACCCACTGCTACCGACAACTATCTCCCCTACGGAACAGTAAATATAATATTCTACTTTTCTACCTCTAAGTCCCATTCTTCTACCTCTCCACATCTTTCTTATTCTTTACATCCCATAATAGAAGCTCAACCAGACAAATGTGTGGTTGTGTTTGGGACAGGGAAGGACATCTTTATATTCTTGTATAGTACTTTTGTCATGCTTATGTGCATACGAATCATCTAAGGGTCTTAATAAAATACAGATTTTGATTCAGTAGATTTGGAGTGAAGCCTAAAATTCTGCAACTCTAATAAGCTCCCAGGTGATGTTGATGCCGCTGGTCCAAGAACACACTTTGAAGAGTGGGTTTCAGTAGTCTTTACATTGCCATGTTTCAGAGTTCAGCTCTGAGCCCTGGAGATTTAGAAATATGATTTATGTTAGCACCTTGAGTAAAAATTCTCCTTTCAATGGGTGATTCACAGTAACCAAATTCATGAGTGTTGTGCATATAAGCAGAGAGGTAAGAAAATGGGCTATAATGAGAAGCAAGAATCACAAGGAGCAAGATGTTTAAATCCATATGGCCAGCCATCATCACTCTTGGGCTGACTTACAAAGTTAAATAGTAATTAAGATATAGATTGGAAAACATGGGATCAGAACAAATATACTTGAATGAATTGACTATGCATATATCTCACAATTTCTTATGTGTCCTCAAATTCAAATTTACTAGTCAGCTTCCACCTCTCTAAATCCCTTTTCCCTGTGATTTCATGTCAAATGAACTCCAAGCCAGACATATATTCTTCCTTCACATTTTTTAGAATAGTAGAAACTCTTCATCTGGACCATCCATTTACTTATTGATATTTATGGACTTTAGCTATTTGAACTGCAAAATAATAATAGCAATAAGCACTTATAAGCTAAGCTTCGGTTCTACCATTTTATAGTCACAATATCATTGTAAGGTTGATACTCGAATTATCTTATTCTATGGAGTAGTAGAGAAGCAGTGGAAGATTTAATAGTTGCCAGAGCTGAGATTTACATACAACTGGGCTGGCTTCCGAGACTGAGCTGTTAACCAAGAGCTGACAAAGATTTCATGGACGCACTAGACAACAATTTTGTAAGTATGGTTTGTGAAAAGAATATATAAGACTGGAAGAAGTAGTTTCACTTAAAAATATGTATTTATGTAAAATAAATAAATTGTGGGTTTTCATCCAGTTAAAATGTATGAGCTATAGCTACCTATGTCAACATGGACCAATTCAGAAACATATCAAGAATACATACAACATTAGAATATGTATATTATGATTCCACATGTATAAAGCTAAGATGAAAATATCTAAAGCTTAGAAACAAAGATTTCAACTTTGTTCTAGAGTCTTATCTACCAAACCCACCTAAGGATAAATGACTTCTGTTTAACTTACTATTTACTTACTATTTACTATTTACTACTGATCAGGGGCTCAGCTCTGGAAAGTAGATGTTAATTTTTGAAGGTTGATAAGTTGCAAATAATTTTTATCCAGTAGAAGAGATAGCCCCAAAGTTTATGGGCTTATTGATCTGTAGGACATTAGAGTTTTTATCTAACTTACCAGTCATATTTTGCCATGTTTTCAATTCATTAGTTTTGTACTCTGGTCTCTCTTATGCTCCTTTGAAATACTTCTACCAGCTTGTGACTTTCCCATTCCTGAGTTAAATCTACTGTTAACTTGTGCTCACTGCATCAAGGCCATGTTTTTAAACTTTCGAAATGTATACTTTAACAAAGTATGGAAATAAGCAAATTAAATAATATAGTTTTTAGGGAAGTTTACATAGTTAGGAAAATAGCAAGGAAAAGCAAAGGTTGATGAACACGTTCTGGAAAGTGATTATTTCTTTCAAAGATGGGGGAAGACGCAATCAAGGAGGGAAAGAGAGAATACTCAGAAATGTCACTCAACCTGGGTTTGGGGTACATAGCTATTTTCTATGTTATTAGTATGATGAATAAAATGTACTCGTATATGATGGGGTTTTTTATAAGTATAATTTTTATATATGTGCTTAACATATATATCAAAATATCATATTTACTGTGACTATATTCTGGACACCAATTAAAGAATTTTAAGTGTATATCATGTTGTGCTTATTGAAATACCCAACTTTTTTCAGAGCATACATTCTCATAATGGTAGCTTTACATTTTAAAATAATTCCTATCCAAAAAAATATAAAATAGAAGGGTTTGATAGTCTATGCTCTCACCTTCAGTTCTTTGCTGTTGTCATCCATCCATCCATCCATCCAACCATCCATCTATCCATCTATCCATCCATCTGTCCATCCATTTATTCATCAATCTACCCATCCATCTACCATCCATCTACCAATCCATGTGCTCCTCTGTGCATCTAACAGAAAGAATTGATTCATCCACCAATTCTTTCAGTACTTACAAAGTCCCTGCTTTTAAATATATATATATATTTTTTCACAATAAAGATGTGTAATTACAAGTTGTTAAATTGTGATACATATTAAGAAAGGGAAATATAGTAGAATATAAAATGAAAGACATGACAGTTTGGGGAATCAGAGAAAGCAGGTAACATCTATTTCTTAAATCTTTAGCTTACTACTTTATTTGATTAATTGACTTCACTTGCTTTAGGAAGACTTTTCTTCCTTCCATGCCTTAAAAGATACAACATTCCTACAATTACACAGTCATAATGCAGCAGAATTTTGTTCAGTAGATCTGAATCTGAAACCTACTTTCCCTCCACATGCCATTTTATAAGCTTTGTATTTGTGCTACAAAGACCCTTTAGTGACTGGAAGAATAGAAATGTTCAGCAGAATTTTATTGAGATTATCAAACAACAATTTGTAGAAATAAATATTAAAATATCACTATCATGTAATAGGTCAGTCAAAAATATGTATCGTGATCCTGATGAAGTTTTAGAATATAGGTGAGGCTCAATGGGGTGGAGTCTGGAGCTGATGACCAAGAAAGAATTCTTGAGACATCTTTGGTGCAAAATGGTGGTTTATTAAAGCACGGGGACAGGACCCAGCAGAAAGAGCTGCTGCCCTGGGCTTGTGAGGGGTGGCAGGTTATATAGGATGGAGTTGGGGGAGGTAAAGAAAAAGGGAGATTTCAAAAGAACTTTCATATGCTTAAGAGGACCTACAAAATACCAGATACCAGAGGCCTTGCCATTGTCAAGGTTTTTCCCTCTAGCACGGCATTAATGTTAAGATAGTTGGGAGATTCCTAAAGACTGTCACAAAGTCCCACCCAGGAGTGTGGGTGGGGGAAGGTTGCAGGGTGTGAGCTTTTGCCTCGTCCTCAGCTTGCCTTTTGTTCCCTCATCAATCCCACTGTGCATACAAATAGTTGCTATGGAGTATTTAAAAAAATTTTTTAAGAAAAATGTAGTCATGATTCTTGAAAGACTCCTTTGTTTAAGCCACTTTGAATTAGATTTCTGTATCTTCTGATCAGAAAAAGGAAATTCATTGACACATATAATGGAACATTTCAAGAGGGTAAAGACCCAATGGGAGTCAGGCCCTTAGTTAATATCATGGTGGCAGCAGGTCACCATGAGAACTCTCACCCTGGAGAGTTAGGCAGGACAGACACACATAAAGAGCTGTTTGTCAACATTTTAAAATCATATTTAAGGGGTGCCTGGGTGGCTTTGGCTTAGGTCATGATCTCAGAGTATTGGGATCGAGCCTGGCATCCCGTGCCTGGCTCAGGGAGAAGCTTGCTTTCCCTCCCTCCCTCTCCCTGCTTGTGTTCCTGCTCTCAAATAAATTAAATATTTTTTTAAAATTAGAAAAAAATCATATTTAAGAGTTGATTTGTAAATAACTGAGCGAATAACAGAAAGTTGGAACTTTGCATATCTCTCAACTGGTTACAGCAAGAGAAGCTGAGGAATTCAGATGTAAAAATCTTATTACTTTTCAGGCATCAGGATGGGGACTCTGATAAGATGTCTCCCATTGTCCTCAAAAGGAATGTTAATCACTGAGGAGGCAGATAAGAGAAAAATTCTGTAAAGGAGTTAAAGAAGTGAGAAAGATTGTTTTAAAAGAATCTCTTGTCTTGCATAAAAGGTGACAGACTATACCAGAAGGAGTCATTTGCTGCATAAAACACTAGCAGAAATGAACTAGACTTAGCAAAGGTGTTGTGGGGTTCACAGTCAGCAGAGGGGTTCACACATTTTAATAAGTTCCAGGTTTGAGCCTCTCTCTGAATACATTGGAATCAGCATGAATGTGGAAGTCAGGAAAAACTTATTCTTCCACAAAATCTTTGGCAGTGGGATTCTTGAGGGTCTTGAGCCTCAGACCCTCTCCTGTATAGTGGGTTTAACTATGAGTTAGATGACCAAACAAGGCAGACTGCCTCTCTGTTTTTTCACACTCTCTTTGGTGAAACTGGGGTGACAATATCATCTCCAGGTTCTTGTGACAATTAAGCACAATAATGATGTATGCAAAGAGTTGGCTAGATGGTGGGTTCTTAAGGTGAGTCTCCCTGTCCCTTCCCAGTATTAAAAATTAAAAAGTCATTTTAACATTGGAACATTCAAAGTGGACTCCTCAAGGATTGAATTCTATTAATATTTGTCTCTCAAATAAAAGAACAATTGGAGGGAAAATTGCATCCAGCCAAATCCATTTGAAATGGATGGAAGTTGAGCAGTAAATAATGAAGAAGAATGTAGACAGATACAGAAAAGGACTCGGACCATTTTGCCACTAATAGGTGCCACAGACAGTTCATTACTGATAAATGTAGAATAATGATGTCCTTAATGAGTCTTTTCACGCACAAATTCATCATAAAACAAGAGGATGAGTTAAAACAAAAAGTCTTTGAATAGCATTCATGCAGCATGGAAAATGAGGATAATTTCATGTCCCAAAAAGAGCTATAGATTTAATAAAGCCTTCTGAGATTTTCTTCATTGTGTTTACAGGCAACTTCCCAACTTAATGGCTTTGCTTTTAATATCTCAGGGGTAAATTTTAACCTGCCATACAGTTTGGGGCACCTGAAAGGGCCCAGAAGAGGTGACTCTACAGCCCTGTGCTTAAATGCCTCTGTGGCCCCTTATTTATTTGATCTTGAGCCATTTCCTTCGGCGCCCCCAACTTTTTCACTAGTAGTAGGAAGATAATATAACACCTTCACTCTGTGCCTCAAATTTGGTTGGTGTTACGGATTGAATTATGTCCTCACCAAAATTCATCTGTTGAAGTCTTAACCCTAAGCTCCTCAGAATGTCACTGTATTTAAAAATGAGGTCTTTAAAGCTGAGTTACAATGATATTATCTGGGTGGGTCCTGATCTAATCTGACTGGTGTCCTTAAAAGAAGAGATCTGGACAAACACACTCAAAGCAACAACCATGTGAAGACACAGAGGGAAGATGCTATTTACACACCAAGGTTAGAGACCTCAGAGGAAACAAACCTTGCCCACACTTGGATCTGGGACTTCTAGCTGCCAGGACTGTGAGAAAATATACTTCTCTTGTTTAAGCTGCCTAGTCTGTGGTGGTTTTTTATGGTGACCTTAAGAAACTAGTATAGTTGTATTGCTCAAAAAAATTAGATAACTTTATTGAGAATTTTTGGCAGCATCAGATAAGAGTGTCAGGTCCAGATGATACATGGAAGTGCTCTTGAAGTCATAGTGCAAAACATGACAAACACTGGGGAGGTCATGAAACTACCGTCTCATGTTTGCCATGTGTATTTCACGTAGGTCTTTCTGTGAGGTGTTCCAGATAGTGGATTTTAAAAGTGGTGGAAACAAATCAAGCTGACCTAATTGCAATCAACACAATTTAATGCCTGTGGTGGGCAGAATCCTAAGAAGGCCCCCCAAACTCCCAGCCCCTGGTACATATGCCCTGTATAATCTCCTCCCCCTAGAGAGTGGGTAGAACTATTGTGTCAAGATTTCTTTTCCTTCAGTTCCCCTTGTTCTTAGTCATGCCACTTCGAAGAATGAAGAGGTAAAACGAAGAGTGGTGGGCAGGAAAGCCAAGTTTATTGGGTGATAATACAAAGCTTCTGAAGAGGAAGGGAGCCTAAGACATTTGCCTTTGGAGTATCTAGATCTAGGGGGTTTTATGAGTTTGTTGGCACACTGTTTTAATCTGATTAACCCTCTAGTGCCTACCACCCAATCAGGTTTTGTCCATGCACTCATCTACCTATCAGGTAATTGTTTACATAAGAAAGGGTGGAGGGCTCCTTTCAGGGCGGTATAGAATAACAGGATGGGGCCTTTTTCCTTTTAAGGGTACTTTTATCACGGGATGGCAGCTCCTTGCCCCTGCCTGCCTTTCTTCCAACTATCCTCCATTACTGTAAACATGACGTTGTAAGTTAAATGGCTTGATTAGGTTACATTCTATGGGAATAGCAATGGAATAGTCCTTCCCATGATAATACTACATAGTATGTAAGACTACTTGGCAGATGGATGGGGAGAAATTCCTCCACCAGCCATGCAGGAGAAAGCTGCCTCATAAAGGAGAAAGGGCCATACAACCAGGACCTGAGGTTAGCCTCCAGCAATTGAGAGCCAGTTTTGGCCCTTGGAAGAAAACCTAGAGACTCAGGTAAGCTCAACAGCTGTGGTAACACCCTGATTTCAGCCTAATGGGAGCCTGAGGCTCTGTGGTGAAGGCCCTGCTCTCCAGACACAGAGTCCCTAGCCCAGGCAATCTTGAGATAACAAATGCAAGTTCAAAGATGCTAATCAGTGGAAATCTGTCATGGAAGAGACAAGAAACTGGTACAAAGCCCAAATGCTGATCCTCTCGCCAGCTGTACCCCACGGTCATATACAGACACTTCTTAGAAATTGTGTCTTAATTAACATCTAGCCACCTCTCACCACAGGTTTTTCCTTCTTCTTTGATAGATAATCAGAAAACTTGATGAAAGAAAAGAAAATTTGCTCTATCTGCCTCCGACCATGAAGAAAAGAAAAATGTCATACCCACATTTCCAGCCTGCAGAGAGCTTAAGCAACTGGACAGGCTGGATTATAGAATGTCCTCAAGGAGAGGGACATTTATCACCAGCAGTTGTTTCATATCAAGTGATCGGATGCCAGCCAGGCAGTCCATAGGAAACTTTCTAAGTAGAAAAGAATAAAGATAAATGTGAATCCTAGCTCTGCCATTTGCCATTGGAGCATGGCAAAAGTCTGACTTCTCTAAGTCCAGACTTTCTTGTCTGTAAAATGGGGACAATAATATCCAACTCATAAGATTTTTTTCTTTTTGTTGAGACATAAAATTCATCATTTTAAAGTTTACAATTCAGTGGTTTTATGTGTAATCATAAAGTTGTAAACAATCATCACCATTTAATTCCAGAACATTTTTATAGCCCCAAAATAATCTCCCTACCCTTTAACAATCATTCTCTGTCCCCCTCTCCCCAGCCCCTGGCAACCACTAATCTACCTTCAGTCTCTATGGATTTGCCTATTCTTGACATTTTATATAAATAGAATCATACAACATGTGAACTTTTGTCCCTGGCTTCTTTCATTTAGCATAATGTTTTCAAGGTTCATCCATGTTGTAACCTCATGAGATTTTTGTGATTTAAAAAAAAAAAAGTCTCAATCTAGAGCTTGGCCTGCTGTGAGGCATTAGTAAATGCTAGTTATTATTATTAATAAGATAAATATTATAGAATTATGGACAACCAGCTTATGAAGACTGTAGATGTCATTTTAACTGATCATTTCATACAGTATAGGCACTTCCTCTTACAACATTGTTGGCTGAATATCCTTCAGTTCTTTTTTGAAAATCTCCAGGCACAAGGAACTCAAGATTGAGAAAGGTAGACCTTCACCTATAAAATTGTGGCTGTGAAATTCTTACTGTTGAAAAATTGATCCTTAAAATGAAGTAAAATCTGCCTCCAATTAACTTCTACCAATTAGTCCTTGCTATGGGTTGAATTGTGTCCCCCTCAGAAAAGATATGTTGAGCTCCCAGTGTTTAGAATGCGAACTTCTCTGGAAATAGCTTGTGCAGATGTTGTCATTAAGACGGGGTCATTAGGGTGGGCCAGAATCCAATATGACTGATGTCCTTAAAAAAAGGAAAATCTGGAGACAAATACCCGTAGAAAGGGTGCCATGTAAAGAAGAAGGTCAGCATGAAGTTTCTACAAGCCAAGAACACCAAAGATTGCCAACAAGACACCAGAAGTTAGGAGAAAGACCTGGAATAGCTCTATCTGCCTCACAGTGCTTAGAAGGGACCAACTCACCAGCACCTCGATTTCAGATTTCCCATCTCAAGAACTGTGTTTCTGTTGTTTAAGCCACAGAATTATGTTACTTTTAGCAGTCCCAGAAAACTAATACGGTCTTATTTTTTCACTCAAGTACCAACAGGTTGCCCCTTTCCTCACAAGATGATCTTCCAAATATTTGACATCAATTTACCTGTTCCACCATAAGGCTCTTCTCCAATGTAATGATCATGTTCTTCTTGACCATACATGTTCTTCCAGTATAAAACCTCCAGTCTACTCTTTGGATCTTCTGCTCTTCTCTAGATCTGCAAAGGTTTATAAATAAATGCTAGTTTTCAGAGCATTTAGTAAGCCCTAAATAATAAGTGTTCATAATATGTCAAATACTCCACTTTGCCATTTTGCAATCATTAGGGTCTACACTCTGCATAGGAAGGACTCATGATACTCCACACCTGCTAGATTTGAGCAAACTCAATTAGTAAGTTTAGCATAGGCAAGGTGGGGCTCCCTGGAGTGAGACTTCCTCCAAAAATATCCCAGATACTGTTCTTGGTTCCTTTTGCTTTCATCCTCTTCAGGGGCACCATCATTCTACACATGGACTTCTGTGGAAGCTCCTAACTCTTCTTCCTGACCCCATTCTTGTCCAGATTATAGTCTATCCTCCACTCTATAGCCAGATGGGTCTTTGCAAAGCACAAATTAGATTACAAATCAAGATCTGTGAGTGCATTTTCATTGCAATTAGATTAAAATGCTTATCTTGGTCTACAGTGTCCTACAGGAAATAGTCCCTGCCATCCTCTCCAATCTCATTTCCTGTCATTCTCCCCCATACACCAGCACTTCTCCTCCGTTCCTGAACACACAAGGTCATTCTCACCTCTAGATACTTATTTCTGATCATTCCTCTTCTTGGAACCCTTCCTCCCCTCTCCATCTTTGTTTCCTTATGGCTGGCTTTCTCATCATTCAGGCTTCAACTCAAATGTCACTTCCCAGATGTCACTAACTAAAGTAGTCAGCCCTTCCCATTTCACTCTACCCCAGGATCCTGAGATGTGTGTACATGTGCCTAGAATTTCCAATTTTCCAAAATTATCTGATGTATGTATATGTTTATTATCCCTTTATCCATTTTACTCATAAATTAATTCCAAGCATTAGAATAGTGCTTGGTGTATAATTGTTACTCATTAAATACTTGTTGAAAGAAAGAATTAATATACAAATAAATGAGATTTTGTAGGAAAAGGAATTGGGAGATGAGATCAACCTTGGAGCAGAAATACCTCTGAGTCATACACAAAATTGTTGTACCAAAAAAGCATGGCAAATGTTCTTGGAGTGATGTTGTAGCTGGAAATGGCTCAACAAGGTGGACACTTTTGTCATGTGCCATAATATCCTTGTCTCCACCCTTTCAATTTTTCATGAGGTTAAGAATAAGGAATCTGGTGTAGAACAAGTAAGTTCAGACTCTTCAAGAGTCCAAATCCACAAACACAAGACCTGAGGTGGAACACCTCCTTTTCTCTGAACACGGATTCTAAACATGTCACATTAGAGTAGATGAGAAATCTAGTTATTGCTTCCTAGCACTTCTCTGTCCATCAGATTTCCAAGAATTGCTGAAGATTTGGCAATTTTGTTCCCTAGCCACTGACAAGATGCCTGAACCTCTTTGGCAGAAATCTGCCTGATAGGGAGTGTTTGTTCAAATAGGCACAGGCACAGACAACCACCCAACAGAGAGCCAAGGGTCTGGCCCAGGGGCAGCCCAGCCTCAAACAAATCAGCTCCCAATAAGACCTGCCTGAGTGGGAAATGGCTCATTGCAGGCCACCTTCTGCTTCACACCATCTGGCTCCCCACACGCCCTTCCTTGCTGAGTTTTAATTTCCGAACCAACCGCACTGCCACAATTATGCTTTACTTCCTTTTATGCATCCTGCTGTGGGAACACAGAAGTTTCTGGTAATTAAATGTCTACTTTGTGAATGGTGAGGAAGTTTCTGCACTTAACCATTGCTCTGTTTGCTGGAGTTACAGCAGACAGAAGCCAGAGATTTTAGCACCTTGGATAGATGCCAGGTCACCATGGCTCTGACCCATTAACTTTGGAAGCAAATCTATAGCAAGAGAAAGGGGGCATTTGGAGTTTGATGAAGTCCCCATTTGCCATCTTACCAGCTATCTGCCTGTGAGCCACTCTTTCTGTTGTAGGCACCAATCTCTCTGTGTTTTCCCAGCCATGAAAGAAGAAAACCAAGTAAGACAGGTAAGTTTCAATAAGGTAAGAGATGCAGATGTGCTTTGGGACATAATTCCCAAGCTGTACACTCTGTTTCTCCAAAGGTATGTAGCCAGCCAACCCTGCTGGTCCTAAAAGGCTTAGAGATAAATTCTATCTGGTATGCACATCTCTAGCAAAGATAATGCAGAGAACATATTTTTTGCTTAGCAATAATCCGCTGAGGCTGAGGAACACCTTTAGCAAGAGAGCCTTGCTAAAGAGAGCCTACTGGACCAGTAGTTTCTCAAAATATTAAGTGTATACTAGTCACGTGGCATCTTGTCTAAATACAGATTATTCTTCAGTAGATCTGGGATGTGATCTCAGATTCTGTAATTCCTAACAATGGTCCAAGTTGTGGATGCAGAGGGGGAATAAGCCCATTTTGAGTAGAGAGGCCTGGAATTGCCTGGGAGCACAGCAGCCCTCCTTTCTCTTCCCCTTCCTGTCATCTTCCAACCCAGATGCCAAACAACAGGTGCCATTTATCATTACACTTGTGCTATTGTCCTTTTTATATTGGACGTATACTTTTCTACACTTGGCCAGCTTCACTCATTTGTCATCTGCCAACTTGAGAATAAATTTGAATATTTAACCCAATTTTAAAGGGTGTTTGCTAAACCTAACTTGGTTGAATCAATCAAAAACCTACCAGGAGGAAAGGTATCATCAACTATTTTTACAGAGAGAATTTAGGTTGCACAGGTAAGAAAGAAACTGAATGGGAGTTAATCCAGCATTAGTAATAGCAGGTACCATTGAGCCCTGGGGTGGCAAGGTCAAATGGGGGAGGCAGCATCACCAGAGATACAAGGTTCCCTGGCAGACACTGGGACCTTGATGAGACTGTCAGCAGAGTGTGGAGTTGTGGAGAAGAGGCAGCTGAGATCCAGAGTCAGTCACTCTACTGACTCAGCCACCAAAGCACCACTTAGGTAAACAATATAGTATTGTTAATCATAGGCCCCATGTTGTGTGGTAGATGGCCAGAACTATAACTTTGCCCTCTGTAACCAAAATCTTCTCATCTTCCCCTCTCCACAGTCCCTGGCAACCACCATTTTACTCTCTGATTCTATGAGTTTGACAATTTCCACATTGGTTAGACTAGATTCCATATATAAGTGAGACCATTCAGTATGTGCCCTTCTGTGTATAGCTTTTTCCACTATGATGTCCTCCAAGTCTGTCTTTCATCCATATTGTTGCAAATGGCAGCATTTTTGAAGGTTGAATAATATTCCATTGCATGCATAGACCACATTTTCTTTATCCATTCATCCATCAGTGGACATTTCATTGTTTCCATGTCTCAGCTACTATGAACAATGCTGCAATGAGCATGAGGGTGCAGAAACCTCTTTCAGAACCATATTTCAATTGCTTTGGATAGTACTCTGAAGTGGATTGCTGGATCAAATGGTAAAGAATTGTCGTCTGATTATTAAGTGACCATAATAAACTAATCTGATTAATTTGGCTTCTGTATACTTTTATGGTAAGTGTTACCAAAGATGATTGCTTTTTCACCTACTTGAAGGGAATTTTGTAGAAGGAAAATCATATTAAAAAGCAGGTATTTATTCATTCAATGAGCAATTAATCAATTCCAAGCACTGCGGTTCTTACTGGCTGGAGTGCCTCTCCAATAAGATTTTGTGTAACCCCATCCTCCACTAGGCATTATATTAAAGGTCCTATATGTGCTTCCAAAGCCCCTGGGGTCCCCCATGGTAATGGTCAGGGTCCAGTTATAAGACAGAAGCAAGACAAGTAAGTGAACAGAGAAAATCTAATGTGAAAAACAAATGAATTTGAAACAAAGAATTATCGATTAAAAGATACATATCTCAGTATGTGTATAACATGCAATATTGAGTGTTTATATCCCCATCAGACTGAGAGTTCCTTTAGAGCAGGAGCTGTGCCTCTAATTCATCATTTTAACCCTAGAACTCCAGGGTTCTCTAGACCTAAGTACAATATCTGACACCCAGTGACTCTTAATGATTGTTGAGGAAAAGAATAAATGGAAACCTAAAGTCTAAGGGGACCTACCGGTTCAGACAATTGCATTTGATAACTATCTGTGTTTTAATGCAGTTCCAGAAAGAGACCAATGAGAGAATGCTCAAGTATTGGGAAGCAACATCACACAGACAACAGCAACAATGAGAGGGATAGAAAGAAAGGCATATTCTGGAATCTGTTGATTACCCATCTTTTCTAAAGCACAGGTTTTGAGGGGTAGCAGAATACGAAATTGGAGAGAGAAGACACGAGATACACTATAAGAAGGATTTACATCTTGTCTAACATAAAGGGAGTCATGGAAGAATTTGACCAGGGGCTCCGATAGGATAGGACATGTTGGGGCATTGTTCACCCTGGCACTCTGTGAAACGTGCGGTGGTTAACTGGGAAGGGCTATACTTTGGGGATGTAAAATGTATCATGTTTTATGTATATGGACACGAGTAATTAAAAAAATCAATTCAAAGAAAGAGGGAAAATAATTGTAATTACTTGCTATTATATATTTGGTTAATATATTAATATTATTAATATATTATATTTGGTTAATTCAAATATGATAAGGAGCTTTGAAATCATCTCTGTATTTTTTAAAACCTGTATAGCCAAAGGAAATATAACAATTGAATCAAACACTGACAACGCACTTTTGAATTCTTTTCAGAGAAAAGACTGCCAAGTGATATTGGCCTGAAATTCAAATTGGCCAAAAGATGGTATATTTCAAGTGGTTTTTGTCACTAGGGGCTATATTAATAGCTTTGAAATAAAAGCTCAAGTTTCCTAAGGGCCAATTCCAAAAAAGTCACATAAAATGGAACTTTTCTTTCATTTCCTTCATGTCTTCCCCTTAAGTTCATATATAACACATCAAATGGACCAGAACTAATACTATTTTACATAAAATTTCTTTAAGCCCCCCAAATTAGCAAGGTGGAAATTCACCTAACCCTACTGACCCTTAGTTTTCTCATCTGTAAAAAGGGCTCAATTTTTCTCTTTTCATGGATTGTGTAATATTCCTATAGAAAGCATTTTTATTCTCTTTAAATATCCCATTTATTTGATCGAGAGAAAGTAAGCACAAGCAGGGGGAGCAGCAGGGAGAGGGAGAAGTAGGCTCCCTGCTGAGCAAGAAGTCCATTATGGGGCTCCCCCCCAGGACCCTGAGATCATGACCTGCGCTGAAGGGCTGAAGGCAGACACTTAACTGACTGAGCCACCCAGGCGCCCCTAAAAAGCATTTTTAAAGAAATGTTTTGATTTTGTGAAGAAGGTTTTATAAAAATCACTATATTTTTACCTTGTGTATACACTTACTTCCTTCTTAGTGGATCTTAATTTAATGGAATATTGAGGAAGCATCCCTAGTTATGGATTAGAAATGGTAGATATTTCCATATGCCAATTGGTATATACTTAAGTAACAAATAATAAATAGGGCTTGCCCATATACCGAGAACCATTTACTAAAGGGGAAAAAGATTTAATTTCTTGAGTATACATGTAGAGAAAAACAAAACCCCTCTATCTTTGGGAACAAGTCATTTATTTAGCTCTGCCTAATTAAAACTAAGTTTCTAATTCTAGAATGCCTCATAAATTTTACCATGTAGTGAACATATACTTTTATTTATTGTTTAATTAAATTTGCTATAACTTGATATTTGCATTCATATCAAACATCCTTTGAAATGTATTGGTGTTTCAATTGATAACCAGAGTTCATTTAAGTGATCAGCAGTTGTCTGATCAGTAGGAACAGTGGAAATTGGGGACATTTAATTCGGGCGGCTGATGTGAGGATTGAGACCATGATTGTGAAGTGCTTATGGTTAGCCTGGCATATGATATTTGAAAAATAGACAGTGGCTGCTAATATTGTTTTTAATTATGTTTTATTATTGCTATTGTTGGAAGCTCTTTGGATATTGTGTAGAACACAAAAGTAATTGATCAATAACTTTAAATTACCTTATCTTACTCTAAATGATGCTTGATAAATGATTAACAGGTTGAAGATAGAGAAGAGGATATTAAGATATTATATTACCTGATATACCCCTATATATAGGGGTATATATATACCTGATATACCCCTACTTAATAAAAGTGGTTACATTGATGTCTGTTAAGACTTACCTAAAAAAAAACCATGCATCACCAAGTTATGTATACACAACGGAGAAATTAAACCATATAGGAATTTTCAAATAGTCTCCTCCTCCTCTAATATACTTGCTGAAGTTGTTGCTGGTGTTCAATAAGAGAAAGTTTTATTTAAAAGTTGCCAGTAGACTTTCTGCTTTTAACAGACTGTCTGTTCCAGTAAATTATGTTCATTCAGGAAGAACCCCAGGATGACTTTGTCTTTGTGAATATGAGGTAGATAGGCACCCATTCTTATAGAGAGGTACTAACATGATTTTTTTTCTCCCTGAGAAAGTATCTCCTTTATATAGCTTATAGGCTGCCAGAGAGAAGAATTGAAAATACATTCCCTAGAGTCTAAGGACCTCTTGAAAGCAAGAGGAAAGAGATGGAATGCTTTTTGTCCAGTAAGAGCTCATAAGTACCTGTGGAATAAACAAATGACCGAATCCTGATCTTTTCTCTTTTTTTTAAGCTTCAAAATTACTTTAGACAATGTTATTGTAGTTTAGAGAAATAGTTACTGTTAAACTTTTGGCAAGAATGAAACTAGTACAAAAAAAAAAAAAGAATGAAACTAGTACAATGTTTGGGAAGACTGGTTTGCAATATAGAGCAAGTACTTTCTAAATGCCTTCACCCATTATGCTCAGGTGAACTAGTTTTGTGGGGATAGACATTCCCACTGGAAAAAAATTGTGTAAATGCTGGAAAAAAATATTTTTAAAAAAAAATAAAATAAAAAAAAAAGAAAATTTATTTGAAAACATTAGAGAGCTATTAAAGCAACAAATTCTTGGCCCAGAGCCCACACAGGTGACCACAATATTTGGCACTACTCTTCACTTCAGTGGATTCTCCCAGTTTTCAAGAACAGCTGACCTGCTAACAAGCAGAGAGCTTCCAGCCTCCTCATGGAGCTACGACAGTAGAGCCCAAGAACACATCTAAAGTTAAAAAAAAAAAAAAAAAAAAAAAAAGCCAGTCAGTTGGAATTCCCAATGGCCACACCCTAGGAGAGGGGACAAGACTTCACAAACACTGAATCCCAATCTCCAAGAGGAAGCTAAGGAGACATAAAATGTAAATGCAATGTGGTGTCTCAGTGAGCCACAGGGATAGAAAAACACAGTAGGTAAAGGCTGAAGAAATGAATAAATTACAAATTTTAGTTTACGATAATGTCTCAAAACTGATTTATTAATTGTACAAATAACTATACTAATGGAAGATGCTACTAATAGAGGGAAAAGATTGTAAGGTGTATAGAAACTCTATATTATCTTCTCAATTCTTCTCAATCTACTATTGTTTCTAAAATAACAATAAAAACAATCTAAAATTAAAAGCTCTTGCAGAGTGAAGGAAACAATCAACAAAACTAAAAGGCAACCTATTGAATGGCAGAAGATATCTGCAAATGACATATTTGATAAAGAGTTAGTATCCAAAATATAGAAAAAACTTATAAAACTCAACATTAAAAAATGAATAGTCCAATTGAAATGGGCAGAAGACATGAAGACATTTCTCCAAAGAAGACATACAGATAGATGGCCAACAGACACATGGAAATATGCTCAACATCAGTAATCATCAAGGAAATGCAAATCAAAGCTACAATGAGGTATTACCTCATACCTGCCAGAATGGTTAAAATTAATGGAAAAACTAAGTGGTGGTGAGGATGTGGAGAAAGGCAACCCTCTGGCACTGTTGATAGGAATGCAAATTGATAAAGCCACTCTGGAAAACAGTATGGAATTTCCTCGAAAAGTTAAAATTAGAACTATCTTATGATCCAGCAATGAATTGTGAGGTATTTACCCAAATATTGCAAAAATACTAATTCAAAAGGATCCATTTTGAATTATTCCATTCCAATCCTTATAGCAGCATTATCTACAATAGCCAAATTATGAAAACAGCCCAAATGTCCATTAGTTGATGAACGGATAAAGAGGAAGTGGTATATATCCAATGGACTATTACTCAGCCATAAAAAGGAATGAAATCTTGCCATTTGCAACAACAGGGATGGAGCTAGAGAGTATTATGCTAAGTGAAATAAGTCAGTCGGGGAAATACAAATCCCATATGCTTCCACTCATATGTGGAATTTAAGAAATAAAACAAATGAGCAAAGGGAAAAAAGAAAGAAAGGCAAACCAAAAAGTAGACTCTTAGCTATAGAGAACAAATTGGTAGTTACCAGAAAGGAGAGGGTGGGGATGGGTGAAATAGGTGATGGAGATCAAGGAGAGCACTTGTGATGAGCACCAGGTGTTATATGGAAATGTTGAATCACTACATTGCATACCTGAAACTAATATTACACTGTATGTTAGCTCACTGGAATTCAAATAAGAACTTAAAAATCAGTAAAAAACAAAGACATTACATTATATACAAATAGATGAAATACTCTAAAAACAGAAACTGCCATATTGCATTAAAAAATTAAAAAACAAACAACCTCCCCCAAACCCTGTGTAGCTTAAGAGACACACTATAAATATAAGGATATAAAGAAGTTGGAAAAAAATTCATGTAAAGAGATATGCCGTGGAAACACCAAAGGCTGACAATCACCAATATTAGAATAGTAAATTGAATTTTTTGTTTTAACTATCAAAACTTTTAAATATTATTTTAATGTATCAAAATAACATTTAATGCGAAAGTCTTAAGAAAGAAAGGGGATATATCATTATTTAAAAGATATCAATCCATTATGATTATATGAAACTTGTATTTTTTTATTCTAATTATATAGTCCCAAAATGTATAGAGCAAACAATGACAAATTTAAAAGAAAAAGACAAATGTTCAGTTACTGTGGAAATTTTGTCACATCCCTTCTTAGTCATGAACAAAACAAAGCATTGTTAAAAAATCAGAGAAGAGAGGGGCACCTGGGTGGCTCACTTGTTAAGTGTCTGCCTTCAGCTCAGGTCATGATCCCAGGGTCCTGGAATAGAGCCCCGCATCTGGCTCCCTGCTCAGCAGAAAGCCTGCTTCTCCCTCTCCCACTCCCCCTGCTTGTGTTCCCTTTCTCACTGTGTCTCTCTCTCTCTGTCAAATAAATAAATAAAATCTTAAAAAAAAAATCAGAGAAGAGACTTGGTAGGGACATTGAAGATTAAAAATAGAATTAAAAAATCCTGACCAGTTTGACATATATAGAATACTACACGTGACAAGTACAGAATAAAATTCCCATGGAATGGAAATTATACAAAGTATATTCTAATCATATAGAATTAAGTTTGAGGGGCACCTGGGTGCCTCAGTGGGTCAAACCTCTGCTTTGGCCTCAGGTCGTGATCTCAGGGACCTGGGATTGAGCTCTGCATCGGGGTCTCTGCTCAGCAGGGAGCCTGCTTCCCCCTATCTTTCTGCCTGCCTCTCTGCCTACTTGTGATCTCTCTCTCTCTCTCAAATGAATAAAATCTTAAAAAAAAGAATTAAGTTTGAAATGAATAAGAAAATAACTAAAATTTCTTTTTGAATTGTGAAAGTAAACAAAAACACTTCTAAATTAACAATGGATCTGTGAAGAAATCACAGTGAAAGTTAGAAAGGTATTTTGAATTGATTAAAATACAAATAAAATTTGTCAAAGTTTGTGGGATGAAGTAGTTAGAAAGAAATTTCTGGGCTTAAATATATGCATTGTTTTAAAAGATTAAAAATAGATGGAATAGATATGCCTCTTAAGATATTAAAAAAATGTCAAATTAGCCCAAACAAAATGGAAGAAAATAATAAAATCAGCAGAAGTAAATAAAATAAATAAATAAAAGGAAAATAATATACAAGGCACAGAATCAATAGTCA
>CM053604.1:4165349-4189907 GCA_028646535.1 Procyon lotor | reverse complement strand
TTTTTTTTTTTTTTCTCTGAAATTCCTTTGTGTAGACTCATTGTCCCAGCTGGATTTCCATAGAGTCCCAAGTTGGCCTGGCAGCTAATGTATAGGCTGAGAAGGACTTTGGAAGAGAACTGAGCCTTTGAGAAGACAGAAATGTGCAGACAGATGCTATAAGGTACTGCGGAGAAAGCTCTGAAATCATCCAGACCTAAATTCAGTTGTTTACCCTGCACTCCATGCCCTTATTAGGACAACCTAGGCTAGTTATGACTTTTTTTTTTTTAATTAATGACAATATCTACTAAGAGATATTTTAGTCTGGAAGCTGTTATATGGTTGTTATGTCAAATTTTTTAATTTCAAGAGGAAAGTGATTCCTTCTCTGAATTCAAGTTAAGCTGATTTTTCTTAATTATCCACTCTATGAAGAAAAAGCTGCAGCTTACCCCAACTCCTGACTGAACACATACTCAGAAATGTGTGTGTGTTTTCATTCTAGATACTTAAACTCCCTGGAGAATACCAAAATGCTTAGAAAATACTTAGAATTATTTCTAATTGGGGGCACCTGGATGGCTCTGTCGGTAAAGTGTCTGACTCTTGGTTTTGGCTCAGGTCATGATCTCAAGGTCCTGAGATTAAGGCTGATTTCAGGTTCCATGCTCTGCTCAGAGTTTGCTTGTGATCGCTTCTCTCCTTCTCCCTCTGCCCCACCACCTGCTCGTGCTCTCTCTCTTTATAAATAAATACTTGCATATATACACACATACATAAAAAGTAAATACATAAATAAATCTTTTTTAAAAAAGAATTATTTCCAATTGGATTTTGGATATTTTATGTGTCATGATCTGATTGGAGGCCACAATTTATAGACTCATTCTATTGATGTTCCTGGTGAGTCAATAAAATGTTTTCCAGGTGATGGATTTATATTCACTAATTTCTTTATTTTTCATTAACAAATACATGAGTCAACAATACCAACATGTTTTGAATAGCAAGATCAAAAAAATTACATTTATCTTCTATTCACCTTCATTTACAGAAATTGACATTAGTGTTTTCTCCTTGTGTGTATCATTACGGACCCCTGACTTTTCAGATTTACTGTGTATAAATCAAGCCCCCAGTCAACGTTCTTTTGATTCCCGATTATCTATCTTTACCAAGAGAAGCTCCCTCACGTTGGACAAATCTATCCCTGTGCTTTGTGAAAACTCATCTTGCTTTCTAGAACAACAGATGTTATAGACTCACATTTTACCTTTCAGTCCACAAGTGGGATCAGCTCCTTCTGCAGGGCTCCCTGGTTTCTCATAGTGGGAAAATAGCTTGGAGATAAGAATCTAAGTGCTGTTGTGAATAATGGAAGGCTGGAGGGAAGCATTTCTCCTGGGCTATTTCTTTGGGCAGAGCTATAAAAGATATATTCTGAGTTTCTTTTTTAAGGTTATGATTTGATTTTATTATTTCCAATTCAATCCTAATAGTAGAGTGTCCCAACTTACATTTTTGATTGAAAAATTATACTTTATTTTCTTCTATAGAGAACATCTTGCTTTCAAATGAAATAAACATCATTACCTTTATACTTGACCGAGAATATAAGAAAACCATTCCAAAGTAGCATTTCAATATTAATGTAAAAGTATGATTACTGAATAAATTCAATTTGGGGGGTAGCTATTTTTGTTTATATTGCGTTTCATTATAGATTTGCAGTCAGATTATTTTGTTCTAAAATAACGGTTCTCAAACTTCATTGTGTATCAGAATTACAGGAAGATTTGCTGAAAGAAACAACAAATACAGCAGACAGCTGGGCCTCACCCCCTGAATTTCTAATTCCAGTAAGTTTGGGGCAGGGCCAAAAATTTGCAATTCTACTAAAATTTCTGATGCTGCTGTTAGCACAGGTCCAGGGACCACTCTTTGAAAATCACTGTTGTAGAATCAGTTATGATTTCTCACTCTGTGATTATAAGTACTTAACTGACCTATAGTTTTACTTCAGGGTTTTCTACTGGGTTTCATTCTGAAGCTGTTAGCATCTGCATGTTCCTGGTAAATTAATAGAGTGAAGGCTGCTTTGATTGTCAAAACACTCTGAAAGACAAATCTGCCACACCTTGAGATGGTTTTAAAAAAAATCATCAACTCTGTATTCAAAATTCTGTACCTGAATTTCATCACCTTCTTATCCCCCCTGCAATGACTTGGTGCATAGTTGTAATTACAAGATATCTGTATTTGTTTGAATAAACTGATGGAATAAACCAATTCCGCTTCCTAGGATTTAATTTCTGATAATATCAGAACACACTTATTTTCACATGTCACAATCCCTAGTCACTTTAATGTATCAGATTATGTACTGTTGCAATGAGATTATCCCAATTAGTAGTTTCTTGACACAGTAGCAGCTGGTTTTCAATTTTCCACTAGAGGATCAAGAAGATCCCTAGTACCTTAGAATCCCATATGATTAGCAAAGAGAAGTAAAATAAATACAAACTCTTGAGGTTTGCCCTGAAATTCTCATACATATTTCATGTCTCCTCATTTTATTTGGAGATAAACCTCGTTTAGGACACTAGTTTCTCAGAGGCATTACCTTAATTCTCTACAAATTCTGATTTCACAAAGCCAATCAAATATTTTGTTAAAAATAGCCAGCATATATAAACATAAAATACTATTTTATTTTAATATATCAGCAATTGGAAATAAGTCAGATATTACAACCTTAAACCATGATTCCAAAGTTCAAGTGGAAACCTTTCTTACAGATTCATATAATTTCCAGATTGTCTGGATTCTGGTCCTCCTAGAGCCATTTCATAAGTCAGGAATATTTATAGTTACAACGCATCTTAATTGCAAGAATTCATTTCAGGTAAAGTCCCCTATTTGAGATCCTTTTCAAAAAACTTTAGCTATTTAGTTTTAATGCAAAAGCTCAAATTCTTAAATGAAATCAAATATGGCATATTCCAGAAACCCTGATTTCTATTTCTGTGTTAGTTGCACTTAATACTACAAAATAACACACAGAATATAGTTTTTTTTTAATTAAGGAAAATTTATTAATGCTCCTATGTCATCAAATTAATTTCATCATCTTTTTCATATTTAACTTAACTCAAAATCCCCAAGTTTGGAATTAATGTTTTGAAAAACATTAGATTCAAAAGAAGGCCTTTGAAAAGAAAAAGAAGGTACTATCCTTTCTATCAAGCAGAATTTTAAGGTGTGAGGCCTTAGGACTGAGCATTTCATCAGTTCTTTGGCCTGTGGTTTATCAATCCCAAATTAAAACCCCACTAGGAAAAAAAAAAAGATTAGTTTAAAAAAATGTTTAATTCTTACAATTTTTAGTTTCCAATATTTAGTCTCAACTCATGGATTTTGCTAAAAATCATTAGTCCTCCACATATAAAGAAAATACCCAGATACAATTTTTTAAGTTATTTTTTTATAGGTGTCATCATGCACATGTCTAGTTTTTTGTTTTGTTTAGGAGAGCTCTTTTCCAACTAAACATGTTTCAAGACCAAGATATTTCTTTTTTTTTTTTTTAAAGATTTTATTTATTTGACAGAGAGAAACACAGCGAGAGAGGGAACACAAGCAGAGGGAATGGTAGCGGGAGAAGCAGGCTTCCCACAGAGCAGGGAGCCTGATGCGGGGCTCGATCCCAGGACTCTGGGATCATGACCTGAGCCAATGGTAGACACTTAATACTACAAAATAACACACACAGGCGCCCCAAGACTAAGATATTTCTTAACTTCGTTTTAATTGCAACAAATTTGCAGTATATTTTTAAAACCCCAACCATTCCTTTATGCAAGTGACACATTCTTTTATACAATGAAGAATTTGTAGTTTTCAAATATGATTACAAGAATTTGGCACCCTCCCATCAAATGGTGAGATGTATATCCGCTAGATGAAAGTGATGCGGTACCAGTTTCTGGACCCAGGGCCTTAAGCAACGGGTAGCTGCCATTTCTGGGCTCCACTCTTACTCCTAAAATCCTGCTGCCATATTGTGAGGAAGCCCAAGCCACTCCAGGGAGGAGCCAGCACCTGCCATCCAGGCGGCTCAGAATCTGGAAAGTGAATCCTCCAGCTCCATTTGAGGTACCTCAACTAATGCTGCACGGAGCAAAGATGAGCTGACCCCATTATCCACATTGAAGATTTGTGAGCAAGACACTACATTTTGGGGTGATTTGTTAATGCAGCAATAGATAACCATAACACTGCTGTTTACAACTATATAATACGCAAATGGAACAAAATTCTTAGAGTCATGCATATTTACATGCTAGCATCTTCTAAATGCTTCCTGATAAAGTAAGACATTTTAAATATAAAACTTTAAATATAATGTTATAAAACATTTAAAATATCATAATTCTTCCCCCTATTAGACCTTTATAATAGAGTAGTCCAGACCAGGAAAGTTACTGAAAATCGATCTATTTCTAACTGTGGTTTTCAAAACTTAGAGTCAACAATGAATGAGTTCTTTATGGTGATGAAGCCAATTATATTCTGATTGTGGTAACATTCACATCAATCTATACAAGTGATAAAATTTCATAAAACTATACACTGAAAATAAAAATGCAAAAGGGTTTATCTAAAAACTTCCAAATCTGAATAAAATCTGCACTTGAATTAATATTACTGTACCCATGCCAATTTCCTGGTTTTGACGATGGACTATGATTTTCCAGGATATTAACATTTGGAAGAAGCTCAGTTACAAGCTACACAGGGACTCTGTATGGTTTTTGAAACTTCTTGTGAGGCTTGAACTATTTCAAAGTAAAAAGTTATAATAAAAAATTAAGGTCTGAACAATAGAGAAATCCATTTCAGTAAAATAACTCACCCTGGCAAGGAGTCTTTGGTCCATTTATTGGAGAGCAGCCACAGGTCATGATTTCTTGGATGAGCACTCTTAAGGACTCAGAAAATCCTTTAGCAATGATACTTCAAAGGCTTATTCTTATATTGATAGAGACAATTTCATAGAGGAGACTCTGCCATCCTCAGAAAAGGAAAATATAGCCACTTGGTACAAGAGTGGTTTTAAATATCCTAGTAAAACACAGAGGCAACTGAGGTTTATTTGGACACTCATTTTTTCCCACTGTTTTGGAGGCTTTAGCTGTTAACAATTTCCCTAGCCTATCCTGGTGGACAGATAATGGTGTCAAATACGCAAGTTTAGTCTTTATCTTTGAGACTTTTTTGCAAGTATCTACTGACATTTTCTCTGATTTCCTCACTTTACCCCAGGTTCTTAATAAGCTTTGGAAACCTCTCCTGGGCATCTTATGAGGGAGGTAAAACAGGATACTGTCATTCTTTGGTAATCCTCATCTTCCTACAGATACCTTCTCTCCATCTGGCCAGAGAATGATTTTTTTCAGGTTTTCTGTTCCATGGTTCAGGTGCTATAAGGAAAACCATCATTTGGGGCCATCTAGGGAAACCTGGCTTCCTCTTCATGCATTTTACAGGTAGGGGATCATCATGGTTTAACAAAAATTCAGCACTTGTAAGAAAGGGTCCTTAAGAACTCAAAGATTCAGAACCATCTATTTTGTATAGGGATCAAAATAGAGCACAAAGAAAAATACCTTTTTCAAAGAGAGAAAATGGGGTCAGACAGCAGGCAGAAAGCCAGAGAGCCAGACTCAGTCTATGTTCCCCACTTGGAAAAGCAAAAGTCCTCCTAAAAGGTAAATAGCTCAGGGATAAAGCTCTGTGGCACTATCAATCCCAAGTGTCAAAGGAGACATAAGGAGAAAACAAAACATTGAAAACATCAGGGGGGTCTCAACACATGTGCACTTGATTTGCACTTGGTAGCCCTTTCCATTATTCTTTAGATCCCTTATACTCCATATGCTGCCAAGACTATAACCATTTGTTGTGAAAATAGGAACATCAACACAGAAAGTTTAAGATGTGATGCTATCATTTCCTGATCTGCATGGGGGAAGAGAGGAGTGAACACACCAACCAGAAGTCAGACAGTAACTGTATCTCAGTTCTTTTTTTTTTTTTTCCCTTTCACAGCTTTATTCAAAGTTCAGAAGCCCTGTGCACCCCAGCACAATTCCCAAACACCCAGGCCTCGGGGCTCACATGCACCCCAGAGAGGGACCTCACATGTCCAGTGCCAGGTACCCACCCTCCAAGGCTGGACAGCCAGTGGAGCAGGGCCATGGAGGGTTCCAGATGCAATCCTCCCACAGGCTCAGTTGTATCTCAGTTCTTAACACCCCAGTTTTCTTCAGGAATGTGTTATTCTAGAATACCACCCCATATTTAGTGCCCCCAATACTACTACCTCCCCAGAATAAACTTATTATTTAATTACCAGGTTAGTTTGTAGATCTACTTCAAAGAGAGGTCCCAAACTCACAAGATACCCAAGGCCAAAAGAGTGATAACAGACTCATGAAAAAGTTATTCCAACATAAATTTTGAGAACAGGGAAAGATAAGTAAGTAATATAAAGTATATATTGGAAAATAGATTCAAATATGTGTCTCTAAAACTAGGGGAGTCATAGTAAGCAAGACATGGCATCCACCTGAAATGCGATGCTGGTAGATAAAAGGCGATCGATCACAGATGTCATACAGAAGACCAAGGCAAGCGGCATGAGGGGACAGAGCACAAAGGATAGCTTTTGTTATTTTAGTTTTCAAATTTGAAAATATGTAGCATAAAAGGTTCTGTCTGTTTGCTGGGTTTGTCATTTGTATTGATTATTCTTTAGATAAGAGTTCACCCTCCTTACCAAAGAACAAAACTGGGGGGCATCTGGGTAGCTCAGTTGATTAAGTGTCTGAATCTCGGTTTCGGCTCAGGTCATGATCTCTGGGTCACAAGACCGAGCCCTGTCTCAGCCTCTGCACCCAGCACAGAGTCTCCTTGAGATTTCCTCTCCCTCTCCTCTGCCTCTCCCCCGCAACCCCACTTCCTCGCAATTTCTCTTCCTCAAATAAATAAATCTTAAAAAAAAAAAAAACCACAGTTGTAGGAAACACTCTAATCGATATAAAGATTTATTACAAATACATTAGAATGAGACAGAGTAGTATTGGCACAAAGGTAGACAAATGGGAATAGCAGCAGATTCACACAGATATGAACATTAAGTTTATGAGTAAGGTAGAACTGTAGATAGGATGGGAGGGACTTTTTCAACAAATTGTGCTAAGCCAAATAGATATCCATATGGAAAGAAAATGAAATGTGATTCCTACTTCATATCTTATGCAAAAAATGAATTCCAGGAAAACAATCAATTTCATAGAAAATAATAGTGGATAGTGTCTCCATGACCTAGAAGTAGGCAAAAGTACAGGCACAAAAGTAACAGCCAAAAGGGAAAGATTGGTAAACTAGAGTACACTAAAATTAAGACTTTCAGTGCATCAAAAAAACACCATTAAGAGAGTATAAGAGTAAGAGCGTAGAAGATATTTGCAGTAAGTACAACCAAAAAGAACTCATTCTAAATATGTGCGTATGAAGTTTATGTTTTTGCAAGTATATAGACATGTATAATATGCAGTTAAAATATATATTAAAAACATAATGACCCAGCTGTGTAATATGGTTTTAGTGTTGCTTGGTTGTTTAATAATATGGGACATATTTTGCTTTGTTTTGTTGTTATTGTTGTTAGAATAATGGCAAATATATTTTTCAAAGGTTTATTTGTTTATTTTAGTGAGAGGGAGAGAGCACATGCCCAAGTGGTGGGGGTTTGGGGCTTAGAGGATGAGGATGGCAGAAAGAAAGGGAGAGAGAGAGAAGCAGACTCCATGGAGCCTGATCTGGGGCTGGATCTTACAACCCTGAGATCAGACCTGAGCTGAAATCAAGAACCAGTCACTTAATGTGTAAGCCCGACGACTCACAGACATGTACCCTGGGGCAAATAATACATTATATGTTAATAAAAATTAAAAAAAAAAAAAAAGAACCAGTCACTTAACCAACGGCACCACCCAGACACCCCCCAATGGCAAAAATTTTTAATGGTTTTCCTAAACATTATTTTTCTAAGAAGCTGCTTTATTTTTTCCACGTTTTTATTTAAATTCCAGCTAATTAAAATGTGCTGTAATATTAGTCTCAGGTATAGAATTTGGTGATTCATAACTTACATAGGATGCTGGTGCTCATCACAAGTGCTCTCCTTAAAACCCATCTTTTAAAGTGAAATGTCAGAAGAGCTTTAAAGATACTCATGGACTATTATTTTCCTTTGTTTATTTATTTATTTATTTTTTTATGTACCTGTGTGATCTTACTAAGAAAACATATGCCTCATTACAGAAAAAAGGACTTGCAGATATTGGTATTTTTATTTTTTATTTTTTTATTATGTTATGTTAGTCACCACACAGTACATCATTAGTTTTTGATGCAGTGTTCCAAGATTCATTGTTTACATATAACACCCAGTGCTCCATGCAATATGTGCCCTCCTTAATACCCATCAAGCTCACCCATCCCCCCACCCACTCCCTTCTAAAACTCTCCATTTGTTTCCCAGATTCCATAGTCTTTCATGGTTCATCTCCAGCTCTGATTTCTTCCCCTTCATTTTTCCCTTCCTTCTCCTAATGTCCTCCATGCTATTCCTTATGTTCCACAAGTAAGTGAAACCATATGATAATTGACTTTTTCTGTTTGACTTATTTCACTCAGCATAATCTCCTCCAGACCCATCCAAGGTGATGCAAAAGTCGGGTATTCATCCTTTCTGATGGCTGAGTAATATTCCATTGTGTATATGGAACACATCTTCTTTATCCATTTGTCTGTTGAAGGGTATCTTGGCTCTTTCCACAGTCTGGCAATTGTGACCATTACTGCTGTGAACGTTGGGGTATATATGGCCCTTCTTTTCACTACATCTGTATCTTTGGGGTAAATACCCAGTAGTGCAGTTACCAGGTCATAGGGTAGCCCTATTATTAGTTTTTTAAGGAATCTCCACACTGTTCCAAAGTGGCTGCACCAATTTGCATTCCCACCAACTGTGTAAAAGGGTGAAAGGTTCCCCTTTCACCACAATTTCTCCAACATCTGTCTTTTTCTTACCTTGTTGATTTTTGTCATTCTAACTGGTGTAAAGTGGTATCTCAATGTGGTTTTGATTTGAATTTCCCTGATGACTAATGATGACGAACACTTTTTCATGTGTCTGTTAGCCTTTTGTATGTCTTCTTTGGAGAAGTGTCTGCTCATGTCTTCTACTCATTTTTTGAGTTGATTATCTGTTTTTTGGGTGTTGAGTTTGAGTTTTTTATAGATCTTGGAGATAAGCCCTTTGTTTGTCATTTGCAAATATCTTCTCCCATTCTGTGGGTTGTATTGTTTTGTTGACTGTTTCCTTTGCTGTGAAAAAGCTTTATATCTTGATGAAGTCCCAAAACTCCATTTTTGCTTTTGTTTCCCTTGCCTTTGGAGACATGTCTTGAAAGAAGTTGTTGTGGCTGATGTGGAAGAAGTTAGCGCCTATGTTCTCCTCTAGGATTTTGATAGTTTCCTGTCTCGCATTGAAGTCTTTCATCCTTTTAGAGTTTATCATTAATGAAACTAGAACCTGGTTCTTTGAAAGAAATAATAGATAAATAAACCACTGGCCAGATTTATTCAAAAGAAAAGAGAAAGGACCCAAATTAATAAAATTATGAACGAAAGGGGAGAGATCATGACTAACACCAAGGAAATAGAAACCATCATCAGAAATTATTATCAACAGCTACATGCCAATAAGTTAGGCTACCTAGAAGAAATGGATGCATTCCTGGCAACCTATAAACTTCCAAGACTGAAACAGGAAGAAATTGACAACCTGAATAAACCAATAACTAGTAATGGTATTGAAACAGTGATCAAAAACTTCCCAAAAAATAAGTGTCCAGGGCCTGATGGATTCCCTGGGGAATTCTACCAAACATTCAAAGAAGAAATAATACCTATTCTTCTGAAACTGTCTCAAAAAATAGAAACAGAAGGAAAACTTCCAGACTCTTTCTATGAGGCCAGCATTATCTTGATCCCAAAACCAGGCAAAGACCCCATCAAAAAGGAGAATTTCAGACCAATATCCCTAATCAATATGGATGTCAAAATTCTCCACAAGATCCTAGCTGGTAGGATCCAATAGTACATTAGAAGGATTATAATATAACCTCATTATACTTGGTATTGTTCGTCTTTTAAAATTTTAGCCATTTTTGTGGGCATATGGTGGTTTTTCAATGTGGTTTAAACTTGTATTTCTTTTATTTTTTAATTTTTTAATTTTATGTTTTCAGATCCATAAAGAACTCAAACTCAACACTCAAAAAACAGATAATCACATCAAAAAATGGGCAGAAGACATGAATATATTTGTATTTCTTTTTTTTTTTTAATTTGTTTGTATTTGTTACAACCTTTTTAAGTAGAATGTGACTTGAGCACTACGTTTCCACTCACAGAACTTGCGGAGTCACTTCCCGAACAGCTTCACAACACGCCTAACGAGGCTCAGGATGCCGCTACTCTATCACTCTTCTTTGGGAAACAAGCCTACACACCGTTACTCCCATCCAGTTGGTTCAGTTTAACTACTAGTTTCTAGAGGCCTGGTACATGCAGTTGGTAACTACAGGGGACAGAAGACTTAGAAAGTAGATCCTAGAGGGTGAGAGTTGTCTTAACCAACATCTCTCTTTAAAACATCAAGGTACAGCTCAGAACACTCCAGTGACAACAGTGAGTTTGGTCTTTTTTTTTTTTTTTTTTTTTTTTTTTTTTTAGTGAGTTTGGTCTTACTGAGGAATCGGCTCGGTAGCTGAGCACTTCAGACCACAGAGTTAACGTCACACACACCTCAAGACAAATGCTACCATGTCCTGTTACAATAAGCCAGCGTGGAACTAGGGAAGAAAAACTAGGTGGGCTTTAGTTCCTACACATCACAGTATCACACTCAGAAACAGAAAGAAATCTTATCTTCGCCTTAGTTACTATCATGCCATACAGATTCTTAAAATGTTAACTATACTTGTATTTCTTAACAAAAGATGTTGAATATTGTCATACACTTACTGTCTATTTGGACATCCTATCTTGTGAATTGCATATTTGTAACGGTTGCCCACTTTAAAATTGGGATTTCTTACCAATTATTGTCTTTTAAATGTATACTTATATATATACTTTTCATATCAATTAGACAATTTTTACTAAATGAACTTCTGGTAGACATTTTTTAAAAATTTTTTTTAATTAACATATAATGTATTCTTTGCCCCAGGGTACATGTTTGTGAATCGTCAGGCTTACACATTTCACAGCACTTACCATAACACATACCCTTCCCAATGTGTAAACAATTTGGAGAAGATCTTCCAGCCATGTTTACTAAAACTAAATATTGCCTACCCTATGACCTGGCAATTCCTCTCCTCAGAAATAAGTGCATATTGTCAACAATGTTCAAAGCTGTATCATTCAGTAACATTTCTCAGGCAGAAACAACTCAAAACAGTTACTGAATAAATAAATGGTGGCATACTGAAACAGTGGAATCTTACACTGTTGCTATGTGCAAGAGCTTGGCTGGATATCATAAACTTTAAGATAAATAAACAACAGTAAACACAAAAGGAGTACTGTCCCTATGATTCCATTATATAAAGTTTAAAAGCAAGCAAAACCAATTATGGTGTTAGAAGTCAGGTTAGTGGTTTCTTCTGGGCAGAAGCAGAGCTTCCGGTTTTCAGACTTGTGGACAAGGTGAAGGCTCCTCCCCCAACCTCCCCCCCAACTCCCACCCTGCCGCTCAAGTGCATTTTACCATTTTTCTGCACCAGTTCCCAGTTCCAGTGACGTCATCACCTCTGCCCCTGCAGAGTTTTTTATACACAGTTCCTTTCTTGGACAACCTCTCCTTTTGTGGTTTTGTCCAAGGGCACAGAAAGACAGAGGGGTTTGGGAGTTTGTGCTTTCTCACCCTACAAGGCCATCAGCACTGTACTGGAAGCAAAAAAGCCGAGCCCCCACAACATGCGTGGGACAGCTATAAGGCTACCTCACTTCTGAGTTCTCATACAAGTCCAGTTTGAAGTTACCTGTGGAGCCTTTCACTGTCCACTGCTTTGACACCTTCCTCCCTTCCTCTGCCTATCTCCCACTCCCTTACCTGTCTCCCCTGGGAGAATTTCCCTAGTAATTCACTGTGATGCACAGTCTCATCTTGGCATCTGCTTCTGGAGAACCTAACCTGAGTTAACTGGTAATATCCAGCTTTTGTTGAAAAAGCTAGCTGGATTAAGAAAAAAATGGTCACGCTGATGTGTTCACTTTAGGATAACTTATCAAAGTGTATAATTATAATTTTAAATTTTCTATCTGTACATTATACTTCAGTAAGAAAAGTTTTAAAAAGTATTCTAAACCCAGTGACTAGAAAAATATAGAAATGTGTCATAGACATTAGAAGAAGGAAGGAGAAAATGAAGGGGGGGAATCGGAGGGGGAGAGGAATCATGAAAGACTGAACTTTGAGAAACAGAGGATTTTAGAGGGGAGGGGGCTGGGAGTTTGGGTTGGCCAGGTGATGGGTATTAAGGAGGACACATATTGCATGGAGCACTGGGTGTTACACATAAACAATGAGTCTTGGAACACTACATCAAAACCTACTGTATGATGACTAATATAACATAATAAAAAATAATAATTAAAAAAAAAGAAATGTGTCCTAGAAAACTTTCACATAGCTATATAGTGATTTTTTTAAAGATAATTCATTAAAATATAATTATAATAACAAAGAAACAAAAACATTGTATTCAAAATTAAGTGATAAGTCAAGTATGTTGCATCCATATGATTAAATACCACCCATTTATTACAAAACACTTAGAATCATTTAATAACATAAAAATGCCCAAGAAGCATTATTATTTTTTAAAAAGTCAAACTATGAGTCAGTCCATAAAATATGGTTCCTATTCAGAAACACCAAGTTCTTCTACTTATTTTTAGCATCAAGATATTATTAATGGTCATGCCCCTGGCTGGGTCAGGTGATGGAGCATGTGGCTCTTGATCTCAGGGTTGTGAGTTCAAACCCCACACTGGGAGTAGAGATTTGCTTAAATAAATAAAATCTTTAAGAAAAAAATATTATTAGGGGCTATCTCTAAGTGGTAAGATTTTGTCTATTTTTTCATTCTCTTCTTGAAATACCTATATTTTTCCAATTTTCTATAATAAGGTATATTCATTTTAACCAGAAATAATTTAAAAAATTATTTCCTCTAGGAATAACATCTACATCATGGAAAATAGGTCAATATTTCCTACATGCCTTGAGACGGCTACTATCAAAAAGAAAGAGAAAAAGAAAGAAAGAGAATGAAAGGAAGAAAAGGCAAATGTTGAGGAAGATGCAGAGACACTGGAACCCTCCTGCACTGTGGATGGGAACAGAAGGTGGTGTAGCTGCTGTGGAAAACAATATGGCAGTTCGTCAAAAAATTAAAAATAAAATTACTGTATGATCCAGCAATTCCCCTCATGGGGATATATCAAGGAAAAAAAAAAGGAAAGCAGAGTCTCACATTTATACATCCAACTTCAGAGAGGCACTATTCACAACAGCTAAAAAGTGAAAGCAACCCAGGTTTCCATCAACTGATGAATAAACAAGATGTAGTAAACACATATAAAACGAAATATTATTCAGTCTTAAAAAGGAATGAAATTCTGCCACATGCCACAACACAGATGGACCTTAAGCTAAGTGAAATAAGCCAGCCACAAAAGGACACCCACTGTATGATTCCACTCATGTGAAGAATCTAGAGTAGTCAAACTCATGAAAACCGAAGGTAGAATGGTTGTTGCCAGGGGCTGGGCAAAGGGCAACATGAAGATTTGGTGTTTAATGGGTACAGAGTTTCAATTTTGCAAGAAGAAAAAGTTTCAGAGGTTGTACGATAATGCAGATATATTTTCAAACACTGAGCTGCATTTTTAAAAATGATTGAGATGATAAATTTTATGTTATGTGCACTGTACTAGAGTTTTGTTTTGTTTGTTTGAAGCAAGTCAATACTGCTATTACCATTTAATGAACGGGTGAGGTGGCATGATTCTGGGACTTCCAGTTTTAATCCCAGCACCGCCCTACAAATGTTTGCTCTGCTAATTAGCGCTGCATCATCATGGATGGCTTCCCTTAACCTCACCACTTTGTGTTCTAGGTCAATGAGCTTTTCTTGTGATGATTTTGAGAAAACAGAAGCAAAACTCCCCATCCCCACCAGTTCCCATTTTGTTTTTCATCCCAGATGATAGGTATCCCAGGTGTTGGAATCACATTCCCTAACCGGTATGTTTTCACTACCTTCCCCACATAAAGAGCCTCCTCTGTGATCTTCCATCACATCTGCTGGGCTGGCAAGCACTTGCCATTGTGAAATAGCTGACAAGCACTTTGCTGAGTTTCAGATTGTTATGATTACAGAGTCCTGTATGTGATCCTTGGTGAGGCTCAAGTCAAGTAATTTGGAAGTTTGAGTAATTTGAGAGTAACTCTAGCTGCTTGGGTCTTACTAGCTGCTGCTAGGGTGCCATTTCTTTACCTGGAGAAGTCAGGCATTCAGAGAGATGGCTGGCCTGATTGTGGAATAAGCTCCATACAGAAGGGAGCAAGGCAATATTTGAGAAAGGCAGGGACAAACTTTGGAATCAGTTGGCTCTGGGCTTAATTCCATTTATGCCACATATTATCTTACCATCTTGAACAAGTACAAAACTGCTCTGGTCCACCATATTTTGAATCTGCAGGATGAAGATAATACAACATTTCAGATGATGAAACCTGGTATAAAATGATCAATCAGTAAATGGCATCTGTTAAAAACAGCTGACTCTGTGTCCTCTGCTCTTCATTTATATTGCCTTATCTTCATCTCTTCCTCCATTTGCTGTAATAAAGATAAGATGGTTATAACCTCACCTTCTCTTTAAGGAAACTGTCCCTGGGAATTTGGCCCTTTATTTTGCTTGGAAAAGAATGTGTTGCAGAAGTAAACCCTAAATGATTTATTTAGTTAGAATAAAGTTGCAGTTTTTATTTAATATTTTATTTTATTTGTTTTATTTGTCAAATGTCAATGTCAAAGCAGGGGGTGGGGACCCACCACTCGAGTATAGCCAAGTGATGACTTTGAAGACTAGGAATATTCTTATGGATTCTGAAGGTGTTGGCTGCCAAGTGTGTGATACAAGTTTCCTGACTTGACACCCCCATAAATCCTTCAGTAGAATTTGCTTTGCTTATTAGAGCTTTCTGCATAAATGGATGCTTGTTAGAGAACTCAATGAGAAGCTCAGTTCTGCATCTATATGAATGTGGGACTAAAGAAGAGAGCACGAGATGGTGCACATCTGGGTGCCCATTCATCTACCCATTCATCTAGACTCTTAATCAACCAGAATGTATCGAAATTACTTTCTTGAGCATCTCATCATGTGAAATATTGCCAGGCCTAAAGGGAGCTATAGTCTTTGTCCTAAAGATCTCCTGGAATAAAAAGGACAAGGGTGATAACAAGAGACCTTGAAGGGAAACTGAAGAAATTCTGTCTCACTGATAAGGACAAAGAGAACTCAAGGCTCAGACGCTCAGAAAGATGAAGTGATTGTCACTTAGTCTCAGAGCTATGAGTGGGAGCTGTGATTTTGGACACATGGAATAATGGTCATCTCAATAGACTGGAAAAGCTGAACACGGTATCAGAGGAAAGACAGGTGGATCCATCCATAACCAACCCAACCAAGTGCAGGGATAAGGTGCATTCTGAGCGGGGCTGTGGCAGACACTATGGTTGATTCCAATATCTCTCCTATTCTTTCTCAGTAACAAATGAACAGACAAATAAAATACTGGTTCTTAGCTAAATCTTTTTTCCAGCTTCCCTTGCACTTGACTGACTGTGCATGTTTTGGTTAGGGAGGGTGAGCTCTAAGCAGAATTGTCTGGTGCACTTCCAGGAAGCCCCACTAGAGGGATGAAAAGACCCCTCCGAGTGGCTCTCCCCTCTCTATCACAGCCTTTGCTCTAACTAGGTGGATTAGCTCAAAAAGCTCTATATGCAGCATGCTTTGACGACCTTTATCTCTCCCAGATATGCATTTATTTCATTGCTCTAATTTTTGATGCCATGTACTCTCTTTTCCACTTTCAAGTCCTATTTATCCTTGATGTCCTAGCACAAGCTCTGTATCTTCAAAAATCTTTGGCTGACAACACCAGCCTTGGGTAATGACTCCTGCCTATGAACGCCTATGGCATTACCATGTGGTAGACCTCTATCAAAGTAAAGGGCCAGAGCCCATTCACGTGAATGTTTGAGACTCACTAGCTGCCTATAAGTTTCCTCCATAGAACTCTAGGTCTTTGGAGAGCACAGTCTCTCTCTCTCTCTCTCTCTCTCTCTCTCTCTCTCTCTGTGTGTGTGTGCTCTTGAGATGGAGAAGTACAGGAAGAGAAAATACACATTCATGCAGATAAGAGAAACTGACCAGAAACATGCCGTAAAAACCAAAATTATCCATTTGTAGGAAAACATTTGCCTGGACTATACTCATATACACAAGCATATAAGTATATGTGGGATGAAGCACTAGACACTTCACGAAGAAAAAAGCAGGAATATATGAATATAGGCCCACTGATTTTTACATACAAAGCCTAAGTGAAATTCCTGTGGGAAACTAAAATTATTGGGTACACGGGTATAAAACGAACATGTGCCAAAGACTATTTAATTCATTAGCTAATGAAGGAACTGGAAAAGATGTTATAACCTGTTTAATGAGAAGTCAAAGAACCACAAATTTATGTGCTGAGAAAAAAACGCTTACATGAATTTGCAAAAACTGCTCTATCCATAGGGTGGCAATCAACCGCATTCCACTGGACATAATTAATTTGTTTTTATCTAGGCAAAATTATTTGCATTGCTATCAGTTTTCTATAAGTTAACTTGTGCCTTCACAGAGTTGGGAAATAGCCTAATAAAAGACAAAAGCTGGCAACTTGAGAGAAGCATACAATCCCCAGAGGCTTGCTCTTTCCATGGAGAGGATATCCATTAATCTCCAGCTCATTCCCAGGTCTTACATTTTTCACTTCACCACTCATTTCTCTGACATACCTCAACCTCCTTTCACTCATTGCTAGCCTGAATTTGCTCATAATGTCTTCTCAACAGGTAACTCTTGCCTCCCAGGCTTGGACATGCTTTCTGGCCAGCTTCACCTTGGGGATCACCATGATCCCCTCCTCTAGCTCACCCTCACCAAGGTCCTCACCTCTGTCCTTTCCTGGCCTCTTTGTCAGATAAGCCTTGATCTCCCACATTAGAAAGTCCTTCTTCCCCCCACCCTCCAAATTCCTGGTGCTACCTAATATTAGATGATCACTCATTTATATTTGTAAGCAAAATGGACTCAGAAAAAAAGTCTATTCATTGCCTGGTTGAGTGGGAAAAAAAAGGACGAAAGAATGAATGAACACAACCCAGCTTCCACATCCTCACGCATAAAAAAGGGAAGGATCCCTGCCCTGCCCACTCTCAAGATTAGGATAAATTTCAGAGGAGACCCATAGACAATGACAGATGGGCCTGACAAGTAAAAAATTTTCATTTTGTTTGGTTTGGTTTATTAAAAAATATATAAAAATGAAAAGTTCTTTGGCAATTTCCACTTCTGATAAAAAAAAGTCACAAATAGTCAATGATAAGAATCATGATTGGAAGACTGTTTTGAAGTTGATTTCAAATAAAATTGGTCCATAGGAAAGAGCAGACATTTTAGGCATCATTGAAAAAATAAAAGTTAAAAATAATAAATACAAACATGAGGTTGGCGTATATTCATGAGCAAGACCGTTAGTTAATTTGGTAAATATTTATTTCCTTCCGACACATGCACTGTGTTCTTTTGGGGTATTTATGGAGGGGCTCAGTAATGATCTGTTTGCTTTATTATGATCTAAAACCAAACCAAGGCACATGCAAAATGCAGCCATGTAATTAAGGAAGAATAAATATTATCCCATCATCAGACCCTCCCACCCACCTGAACTCCAATCTTGTGTCAGGCCTTGCCAAAGACACTTGAAAGCTCTCAATTTACCGTGGGCACCAGATGATGCTCACATGGAAGACAGATCTACTGACTAGTTAAAGTGCACTAATTATTCCACAATTTTGAAAGTGAGAACATATGGGAGCTGTTTTCTCTTGCGAGAGTTTCTGCTTCAAAAACAAAGTACATGACTGAACAAGTATTTTCCATAATCTATGTTGTTTGCTAATGCTATTCAAAATCCACCAAATTCACTAAAATTAAAAATGCGTAATTCCTCTCTGGTCAATGGCTGTCTGATATTCCGTTCCTCTTCCCACATCTCTTTATTCCCATGGTGCCTCTGTCCACTGAACTGTGACTACTTCTACCAAGATGAGCAGAGCCAATTTAAAAGTGAAACATTCTAACCATTCAATTAGTGATTGGGTCAACACAGTGTGAGCAGCTGATGAGATGCTTTGTCTTCACAAAAGGAGCAGATACCTTGGTGCTATAAGGATATGGCCTCTAAGGATACAGAGCTATCTACAGGGACACAGCAGCGAAGATCCCAGGCAAAAACAGAGGAGCTTGAGGGATGACGACAGACCGTCTCAGGCAGGCAGACTCTTGTATCTTTACTCCTGTAGCAGCAACCAGTCTCTAACTTCTAGACGAAAATAGCTAAGGATCTGGGTCCCAAAGACCGCTGTGTTAAATGAGGCTGTGATTCATAGAAGCACACAAATCCCAGACTAACACGGAATTTCTTGAAGACTGAACCAAGTCAGGGGAGTACAGAGCTGAGATCATTCAGAAATAATGACATTTACCTAGATATTAACCATTACATTATTTATGGGATGTTTATTCTTTTGCCCTTCTTTATACATGAACTTTGTCCTTGCTAGCTTGCATTTGCTTGGGGAGGGAAATGTAAATTTTCTCAGACTGAAAACAAAGAAAAGGAGCAGGTTGTATATGGCTTTTAATATGTAAAAATAGGATTGGGCACTAAGACAAAGGTCTTGCAAGCCAGGCTCTGGTCTTGAGAGCAAGTTTACCAAATCTTTACTTCTCTTCTTTGGCCTAGAAACACCCATTTCTAAAAGACCCATTGTCATAGTGTTCACCTGCACCGTGAAAGAGAGATTCCAGTCATTTCATAATAAAAGGATATGATGTGAGTTCTGTTAATGGTTGAATTGTGTCCCTTAAAAAGTTACGCTGAAGTCCTCACCTCCAGTATTGGTGTGCAAACATGGCCTTATTTTGATATCGTCTCTGCAGATTGGATCAAGTTAAGTATGAGGTTGTTAAGGTAGGTCTATGCCAGTATGACTGGGGTCATTATAAGAAGATGGCCTTGTGAAGACACAGACACAGGGAGAACACCTTGCGACAATAGACACAGAGATTGGAGTGATGTTTCTACAAGCCAAGGTACACCAAGGATTGCCAACCAACACCAGAAGTTAGAAGAGGCAGGGAAGAATTCTCCCCTACAGGTTTCAAGAGGAGCATGGCCCTGTTGATCTTGAACTTTTGGCCTCCAGAACTGTGAGACAATGAATTTATGTTGTTTGAGGCAATCCAGTTTGTGGTACTTTTTTAGGGGAGCCCTAGGAAATTCATGCAAGAACTGTTGGACTTTTATTAGGGGAGCCATAGGAAATTCATTCAAGGACAAAAAGGGAAAAGCAGGAAGAAAGCATGGGATGAATATCAGTGTCCCTATTTTTCCTCTTGGCTTCTGCCTGGAGAGTAGGGGAACATTAAGTTAGTACTTGTGACACCAAAGATGGGAGTGGGGATGGAGAGTCTCTAGCCATGCTCCTCTGAAGACTCCAGAGGAGGCTACCTAACAGGTGTCCTGCATCAGTCTAATAAGATAAGCCTGGCAGTGCAAGGTCTCTGCTGAAGGAAGAAGAGGGTCAGCTCTCCTAAGTGTCCTCTTGGTGCTCAAGGACCACGAAATGCTGAAACCAATAGTATCTTCCATTAGAATCCCACATTTGTCTTGAAGTTCCAATTATTGCTTTTGTTTATCTCTTATTCTTGTTTTACAGACTTGTTTTAAATGAAGTTAGAATTCAACTCCTGACTTTCCAGTGAAGTAACCATCACACAAGTTGGTTAAACAATGATTATTTTCCCAGACATTCCAATTTCTGTTAATGGCATGACCATTCATTGAGTCACCTAGGCTTGCCTCTTTCAACTGTGAAGTTCTCTAGATAGTTCCTCGATCCATTAAACACCCTACTAGGCCTTCTAAGATCAGCCTTTTCATTCAAGAGACAAAATTAATGCTTACTAAGCAAGTCATTTTTCTTTCTAAGTATTTGATGTTTAATAATGAGTGACACACAGTGGTAGCTGTCTTTCATAGAGTGTATTTAGTCCACTAACAAGGGCAGATATAAAGTAATTAATTATCCAGCTAAATGTCTAATTAAAACTGTCATAATACTGTGCAAAGAAAGCACAGGGTTCTGGGAAACATGGTAACAGGATCTAGTCTGGGTGGGCCATAAGGAAAGACTTCCCAAGAAAGTGATATCTGATGAAAGATCCTACAAGAGAGTAGGATTTCCGTAGGTGGAGGTAGGAAGGTGGTGAAGTAGGAACCGGTGGCAAAAACCCGATATGAGCATGAAGGAGGAAATGATGGGACAGCAGCGAAGGGCCCAAGGGGACAGTTATCTACAGTAAGGCTGGAAATGATGGCAAAGACCAAATCTATTACCATTTTAAGAATTTTGATGTTTTGTTTTGTTTTGTTTTTTAAGAACATCAGAAAACTATTGAAGAATTTCAACTGTGTGGTAACATATGGAGGGCCAGTCTTTAGCCATCTGGCTTCACTGTGAAGAAGTGGCAAGAGTCAGCAATGGTGCAGGGACACAAGCAGACCTGCATGTCAGCGGCCCTCAGTTTGGCTGTGTGTGGTCACATCTGGGGATCGGTCAAACATTCTGGAGCCTGGGTCTCACTCCTAGAGTCTCATGAGATTCACTTGAGTACATGCTGGGCATTTCGATTTTTAAAATCTCTCCAGGGAATCAATCTCTCCAGGGAATCCTAATATAGTCAAGAATGGGACTTGTAGACGAGACAAAATTGATACAGAACCACTGTGATACCTCGGTGGTTATCTGCATGAGTGCAGGGGTATTTGTTTCAGATTTTGGGGGTTTTTTTTTTGTTTGTCTCTTTTGTTATCCCTCACTCTTGCCCCCATATCTAGAATACTATCCAGAATGATGATTAATAAGAAAAGGAAGAGTGACATCTCAGTCGGTTCAGCAGGTGGCTCTTGGTTTCAGCTCAGGTCATGATCTTAGGTTCATGTGATCCAGCCCCACTTCAGGCTCCTCGCTCAGTGGGGAGTCTGCTTGTCCCTCTCTCGCTGCTTCGCCCCCAACCCCCATCCTCTCTCTCTCTTTCTCAAAAATAAATAAATAAATAAATAAATAAATAAATAAATAAATAAATAAATAAAATCTTATTTAAAAAATAAGAAAAAGAAGAAAAAAAGAAAAGCAGGAAATGAATGGACTTTAAAATATATATATATACATATATATATATACATATATATATATATATACATGCTACTATTTACATTTATACCCCCCTCTCTCAATAAAATATTTTGCCCAGTCCCTAGAATAAAGCCTACAGCACTGTAGTTATGTTTTTTCCCTCCCCTCCCCTGGCTTTTAAACAGCACCCCCTAGGGTTTAGCTGTGCTCCTGGTTGCCCAGTTGGAGACCCTCTCACTGCCAGGTTGTTTGGGACATGTGAAAAAATGTTAACCATTTTTTCTGAAGTTACAGGTGCAAGTTTTAAGTTCAGTCCTCAGAGACAGACATGGATGTCTTTCATCTTCTCCCTTCCCCTCCCAGGGCTGGAACAGACATGGAGTTTGTGAGCCAGCTTCAACACTGCGGACCAAAGCAGCATACCTTGGGAGGATAAAGCCATATGATCGAGCTACCACAGAAAAGCCATCTAGAAAAATATTCACATGACAAGCAGTTTTCTATTACTTTCCATTACACAAAGAAAATAATTTTCGTGTTTTATTCCATTTAGAAGATAAATATTTGAATGTGTGCTTTATTTTAATAACCAGCCAGGAAAAATAATATTAGGATATTGGCAATGTCATATATTAATTTAATATGTTTCCCTCAAATATTTTAACATCAGAATTCTTTGGGGAACTTATGTGTTTTGGGCCAAGTTAGCCTACAGAATATTCTGCTTTTATTATGGGAATCTCATATTGTTTCATGATTTCATGCCAAATCATTTTTAATAAGATAACAATCAAGCCAAAAATACGAATGGATTTTATATGCTGCATGGGTGTTCGTGTTACATCCTGAAAAGACTAAGAAGCAGAATATTTATTACTTTAAGTCCTTTTTTGTGTGTGTACTTAGCCCAGAAACTAAAGCATCATTTCTCCAACTGTCCATCAGCTACTGTGACAGATAGATAATGAAAATGCTTTAGCTGCTCCGAAAAGGAGCTCTGAAGTTCTTTGTCTTTAAATCAAAATTATTTAAGAACACTCTTTAAGTAAAACAACAGAAAAAAAATCAGAGCGCATGAGAAAGAGTGGGCGAGCATTTACACCGACACCCTCGAGCCTGTCTCGTTAAATAAGCTTATGGGAATCTTTTCCATCTCTAAAATGAAGTGTTCCTGCTGGTTAGAACTAAAGGTGTTAATCTACAGAAGCCCACTGGACCCTTCATTTTCTATGCCTACAGGCTTCTGACACCTGCAGATCAGTGAAGTGGAGGTCATGACATTCGGCTTCACTTTGCAAAAGTAGTTTGCAAAAGTTCATTTCACATTTCACCAGGATCACGAATGTGGTTGACAGAACAAATGCTTTCCCCATCAAAGATGTCCAGATCCTAATCCCCAGAACCTGGTCATATTGTTGCTTTACATGGTAAACAGGGACTTTATAGACATGATTAAACTAAGGGTCTTGAGATTAAGAGATTGTCCTGAATTATCCAGGTGGTCCCTATATAATCCAGGTGTGCTTGTAAGAGGAAAGCAGGGGGCTCAGAGTCATAGAAGGGCACATGACCATAAAAGCAGAGGTTGGACTGGGGGGAGGCTACAAGCCAAGAAATGCTGGCAGCCTCTAAAGGCTGCAAAAGCAAATAAGTCGATGATTTTCTAGAGCCTTCAGAAGGAAGGCAGCTCTGAGGTTACCTTGATTCTAGCCCAATAAAACCATGTCTGACCTCTTCCCTCTAGAATTGTAAGACAAAAAATTTGTGCTGTTTGAAGCCACTCTGCAGTTCTTTGTTGTATCAGCAATAGGAAATTATCTTTTTATGGGAAAACGTTAATCATGACCCCTGTCATACTATGTGCAAAAATGAACTCATGATGGGTAATAGGCCACAATTAGAATTTTTAAAATTCCTTCAAAAACACAGAACATCTTTGCAACCTTGGAGTAGACAGATATTTCATATATAGGACACATAAAAATGAATTAACTGCATCAAAAATAAAAACCTCTCCTCATTAAAGGATCACTTTAAGAAAATTCAGAGAAGCTCCCAGAGAGAGGGGAAATATCTGCAATACATATATCTGACAACAGACTTGTGTCTAAAATATATAAAAAATGAATACAGTTCAATAAAAAGACAAACAACCCAAAGCTTAAAATATGAGCAAAAGACTCGAATAAGCACTTCACAAAAGAAAATATACAAATAGGCAATAAGCACATAATAATGTGCTCAGAATCACTAGTTAGAAGAGGAATGTAAATTAAAACAAAGACTGTCAAGAATGTAGAGCAATCCAGATGCTCATACATCACAGGGTGGAAAGCTTAAACAGTATGACTACTTTGGAAAATAACTTCATAAGTTCTCAAGTTAAACCTATCCTTTCCATACAGTCCAGCAATTCTACCCCCTGGTATTTATCCCCAAAGTCAAACTTATTTGTCTACACAAAATCATGATTTTAAATACTCGTATCACCTTCATTTATACTAATCCCAAACTGGAAACAATCCAAATGTCCATGAACAAATAAATGGATGAATAGCTTCCAGTATATCAATGCAATGAGAAGAATGAGCCACTGCTACTACTGGAAAGAGGCAAGATTGTTTCAGGTGATAGAAATGTTTTTATATCTAGGGGCATCTGGGTGGCTAGTTGGTTAAACATCTGCCTTTGGCTTAGGTCATGATCTTGGGGTACTGGGATCAAGCCCTGCATCGATCTGCTTCTCCCTTTGCCCCTGCCCCCACCCAGCTCCAGCTCTCCCTCTCTCAAATGAATAAATAAAATATTTTAAAAAAAA
>CM053604.1:4137956-4165249 GCA_028646535.1 Procyon lotor | reverse complement strand
AAAAATTAAAAGCTATCTGCCCATGTCTGAGGCAAGAAATCAAGAGATACTCTCCTCTGTAAGGAGGCAAGAGGGACATTCAAGACAATCATTCAGATCTTGTCTAAAGGCACTGGAGCAGGCATGAATGGGCTTCCACTGGCCACAGATAGGACAATGTGAATGTCAAAAAGAATAACCAATGGAGTTGATTTAAACCCTCTTGCATATTTAGAAACTGATGGACTCATGATGAAAGAGAGGGGATGGGAAGAAGGAGAGGATATGGGGCAAGGAGAGAGGCAGAGACAGGGGGAGAGAGATAGCAGGAGGACCTTAATAGACACTATTGGATGTAACTGGACAATTGGACCACCAACTTCTTTCATGAAGGCTAATTAAAGCAAATGAATGAGGCATCAATCTTGAATTTCCTGTATAGGTTATATGTCACAGAAACCAAAATGGAAAATTTTATTACTGAAGAATCCAGCTAATAAATATAGAAGGAATCATACATCAGAAAATCCTTCCTTGCAACCCCAGCTGAAATCATTGGCTCAGGCAATGACCATTGATACACGATTAGTGAAAGCTTACCTTAATTAATATGAAAACATTATAATGATGAGATTGAGCTATTCTACCTGGACTCATTGACCAATTTTTGCATCAAGTATAATGAGACAACAAGGTACTGTGTACCTCCTGGGGGTAATACAGTATGAAGTCTGCATGGACTTGCCAAAACATTGAATGTGAGTCTAGTGAGCTCATAGAATTACCTTCCACGTATAAGAAATATAAGGAGTATATAAAATATGTTAAATCACACTGCCAGAAAATAAGCAGACAATGCAGAATTTAGATTGTCCACTGAAAATCTAAACCAAGATCAGGGACAATACTATGACCAAAAGAAAAAAAAATAAAAGTGGATGGGCTGTATTTCCCTAACAATGTGTTATTAATTAATTAATTAATTAATTAACAGTTAATGAGTTACTAGTTCAAGTTTTGGCAAAAAGAGCAATGGAGCAGAATAAAAAGTTGTTGGTTTGTAATCTCTGGAGTTATCTGGGTGAAATATGAAATCAGTCCCCTCTGCAGAGGGCAGGGAAGGATAGAAGAGAGAGACAGAGGCCACTCCAGGTTGGTAGGTGGCAGGCTTAACAGGCAAGGGAACTTATCTACGAGGCTTGTCTTGAGCAGCTACAAGACGAGTGGATGGCCACACACCCCCCACCTCTGGCCAGAATCTTAAAAGTTTATAAAGAGGCTCTGAACTCTCACTCGTAAATACCACCCAGATGGTCTCAACATCACATGGCTCTCTCAAGGCTGCAGTCTTGAAAATGGCTATTGGAACAGGGGGCAGAACATCTGTTCTGAAAACAAAGGAGGGAGTAAGGAGCCTCTGACCGACTGGCTCCAGCACAAGAGTCAGCTGGCTGGCATGTCCTCTCGGTGACCTCCCCTAACAGAAGTCCAGAGTTTATCACATAAAAAAGATTGTCTGTTCAGAGAGGGAAACAAACCATAAAAGACTCGTAACTCTGGGAAACGAACTGAAGGTTGCTGGAGGGGAGGGGTGTAAAGGGATGGGGTAGCTGGGTGACGGGCATTAAGGAGGGTACGTGATGTGATAAGCACTGGGTGTTATACATAAATGATGAACTGTTGAACACCACATCTGAGACTAATGATGAACTCTATGTTGGCTATTTGAATTTAAATTTTAAAAAAGATTGTTCACGTCAGTGGGGAAATTGTAAAATAGTTAATAAGTGGTTTTGTGAAGATTACATAAATATTTAAGAAATAAAGTTAATAAAGTTGTTTCTACCATATAATAAAAAAATTATTGACGAAGTAAGAACCTAAGCATAACAAGATGGGATTAGGAAGGAGACAAACCGTAAGAGACTCCTAAACTCATGAAACAAACTGAGGGTGGCTGGGGGATAGGGGGAGTAGGGATAGGGTGGCTGGGTTGTGGACATTGGGGAGGGTATGTGCTATGGTAAGTGCTGTGAAATATGTAAGCCTGACGATTCACAGACATGTACCCCTGGGGCAAATAAAACATCATATGTTAATAAAAACAAAATAAAATAAAAATTTTTTAAAAAGTAACAAAAATAAAAGAATACCCTTTTAATCTTGGAATAAAAAAGGTTTTCTTCATTAACACGCAAAATTCAAAAGCTATGCATGAAAATTCTGATAATTTAAGATGTAAATGTCAAAACTAAGGTATGATTTAAAAGTGAAAATCAAACCCTTAACTGGGGAAAAATGTTTTCAATTGAAATAATAAGCAAAGGATTAGTTTACATGCTACATAAAGAACTCATAAAAATCAAAAAGATACAAAAACTCTAAAGAAAAGTGGACAAAAGATATAAACGATCAATTCATACAAAAGGAAAAATGTCAGGAATTAGCCCACAATAATATATATATTATACTTTGCAACAATATGGCAATAAAAATAATAAAGATATAAATAACAGCATTACTTATATAAGTAATAAAATTTAAAAATATACAATAAATGTGTATACTATAAAATATATAGCAATTTATATAATTATATGTAAAGATGTATCATATAATAAGATACATAATAATATATACATAATTGTTCAGTTCACAGACTAGGAAAGTAAATCTCAAGATCATGCCCACTGCTTGCAGGCTCGTGGAGAAATGAATGCTCTCATATGCTTCTGGTGGGGAAATATCCTGCCCGACTTATGATCTATCTTTTCTTTCATGTGGGGAAAGCCCCAGTAGCACAACACACCTCTCTCTGCCTCTCAATCATTTATTCCTATGGGACAAAGGAATGATATCATTAGGAAGTTTCAAAAATGGGACAGAGCAAGATGTGTAACTTCACTTCCCCTTCCCCCATTGTCTTGATGGTAGACAGCTCATCATCAGGGAACTTTCCGCTTTGCATCTGTATGACATTCTTGGGTCTTATGGCTGAGATACCAAGCAGGGAAGGCTGCCCTAATTCAAAGATTCCATATGAACTAATACTCCACCCCAGAAATGTACTCAGCTTCTCAGTTATAGAAAGGGCTTGGAAAATGCAGGACCCCAAGAAGTAGCCTATCCCTATAAAATTTACTGCATAGAGAAGCAGGGAATGTATGGGACAGCAAATTTGCTTCAGATACATGGTAGGATTCTAAAATAATCCCCCAAATGTATGGCCCTTGGGGAATATATAGATTGCTTCCCCCAGTTACTCAAGCAACACTAACGTAACATATAGCCACACTATTGTTGCTATAAGGAATTTTGCAAATATAACTCAGATCCAAAGCCAGTTGATCGTGTTATGATAGGGCGATTATCCAGATGGTCTTGTGCTAATCCCATGAGCCCTTGAAAAGTAGTCTAGAGGTCAGAGACTGAGAAGTCAAGGATTCACTATGCACTGCTGGCTTGAAGGTGCAGGAGCATGTGGCAAGGAATGCCACAGACTCTGTTTAGACTCGTTACAGCCAGCAAGGGGAGGAGACACCTCAGTCCCACAACCGCGAGAAACAGTGGCAGCAAAATGAAGAGCTTGGAAGCAACTATTTCTTCAGAGCCTGCAGACAAGTCTTCAGCCTGGTCAGCACCTTGATGTCAGTTTTGGGACACCCAAAGCTGAGGCCCACAATGCAGATCCACACTTCTGAGTTACACAACTGTGAGCAAGTCAGCAGATATTATTTTTGGCCACTGAGTCTGTGGTAACTTGTTACACAGTCATGGAAAATAACACACAGGGTAAGAAGACAGAAAGAGATAAGTCATGCATGTACCAAACAGAAAAAAAACAAAAACAAACAAAAACAAAAAACAAAAAAAGAGAGAGAGAGAGACAGAGGGAGAGGAAAGAGACCCATGTGTTACTTTTATGGAGGTTCTGCCCCATTGGGAATGACGGGTAAGTGTTCTTCACATAGTCGTAGATGCTCACTCTTAGCTCCAGATAGGAGCTTCCTCATCACTGAGCCCAGGGTTCTCAACAGAGGCCCTTTTGTATATTCAGCAAGACAAGACTCTATGCTAGACTTCACTTTCCCCAGAACTCACCCACCAGCTGTCAGAGGTAGCCCCCTATCGTTGTGCCAGCCAGTAACAGGCTCTGACATCTCCATATGCCCCCAGAGGGAGTGAGTGAAAGTGTCACTGACCGAGAAGCAATGAGGTTCAACCATATTATTTTGCAGATAATGAAAGAACTCTAGAGAAAACAGAGTTTGAAATGGTCCTACAAGCCCTTATCATCAGAGCTACATCTGTAGGTTGGATTCCTAGGGTAACTTTTGCAAGCATAAATTGTACATGGTAGTTTTTAGTACGTCACTTTCCGCTGTAGTCACCCTGAAAGGATTCTTTCCTTCTCATGACTTTCCATTATTTTCTTTCTATGGCTGCCATATTTCCCTCCCTCACTGTGGAGTGTTTGCTCAAATGTCACCTTCTCAGAAAAGTCTTTCTTCCTATTTAAAATTGCAAACACCTTTCATTACCAATAGTCAGTACTCATCATCTTCGACCTCTGATTTACTTCTTATACTTACTTACTACTTTTTAGACTGACCACATGTTTACTGATTTGGGGGAGGGTGGCTATCCAACCCATACTAGACAATAAACTCAAGGGTTTCAATCTTTCGTATTCACTGATGTGTCCTGGTACTTGTACCATTGGCTGACACCTGGTCAATATATGTTGAATAAATAAATGGGTAAAACTATTATTCTAAGTATTCCAAGCAAGCAATTATCTTCTCTCCTTCTGTTTGGAAAGAAAAAAATAAATCTTAGAATGTATTAAATCACATTGTATTTGCCACTAAGTATTTCAAAGGAATAACTACTAAAAACTATGTGAAGCAATTTGTGAAAACAAAGTATATTCAGAAGCTTTTGTGTTACATTTCATAAGACTAAAGTATGTAATGAAGAAATGTGTTTTATTTCCTCAATCAGAAATAATATCTTACATTTATATAAAGTTGAGTCATGAATTATGTATTTCTTTTATATAAATTAAGCATTGACGAGCTTAGACAGCAATAATATGCATTCATATTCCTTTTAATTTTGCAGTGAATTAATAGTTTACATTAGACTAACAAGGTCAACGGTTGGGTTTTTTCTTTAAAGGGGCTGCTGAATATCAAAGAATTTAACCCCATGTTCTCAACAATTTAGACTGTTTTAAGAAACTTTGAGTACTAGGGGTACCTGGGTGGTACAGTTGGTTAAGCATCTGACTCTTAGTTTTGGCACAAGTTGTGATCTCACGGTCTTGATCTCAGGTCCTGAGATAGAGCCCTGCCTCAGGATCCACACTCAGTAGAGAGGATGCTTGAGATTCTCTCTCTCTCCCCTTCTCCCTCTGTCCCTCCCTACTATGCACTCTCTCTTTCTCTCTCTCAAATAAATAAATCTTAAAAAACAAAACAAAAACACTGAGTAATTGAGAGATGTCAATACTGGTTTACTCTTGAAAACACAAAGGTAAATTCCTCCTTGAGCAGGAGGATCAACCTTGAGCAGGCTATCTTCCATGAGCAATGGGAAGATGTATAGAAAATTCTGTGAATGATGGAGGCTATATGGTCTATCCTACCAGTAGAGTGGGTATGTACTTCTAAATTTTCATAATAAACATGAAGTATGTCATATGTTATCTAAATTGATTTTAGTACTTTTTCATCGTTAACCAGATTATCTCATTTTTTCCTATATAAACATTTTTACCTAAAAATAGAAGATAAAGCTTTTGCAACATATGTCCTCTTCATTGGGCTTTAAGATTGTTTCAAACAGTAAATATGATGACAGAGGGCCTGGATGACTCAGTTGGTGAAGCATCCAACTTTTAATTTCAGCCTGAGTTATGATCTCACGGTTGTGAAACTGAGCTTCGCATCAGGCTCTGTGTTCTTTGGGGAGTCTGCTTGAGATTCTCTCCCTCTGCACCTCTCCCTGCTCACTGCCTCTCTGTCTCTCTCTAAAATAAATAAATCTTAAAGAAAAAAAGTAAATATAATGGAGGTGACTTGTCATGAATTCACTGACATCAATGTTTGTATCTCTTTTATCTTATGAATGAAATTATTTCTTTCCTGAAAATGAAAAAGATGCTAATGCATATTTGCTCCCCAAATATTTTAATATGACAGTTCAGTGGTTAGTTGAATAAAATTGCACTAAACTGTCCTCTATGATTAATAACAAGTAACTTGAGCATCCCAGGAACATCTTGTTCTTATATAAATTCTGAGCTTTTTTATAGGTTAGATTTTTTATTACATAGGATGGATGGCAACTAACCAAACATTTCCTCAAATTGCTATAATGACATTTTAATATGAAAGGTTGCATTATCATCAACTCCAAGAATATGTCCTGTGTTTACCTCAGAGGAAGATGGTGACTTTCTTTCAAGTAATTTACCTCAAAAATCTGGGGGATTGATGTTTGCTGGAGGGAAGGGGCTTATATTTCATACACTAGCATCATCTCATGGTGAAGAACAGTAAGACAGGGTGAATTCTTTCTAGCGTGATTGGGAATCATGGCATAGGTTTTGAGGCCGTAGTTACTGGAATGAACATAAAGGTATTCTTTACACCGGAGGAAATATGACTGATGATTTATAGAATTAGGGATGTGCAGGTGGGCCCAGCAGAAGTGAGATGTCTTAGAGGGGGAGCTGGTCAGGAAAATAGCAGAACAAGATCAGGTCTGGTTAGATATTGGTCTCAATGTTGAATACTAGCCATATGGGATCATCTGACTCAGGACGTTTGCTTTTAGCAGGCCCTGGACTCATTGAGCTCATCTCTCACACTATGGGAATCACTAGATTAGAGATTATCTGAAGAATACTAGTGAAATAAGTATCTGGGCCAGAGAACAGTGGGAAAGGAAGAGGAAGGAGGATCCAACAAACTGCCGACCTATTGAAGAAGGTGCAATGAAAAATTAAGAAGCCCAGGTGAGTCCTCCTGAAGGAATATCAGAGCAGAAGAGGGAAAGTGAGAAAATAGAAATGCTGTATTAAGCAGGGAACATTTGGAGGCCGGGGAGAGGCTGTTTCCTGAGGAGCATGGGACAGATATCTTGGAGCTCTTGAGGCCCTGGGAGTGCAAGCTGTAGACACATCCAGAAGCTCCGGCTCAGGAAGCTGCTCAGGGGTGTGTGGTCCCCACCTTTCTCAGGAAACAGATTTCACAGGCCTGAGAGAAAATACAGAAGAGTCGCGACAACACACTCACTGTCAAGACCAGAAATGCCTACCTAAGACAGAAGAGCAGCCCTGTCATTTAAGAAGCTCAAACTCAGTGCAGCTCTGGGGTTTCAGAAGCAAGAAGCTCAAAGGAAAGAGGAAAAGAAGAAGCACTAAGTCCCGAGCAAATGAAAGTCATTTCGATCAAGCCTGGTGATAGCGGTGGACACCATGCCAATGTCTAAATTTTGAAGAATAATTACCAACAGTTACCGAGAGCTTGCTGTGGGCTGGGCACTGTTTTGTGTTACCCGAATTAACTCATTGAATTCTCACAACACTCTGATCAGGAGAGAACCATTTTTAATCCTTTTGTAACCGAGGAAGAAATTTAAATGCTGGGAGCAGGTAACTCGCCCCAAGTCAACGTGGCTAAAAAGGAAGAGGAGTTGGGAGTCCAGCCCACAAAGTCTGGCTTTAAAGAAAGCACTGTTGGGGGGGGGGGCGGCGCCTGGGTGGCTCAGTGGGTTGGGGCCTCTGCCTTCAGCTCAGGTCATGATCTCAGGGTCCTGGGATCGAGCCCTGCACCAGCTCTCTGCTCAGCGGGGAGCCTGCTTCTCCCCCACCGCTCTCTGCCTGCCTCTGCCTACTTGTGATCTCTCTCTCTCTGTCAAATAAATAAATAAAATCTTTAAAAAGAAAAAAAAGAAAGCACTGTTAATCACTGTACGATAAAACCAGGAAGGAATGGGTCTGCAAGAAAGGAGGTAGTCTTCCTGTCCTGCTAGGGGATATGCACGTGGCCAAATCAAACTCTATCAAGAGATATCTTCCACTAAGAGAATGGGAGATATTCGAGAAAACTCACAGGCTGACATCTTGGAAGACTGAAATTACAGACCCTGTAGCTGACCAACCCAAGGTCCGTTCCAGCATCTCCATATCCCCTCTCCAACCTGAGGTGGTCGGTAGCACCATTCTAGCCCATGAAATTCAAGCAGAAAAATTATGGTTGCCACTTCCAGTCAAGATTTCACTTGCCTGACAGAAAGGCAAACTCAGCTGCTGTGGCCTTTCATGCACTGTCCTGTTTCCTTCTTCCTCCCTGAAATACCAGTGTGATGTCCAGAGCGGCAGCAGCATCCAAGGACCCTGAGGAGAAGACAAGGTAAGGATGACACCACAAGAGTAAAGGATCCTGAACACTTGAAGGTATCATCCAACATCTTCCCAGCCCTGGGACTGGCTGCCTGTGGACCCTGTATTTGGGAGACAAATAAGCCATGATCATTTGAGAAAAGCAAAAAGAAAATATTCAGATAATTCTTTTGAGTGCTTTATGCTGAGCTTGCTTTCTATCTATCCAAATGTTTAATAATCACAGTCTCCAAGGAGGGGACTCCTTAATTCCGAGTTGCTTGTCTTGAACCCCAGCACCCATCAGCACACCCTGGGCATATAATGCCGTGTAACTGGCTAAGGGTGTGGTCTCTCTTCATCTGATGTCGAGCTTTGGCTCCAAATACCCTGTCTCATTGAACAACTACTAAAGCATCTTCCCTCCCCCTTTTTTAAAAGATGCTATTTGTTTATTTTGAGAGAGAGAGAGAGAGAGAGAAACCATGAGCAGGGGGAAGGGGCAGAGGGAGATAGAGAAGCAGGCTCCTCACTGAGCAGGGAACCTCTTGCGGGACTCCCTGGACCCCAAGACCCTGGGATCATGGCCTGAGCCAAAAGCAGATGCTTAACTGATGGAGCCACCCAGGCACTCCCTTATTTTTTTTTTTTTTAAAGATTTTATTTATTTGACAGAGAGAAACACAGCGAGAGAGGGAACACAAGCAGAGGGATTGGTAGCTGGAGAAGCAGGCTTCCTGCGGAGCAGAGAGCCCGATGCGGGGCTCGATCCCAGGACCCTGGGATCATGACCCGAGCCGAAGGCAGAGGCTTAACCCACTGAGCCACCCAAGCGCCCCGGCACTCCCTTATTTTAAAGATTTTATTTAGCATCTTCCCCTTTTCTAATGCCCAGTTTAGACGTAGGTACATGACCTTTACCCTTCCATTTCCCTGTAGCTTTAATTTTTTTCAAGAAAGTATGATGGAAAGGAAAAAAAAAATTATCTGAAGAATTAAAGAATGCTATATTTTAAACTTTATATATGAGCAAGTTGTTTGTTCCTTTATTTAAATTTGTAAGCATAGGAAAAACCATCCTAGGAAAGTCATTAAAATTAAGGACGTCATAAAAATATTATAAATCAGTGATTCTCAAAGTAGGTTCCCTTGGGAATAGTTGGAAATGCAGATTCCTAGGCCCTGACACTGATCTGCTGAATCCGAAACTCTGGGAGTGGGGCCCAATAATCTGTATTTTGCCAAACCCTCCATGGGATTCTGATGCATGTTTGAGCCTACGAACCACTGATCTAGGCTCTAAGATGTTCACTCCCCCTTTTTCACCCACAGTAAACACATGTATACACTGAAATGCAAATTCCTGGGGAGCAAGGCCTTGGCCTTTTCTATCTTTGTGCCCTCAACACTCAGTAACATGTCTCACACAAAGTGAGGAGTTAATGGAATATGCAGGCTAACAAATGAATTAGATGCCAATGGTGGTGATACTTTATTTTTAAAGCAAGTCCGAATAAAGACAAGTAATTCATAAATTTGAATTAGAAATACTCCATATGAACTACCCAGTACATTAATAGTCTCAAGATTCATCGTATAGCTATGCCTTTTTTGGTATTTTTTTGTTTCTACAGTTAGTTATCTATTATATGCAGAAAAGTAATACATGTAGCATAAAATTTTAAAATAAAATAAACAAATAGGTAACCAGCATCCAGAGTAAGAAATAGAACTTTTAAGTTATTTAGAATTCACTATGCCTCATCCCCTCTGCCTTCTCCCTTGAGATAATCACTACACCAAATGCTGTGATAATCATTCTCCATAGCATTTTCCCACTCACGCGTGGACCCCTCAACGAACGGCATCTAGTTGTGCCCATTTCTATTATACCAGACAGATTCTTTGGGGCTTGATTCTTCTTCTCCAGATGAGAACCATCCGTGTTGAAGCATGTAATTATAGCTCATTCTCACTGCTATACAGTTCCATTGTGTGAATGTGCCATTTTTTTTTTTTGTCTACTCCCCTATTTATTGGCATTTGAGTTGTTTCCAGGGTTTACTGTTGTAAACATTACCCAACTACAACAATCACCAGCTCACGGACACATAGGAGCCAAATGTACCCACTTCCTAATCCTCCAGCTCCCATGATGATTTTGAAGCAATTTAAAGGCTTATATAATTTCTTCCATAGCCTGTAAAGATTCTTCTGAGAAATAGAAATTCTAAAATTTAATGTGATCACATTGACCAATCTTAGACAAAGCTGGGGGTTCTTTTAGAGTAGTTTTTTTTTTTTTTTTAAAGATTTTTTATTTATTTGACAGAGAGAAACACAGCGAGAGAGGGAACACAAGCAGAGGGATTGGTAGCGGGAGAAGCAGGCTTCCTGCCGAGCAGAGAGCCCGATGCGGGGCTCGATCCCAGGCCCCTGGGATCTGATCTGGGCCGTAGGCAGACGCTTAACGACTGAGCCACCCAGGCGCCCCTCTTTTAGAGTAGTTTTAAGACAACAACAACAACAAAAAAAAATGAAAACCTTTCCTACTTGAAATTTATCAGGAAGTTGTTTTTTTCTTTTGTTTTGTTTTAAATATTCTTTTTAAAAATTTTATTTATTTATTTGACAGAGAGGAGCGAGATCACAATCAGGCAGAGAGGCAGGCAGAGAGAGAGGGGGAAGCAGGCTCCCTGCTGAGCAGAGAGCCCAATGTGGGGCTCGATCCCAGGACCCTGAGATCCTGACCTGAGCCGAAGGCAGAGGCTTTAACCCGCTGAGCCACCCAGGCCCCCCATTAGAAAGTTTTTATCTTGTTTTAAAAATCTTTTAATTTTTACTTTTTTACATGTATGCCTTAATCCATCTGTACCTGGTCTCTGTATGGAGATTGAATTTCAGGTTTTGTTTAATATGATTAACAAGTTGTCACTAGGACATTCAGTGAAAAATGCACCCATTTACCGCTGGCCTGCATTACCATGTCTGCCATATTTAAGCTTCTGTATCTATATAGGTTTAGCATCTAAGCTTTCTACTGTGTTCTATTTAATCCAGCTTCATAAATCCATTAGCTTTATAACCTAATAAAGTACTCGCCTTGCTCTCTTTCTGGAGGGCTGTCACTATTGTTAGCCTTTGCAATTCCAATATAATTCTAAGTCAGTTCATCACATTACAAATAATTGGGATTTTGGTTGACATGTATAGTAAATCCCTTTCAAAAAAATTGATATCTACACAATATTGACCCTGTGAATCTATGAGCATGATACATACCTGCAACTGTCTCTTTGAAAGACTTGGATGAATTTTGTTTTGTTTATTCTTAGGTAATTATATTTTTATGCTCTTATAAACTTTAAAATTTGACTTTTGTTTGTTCTTAGTATGTAGACTAACGTATCTATAGTTTTTTTAAAAATATGTGCAGTAATCTATTGGTGTGTAATAAATTATCCCAAAATCTAGTGGCTTAAAGCAATAATAACCATTTATTATTGCTCATGCTTTCTGTAGGTCAGGAATTCAGATAGGGTACAGTGGAGATGGACACTCTGCTCTATAATGTCCTCAGCTGGACAACTGGGGCCTTGGAATCATCTATAGTCATGATCATTATCCAGCAATTGCTGGCTATTAGCTCAGATCTAGGCTGAAACTGTCGGCTGACATATCCATGTAGCCTCTCCAGGTGTCCTGGGCTCCCTCCCAACATAGTGGCTGTGTTCCAAATGCAAAGGTCCTGAAAGAGAGCAAGCCATAGCATTCCACTGGATTCTATCGGTCTGGGCATCACAAATCTCCTCCCAGATTCAAGGAAAAGGAGCACAGATGCTGCCTCTCTCTGGGAGGAATGCCAATCACACTCTAAACAGCTTCCTATGAAATAGAATTGGTGGGGCCATGTTGGAACATACAACTTGCCACAATATTATATACACAGGGAAATTATCTGCAAATAATGATGGTTTTTTTTCTCTTTTTACAGTCCTTTCTTTTCTTTCTTGTTTCTTGCCATACTACTCTAGTAGATAACTTTGGTACCATGCCAGGTAGAAGAGCTAAGAAGGAGATCCTGCATTTCTTTCTTTCCATCTCAAAGGAAATGCTTTTAAACATTCTATCATCAAGAACAACTTTTGATGTTGGTTTGTGTTGTGGTGAGCATGATGGTGTGACACCTGTGTCCCCCGGCAGGAAAGGGTTTGTTGCCTTGAAGGCAACAAGAAGGCAGCCTCCAGCTCTCAGCCCTACAGGGTCCGCCTCAGTTGCAAACAGTTGTCCCAGCTGAGATCACACCTGTTTGGAACAGCTTACCTCAGGAGACTGAGTGATGCAGGGTATGTTCAGCCAAACGTGGGATCCTCAGGTGGTCATACCAGGTCTAGAGCTCCCCACCATGCTTTCTGAGGCTCTGCTATACCAGCATCCCAGCTCACTTCTTCTGGCCCATCTTGCTTCCATCCACCTTCCCTCACAAGCAGTGATTCCTAAAAAATACCTTACAGATTCCTAAAAAATACCTCAAATTCTACCTTAGACCCTGCTTCCGGAAAACCCATCCTACATCTTTTCACACAGGGAGTGGTCGGATAAAGTGGATGATGAGCAGAAACTTGGAGATGGATGGCCCATCACCTCACTGGAGGAGGACCCCATCCCTATTAGTCAGTGGGACACAGAAAAGTTTGGCAGAAAATGGTGGTCCAGTTGTTACACCATTGACTGGAAGTGAACTTGGAGGATATTTTAATGGAAACAAGGCATTAAAAGGAGTGATATACCAGGCATTTGAGATGTCTGGCAATAATAGCAGCTGTAAGGATAAGGAGATTGGAAGGGTATATTCTTTTTCTAGGGTTGCCATAACAGAATACCCCAGACCAGGGTTTTAAATGGCAGAAATTTATTTTTTTAACATATAGGGAGGCTGGAAGCCCAAGATGAAAATGCCAGGGGTATTGGCTTCTGGTGAGACCACTCTCCTTGGCTTATGGATGGCCACCTTCTTGCTGTGTCTTTGCAGGCCTTTCCTCTGTGTGCACGCATCTCTGGTATCTCTTCTTTTCTATAAGGATACAAAACCTATTGGACGGACTCCTCACACTTAGGACCTCATTTCACCTTAATCGTGTCTTTAAAAGGTCCTAAGGCTCTACCTCTAAATATAGTCATACTGGGAGTTAAGTCTACAACATATAATTTGGGGGAGTGGAAGGGACACCATTCAGTCCATAAGGGATGGCCATTGCTAAGCACCATCGATGCCCTACAAAATGATAACGAACAGCTGAAGGGAGTAACAAGCTCTTGATTAGAAGGTGGACATGAAAGCCAGGGGCCTCTTGACCACAGAGAAGTAGAAAAACAAAGGAAGCCAGGCAGATTTGCACCAGGCACATACAGCTTCACACCATGCAGATACACAATGCCATCCACGCACCAGCAATAGTTCCCCCATGGTGCCATCAGCCCCTCTTTCAGAGGAGAAAGCTAGAAAAGAGACGTTAGTGGGACAAACTAAGCCCTCATCACCTTAGCAGAGCTCAGAGTGCAATGGTATTCACGGTCTGTGTCCTGGATGTCCATTCAGCAGGTCATGGTAGCTTCCTTGGAGACAGGACCCAAACTTCCATTCCTGGGGGTGAGAGCTACACTTTGTCCATTCATGACTTCAAGTCAGTCAGCCAATTTCCCCGCGATTCCTCCAGCCCCGATTATGTAGCTGCAGTCTGACCCTTTCACAGAGCCATGGCGATGGCCCCCACAGGGCAGTGACAGCTCTCCCAGTGCTCCTTCAAGTTGCGCTGTCCCACACACTTCTTTTAGATTTATTTGCCGGTTGATCTTGGGATGTTTACCTAGACTTGTGGATTCTGGGGCAAAGACTAAATATGCACACACTTGTCAGCACTATTGCGAATTCCCCCTCTACAGGTGTCCTTCCATTTCGGATTTATGCCAACAATATATGAGAATGCTTGTTTCCCACAACCTCACCAATAGAGAAGGTGGTCCCATTAAACAGGTTTGGGTTTTTTAAAAAATGTTCAGGCTGAAATGGTTCGAAGAGATGTGAGCTACGCAAAGGGTAGCACTGCAGCTTCCTGGGCCACCAATGAAACCTGAGCCTCCATGGATGCTCTTGTCCCTTCTGAGCAGTAGGCGGGGCTACCTAGAAGTATCATATCTTAGAAGTCATCACCTGACTTCTAAGCAGAAGTCATCAAGAAAGCTGGTGGTTAATACTATCTCTGACCCTTCCCAGTTGGTTCTGTTTCCTGCCTTCTAAGACCTTGGAGAAACTGAGGCAGTGCAAGAATTCCATTCAAAGTGGTGATGGCAGAAAACAAAGTCCGGATTTTGCTCATTTGGAGATGGAAGGTTCACAAGGGCAAACTCTCTTTGTTAAGGGAGTAGGGGCAGCTTTATGCAACAGGTGATGGGTGTCAAATTCCACGCAGAGCTGATGACCATCATTTTCCCCAGAGAACCCTGGACACTCATATATTGAATCAGAAAATACCAACATTGGGGCACCTGGGCAGCTCAGTTGGTTGAGCTTCTGACTCTTGGTTTCAGCTCAGATCATGATCTCAGTGTCCTGGGATCGAGCCCCACATCGGGCTCAACACAGGGCTCACTACCCTTCAGTCCCTTCCCGCTCACTCTCTTTTTCTCTATCAGAAAGAAAGAAAGAAAGAAGGAAGGGAAGGAAGGAAGGAAGGAAGGAAGGAAGGAAGGAAGGAAGGAAGGAAGGAAGGAAGGAAGGAAGGAAGGAAGGAAGGGAGAAAAGGAAAAGAAAATACCAAAAAGTATGGGAACTTTAGTTACGGAAGGTGGATACCTTCCAAGTTACAGAAATACTGAGGCCTCTGTCAAAGATAAACAAAGCTGGACAATAAAGTGGCAAGAACAGATTTTCATCAGTAATATACAGTTGCAACAGGGAAAAGAATCCAGTGTGGTCTGAACCTAGCTTGCACTTGTACAGAGATGACTGGGCATTTTAAAGGGGATCTGGGGGGATGGGGAGGGAGCAGGGGCTCAGTAGAGCCAGGGAAGTGAACAATTACAAAAAGTGGGAGGGGACTTGGTCAATGTGCCTGGGATTGCTCCTACCCTCCCACTGAGGCCAAGAGACAGGGACCTCTCTTTAGGAGTTGGGTGAACAAAGAGTAAATTCTTTTGGCAGCTTTGAGTTTTTTTGGGAAGATGCTTTAAAGGGAATCACATTCATCCTAGGAATGTGGCCTTGAGCTCTTAGAAACTGTTAATGTTTGTGCACGTTTATAAGCCAGTGTTGAAGTCTAGTCAAGAAGAGAACTCAGAGGAGCCTGGTTGGGGTTCGTTTGGTCTGGGGAGAATCTTTGTCACCTCTAAAGATCAAACACCTCGCCCAAAATCACCTAAGAAAATAAAGAAAGACACTGGGCCAGGACACTAATTTTTCAACTACCACTGGCCAGTCACGTTTTATTGGCAGGAAGTGTCTACTTAAAAAGAATATTTACCCACCCATACAAAAAGCACTCAAATCTAGAAAGCCAGCTACTTAAGCCATTCGTGTTAAAATAAAATAATAATATGAATCCTCCTTTTGCTAGCTCCGATGAAAGTGACATATGGAGAAGCCTATTTCTCAGCACACGATCCATAATTCAAACAGAAGTGCTGCCTACCTCCTCATTAGCTAAATTGTGTTCATTGCAGAAAGCAGCTTTGGTAGCAATATCGATCAGCAGGAAGTAAGATGGAAAAAATTAACACAACTTGAAGACGCCAGTCTCTGGGGTGTAGCTCGCCATCTGGGAATGACTTATTAGGACAGGAACAAGGAAACACTGTCCATACATTACTTTTCCATTTTACATATTCATTCTGCCCTCATTACTCTGAGCCCACCGACATAGACTTTGTGATGGTTCAGGATTGTGATCTGAACGTTCTATGAAAAACATTTAACCTAGTACCTTAATGTCTCTGACGCACTTGGAAATGTTTCCTTCCATTTCTTTAACTGTTTTTATATGTATATAATTCCCACAATGTACACACTGGGTGAAATGGATATATCTAATTTCTTTTTCTTAAAGATTTTATTTATTTATTTGAGAAAGAGAGACAGTAGGGGTGGGGCAGGGGGACTGGGCAGAGGGAGAGAGGGAAGCCAACTCCCAGCTGAGCAGGGAGCCAAACACAGGGTTAGATCATGACCTGAGCTGGAGTCAGATGCTGAACCCACTGGGTCACCCAGGTGCCCCACCTTTTTTTTTTTCATCCTCATATTTCAATTGCTTTGGTAATTTCCCCCTTCATTTTAAATTAATATCATTTTATATGATAAGAATGTTTCCCTTTTTATTATGTGCTCTTTTATCTCAAAAAGCTTCTTTCCACCTAGGTAACAGAGATATTTTTAAATAAATGGTCAAGGTAAAAAAATGTAATAAAATAAGAGTGTTAGTCATAGCACCTTCCCCAGAGAAATTCACAGAAAAATACTACATACAATGTTTGTTATTGAAGAGCCACATTATCTTTCCTTTTGTGTGTTCTGATAATTGAACAATTAACATTCTGCAAGTAAATTAAAATAAAATTACACTCTCCTAAATCCATTACCCAAGTTATTTTTAATAATTTCCTGTTTACTTGCAGTTTCCAATTGTTTTTATTTCACTGTTTTTTTTTAATCAGTTCACTCCTTCAGATGAAACTTAAATGGGTTTGACTAAAGATGACAACTGTTTCTAAAGAATATGAATTGACCCAAATAATTGAGCGAGAATTTGAAGTTAATGGCAGAAGGGATATATCGCGAGGCAGGAACAATAGTAGGAGGTAAATAGCGTATCATTATTCACTTCCTCCATTCACACTTCTGTGTTTGCTATAAATTTTCAATTTGTTGTGAAGTGATTTCAAATTAAAGCTAATTATCAACCATGTATCAATGCTTTTATTGCAGCAAATATATCATAAATGTCTCCATGTCAAAGCACTATGTTGGGGGAAATACAAAGATAAATAGAGCCAGACTCCTGCCATCTGGGGAATGTGTGATCCAGTTGGAGGGGCAAATGCAAAGTGGATACAGAAATAATAAGACAGTGGTGCAGCAGTTTCCTGTAACAAATTGTCACAAGCTGGGGGCTTAAAACAACAGAAATTGATTCTCTCACAGCTCTGGAGGCCAGAAGAACAAACCAAGGAGTCCACAGAACTGTGGCCGCTCCAAAGACTTGAATGGAGGATCCTCTGTGCCCCCTCCAGCTTCTGTTGGCTTCTGATCATCCTCATACTGGTACCCCTCCATCTGGCCCTGCCTCCTTTTTCACACAGTATTCTATTATTTCAAGGGTACCAGTCCATGACCTAGTGTGTCCTCATCTTATTTTAATTATATTTGGGAAAGCCTTATTTCCAAATGAAGTTTCCTCCTGAGGTTCTGTGCAGGTAGATTTTGGGGGGACACTAGTCTGTCTACTAAAATAGTCAATCGAGAGTCTGAGTTGGACTGAGTACCCTCATAAGTTCAGATGGACTAGAAGGCACAATACTGGGCATCATGGAAAACATGACTCTACAGGCTTTTATCCCCTAGTCCCAGACCGACCGCTCACACTCACGCCTTATCTCTTTCTAGCCAAAAAACATTGACTCTGGTCACACTGAATTTTCACTTCTCCTCCTGGGATGTGTGGCAATCTCTTACACCTCTGCAGGTGGCAACTTCATATATTTGTTTATCTCTGTAACTCTATGGAGATTTTAAATCTGGAATGATAGAGGTTAATTGCCCATATGTTCTATAGATGAGAGCTAATTCATTTTTGCCAGACTTGCTAAGAGCTGGACAGAACAAGTCCTTAGACCTTAGCTCCAAACTTACCACCAACCTCACTCTACAAGAGAAGCCCAGAGATTGAATCAATAAATGGAGTGGAGACTTTTTTTTTTCAAGAAAGTTGTCAATCTAGGATCTGTAAAGGCAGTTTTTTCTCCTCTCTTGGTGGAGGCAAGAACAGGTGTGTGAGGGAGCCGAGTTCCAGTCCTGATGTGGGGCTCCACAGAGTGCAGGGAGAGAGCTGTCTGATAAATTGATTTGTGCCTTAAAGAGTGAAGGGCCCAGGGATGGTGTTGGATACTTGCCCATTGGGGAAATGCTGGCTAGAGCTGCCCCATATACAGACCAAGGAAAGAAAGTCACAGTGGGAACAGCACTTCCCCAACAAGGCAGCAAGGGCCTGCTTCCTTTACATAGGTGTCCATGTGTGGTCTTACCCGTTCCGAGAAGGGAAGAGGACTAGATTGTTTGTGAGCAGCTCTAAGGACTATCAAAATAAGCAAGGTGAGTGGAAGAGGCTGCATTCTCCCTTTTTCGTGGCTGGTTTCAAAACATGTTCAGTCTTTCCTCTTGTGCCTGGAACAGGGTCGTAGAAAAGACCAAAAGCCCACCATCAAACCCAGCTGACCCATGGCCAGAGAACTGTCCAGCCAAGCCTTGTGTAGATGAGCTGAACCACAGTTGCCCTGTAGGCAGGGTGAGTTAGAGTAATGGCTCACTGTTGTAAGCCACTGGGTTTGGAATTGCTTGTTACAAAGCATTTTCATGGGAACGGCTGACTGATGCATACATGAAAGTGGTCAAAAAGCTCTTTCCAAGCATCACTTCTATGCCCTTTGGAAAGGGCAAAATGACAGAATGGGCTTGGTGCCAGAGGAAGCAAACATGTTTTTAAGTGTTTTAGGTTACACTCCATCAAATTCAGATCGTTCAATAAATCAGTCATACCTCTTCTCCTTTATCATTTTGTTTGTCTTTTTTCCTACAACTTTTCTCCATGCGAACAACCTTTCACTATTTCCGGAAGACCCTAGGACCATGTTACCTCCTCAGTAAAGAATTTCCTGACTTGGCAGCACCTGTGGCAATGCCTTCTCACAGCCCTTTGTTCAAACTTCCATTTTAGGATTTGGGACTTTATTCACTAGGCTGGATTAGGTGACTTCTCATCTTCTGGAAAAACTATAGAATATTTTCCCCATATGCACCTGCCCTCTAGACTGTGTGCTTCTTATTAATTCATTCCATCATTCACTAACATGTATGTTTTGAATGTCCACTGATGGTCAAGCACAAGCAGGACAAGACAGTATCCAGTATTGTTCTCAGTGCCTTTGTTATGTATTACTACAAATTTTTTAGGTTGAATGGTTAAGCAACCCCAGGGGGGCAAAATCATTGGTGAGCCTGGATTATGAATATTGGGTTTAATGTGCTTTGGGGAACAGTCAAATGGAAAGGGCCAATGGGGACTGAATGGGGACTGAATTTACAGGGGTTTTGCAGAGAGATCTTAGCTAACCGAGATGTACATCTCAGTTACCTTGGAGATTCATCTGTATGTGGTAGCAATGGAATTGGACTTAATACATCAAGTAAACCTAAGTGAAAAGATTTCTCAGACATAGCAGAAAATGCACAAAACACCAAAATTTTAATGTAAGCTCCTTGAGACCAATGACATTTCTGTCCACTGTTTTATCCTCAGTACCCAAAAGAGCACTCAACACATCATAAGAATGTGTTCAATAAGTGTTTCCAAAAGTTTAAATAAATGAAGGAATTTGAGAGCCAGACAGAAAGAGAAATATAAAGTCAGACCACTAAGAAATATCTGAAGCAGGGTTCAAACTATGGTATCTGATTCTAAAGCCTTACTTCCTCTACTGTAACCCACTTCCTCTCGTGAATAAGACCTCAAAAGATAAAAGTACGGGTTTTCCTCAGTATCCAAAAGTAGAGTGTTCCTATGAAATGTTCTCTAAACCTAAATGGCCTAAAGCCAAGAGAGCCCCACTTTCCGGGTACTAATGTATATCTTTCCTAAAAGTAACTGATGTAATGCAGACTTTCAGAAAGTGAGGGACACCTGATTATGTACCTTTGTTAAAAATTTCTGTTAATTTCACACACATGCACACACACACCCTTCACATATATAGGAGATAGAGGAAATGAAAGAGAGAGGAAGGAAAAGAGACAAAAGAGAAGTGAAAGAGGAAAAAGGAGAAAGAGAGAGAAGAGAATAGCTACCCCAACTTTCCTACAAGGCTGTCATTTAAACCTAATTACACCAATAATGATGCACACTTATTTTAATGGAGATTTTGATTATATAATTTTTAACAATTAGAATATGGCAGAGAGCAGTATAATTCAAAAGCTAATTATGAAGGATGCTAATGAAAAAGTCAGAGGAGAAATCCCAGATTAGTAACCTGTTCTCCTGGCGACCCCCATCAGAGCTTCCTCTGGATACAACAGGAATTGCCCTGAGATTTGTTTTTGCAGGAAATGCCTTGAGTGCACAGGGAGCCTAAGGGAGGAGCTCACCTCCCCAGGACACAGAGGTAAAAATGAAACAGCCAAGAGTCTGGAGTAAAACAAAAGAGAACAAAGTTTAAGTATAAATGCCAACCTATGACTAGCCAGCCATACAGAATGGGGGACTCACCCTCCCCAAATTTCCATGACCCCATCTGCGACGTGAGGATGGGAACACTATCCCCCCAGAGGACTGTTGAATACATTGCATGTAAAGCATGAGCACTCGAGAGTACATAGCAGACACTCAGTGTGTACTCACAATCACCAAAGATGGGGGAGGGAAGGTACCAGCCGAGAGGAGGTGTTTGTCATGTGCATATCATCATGGGAATAATAATGTCCACGTGCAGGTTGAAACATGTCCCCCAAAAGATATGGTGAAGTCCTCATCCCCAGTACCTTTGTGTGACCTTATTTGGAAGTAGGATTTTTGCAGATGTAATCACATTGAGATGAGGTCATTAGGAAGCAACCTAATCCAGTATGGCGGATGTACTTACAAGAAGATGGCCACAAGAAGACAGAGACACGGAGAGAAAGTCATGTGAAGACAGAGGCAGTGACTGGAGGGATGTATCTATGAGCCAAGGGACACCAAGGATTGCTGGCAGCACAGAAGCTAAGAGAAATATGAGCAACAGATTGTTCCCTAGAGGTTTCAGAAGGAACGTGGCCCTATGGATTCCTTGATCTTAGACTTCTAGCCTCCAGAACTATGTGGGAATAAGTTCCTGTTATTAAAAGCCCCCCAGTTTGTGGAACATCCTTATGGAATCCCTAGGTAACTAACAGTCTGTAATGCATTTAACATGGTTGCGGCTTGATTAGAGTCTCTCTCCTCTCCATCCCCACCATCCGCTCATAGCATTTCCTGTTGTCAAGGATGATTGCTCCTAAGGGGCTTGGAATTCAGTCCCAGGGAGTCATCTACAAATGGCGTGACCATGGACACAATGGCAGTGCCCGCATCAGGGCTCAACAGCTGGCATCCCACGGCTTCACTCCTCCAACCAGTGTCACTGAAGTCTAGGTAATGGTTTCAAAATACAAATCCCCCCAATACTTTCCAATACCAATATTCCCCATGCTTCCTCATGTTTTTAAGGTAAAGGAAAACCAACTCGTGGCCCGTGGGGTCTGGTCCTGCCCACCTGCCCACTTGGTTTCCTACCACTCTCGGTGACAGCCGCACAGAGAAAGCATGGTGCAATTATGGGATTGAATGATGAATGACCAGTCTCTGGCCCTTTCCATGCAACACCCCACCTTAGAAATGGCCCCCACATCTCCTTCTCCCAGGCAACGTTCATCCCATTCAGGTCAAACATTACTTCCTTGAGGAAGACTAGACCAGACCCCAGTTTACCATTTATTAGTAGCCTACGTAACTTTATTTCATGGCATGCATCACAATTCATATTTACATATTTATGAACTATTATATTAGTGGTTCTTGAGACCTCACTAGATTATAAAACCCGAGAAGATAGGAACTGAGTCTGCTCGGAATTTCATCTTAGTATTTAGCATATTAACTGCCATTTTAAAAGACAATATGGGGCGCCTGGGTGACACGCATGGTCATTTGAGCATCCAACATTTGGTTTTGGCTCAGGTCATGATCTCAGGGCTGTGGGATTCACCCCATGATGGGCTCCACACTCAGTATGCAGTCTACTTGAGACTCTCTCTCCCTCTTCCTCTGCCTCTCCCCACCTCTCTCTCTCAAATAAAGAAATACATCTTTACAAAAAATAAAAAGAGCTCACTATACATTGGATGGATGGGTGGGTGGATGGACAGGTGAGTGTGTGGACAGATGGATGATAGATGAACAACCTAACCAAAAACAGAATACATATTTGGCTCAGTCAGTTGCACATATCCATTACTGAGGACTGGGAAGTAGAGAGTGTGATAAGTCTAGGCCTGACACTGGCTCTTCCTGGCTCTCTCAGGTTCTGTGTTCACACTACCCTGAGACTCTGTACATCACCCTTTGTCATTTCTGTCCTCACTTCTGTCCACGTATCCAGCTTAAGACCTATTGACCACCTTAGTGAAATAAGTCAAGCAGAGAGAGTCAATTATCTTATGGTCTCACTTACATGTGGAGCATAAGGAAAAACATGGAGGACATTGTGAGAAGGAAAGGAAGGGGGAATGGGGGAAATTGGAGTGGGAGATGAACCATGAGAGACTGTGGACTATGAGGAACAAACTGAGAGTTTTGGAGGGGAGAAGGTGAGGGGTTGGGCGAGCCTGGTGGTGGGTACTGAGGAGGGCATGTATTGCATGGAGCACTGGGTGTGGTGCAGGAACAATGAATCTTGTAACACTGAAAAAATAAAATAAACATATTTGGGGGGAGAAAAAGAAACACAAAAACAACTTACTTCAAACTCATTGTTTATATATTTGTATATATTGCATTAATTGGTTTTAAATATATTTTTAAAATTTGTTGCCTTTAAAAAAAAGACCTATTGATCACCTTAACCTTGATGTCTTCTACTTTTTAATAATCTTCCTGCTTTTTTGTGGAATAAACATAGTTTTGATGCTGGAAATACATGGATACAAAGTCCAGCTTTCCCAAATACACACTGTGTGGTTTCAGTTGATTTACCTACACTTCTTCAATCCTCATAATAACTATAAAATTATATTTTATCCCTTTTTTGGTAGATAATGAGATTATCTATTTGAAAAAACAAATTAGGGAAAGTTTCAGAGAGTCTAAATGACTTTCTCAAGGTTGAAAAGGATTGAAGTTAAAATAACTGAGATTTCAACTAAGTCCAGTATCCTTTTTTGTTCCCTTCTTGATCACAGTTCTACATTTATTTTTTTAAATTCAGGATACTTTCCATTGTTCTCAAGGATTATGGCATACTCGGGCACATACACATTTGTTCTCAGTCTGAATTTAAGCCTTTCTTCATTGCTGATGTTCAATTTAAATCCTCTGCTCCCACCTACTGAAGGAAACAAAAGGGATAAAGTAACGAGGGATGTGGAACCAATGAAAAGAGATGTCATATCACAAGGAATCTTGATTACTCCTCTTGAAAGCCTGCGTTATTGCAGAGTGTGCAGGGGGAGCTGCGGAGGGAAGTATGCAAAAAATTAGCCAAGGTTAAATAATCAGTGTGAATGTACCCAAGCTGAACAGATTATAACATTCGAAGAGAAACTTCACACGGGATGGAGAAAAATGTTACAAAATTAAAATTAATGAGAATAAGTTTGGCTCTTGTGCGTTAGCTTGGATCGACCCAGATAGGAACAAAAGGGCACATCTTGCCAGAGGAAGGGAGGTAGGAGGGCAGGTGTGATTTGACCATGGCCTTCTACACATCTGCAGCCAACCTGAGACCCGGCTGTGGGTGCCCTTCACACATAAACTCATGCTGTCTCCCATCAAGTACAAGTTTCTCACGTGTTCTCTGTATCCCAATCTCCCAGAGCTAGACATCCATTTTTTTATTTTCCCTTTTCAGCCTCTTTGTTCTGCATTCACAAGAGGTCCCAAATTAGACAGAAGATGTGCAACCAAGACGGCAAATTTGAAAGCGTACATTCAGAGCCACGTAGATTTGCATTTGTGTTCTGACTTTGTCCAGCTGTGTGTCGTTGTGCTTTTCACTCTCTGTTTCCTTGTCGTTACCGTGAGGAGAAGAAATCTGGGAGAATTTATTGCAGTTCAGCACTGGAACAAATTTAACGTGGAATTTGCTCCTCAATTAGGGGTCGTGGCTGGAAGATGCCTTTGGATGTTTACACAGAGAAGAGATTTTTAAAAAGACATTAGATAGCTCATTTAAGTTGGGGGAAGGTTGGAAATTAAACTCATGTACAGATTTCCAGCAACGTCTGATGAAAAAATTGCTGCTGTCCACAAAGTAGTAGCGGAAACTGTCCCTGCTGCCTCCAACGTTGTCACTCCTGCCCTAGAAATTCCACCTCCAGCTTTTCAGAATACTCAGGAAATGTCTTCACAAGAAATGAAGCTCTAAGACTTTATACCCCCAACAAAAGTAAAATAGCTAAAATAAAATAAAATAAAATAAAATAAAATAAAATAATAAAACCTTACAGCCCACCTTGGGTTGATACCATCCTCGTGCTCCTTCTTTCTGCTCATTGGATCTTGACAGCAAAGTACATTCATGCCCCGATCAGTTAACTTCTGCCATATGGAGAAGAAAGCATCAGACCAGAGCAGAACTGAGTGTAGTCTCTTCCAATGTGTCTTTGTCTATGGTTTCTCCCCCAGACTCACTAGACTATCAGCTCTATGTGGTTAGGACTAATTTGTGCATCACTGCATCAGCTGTTCCTAGAATTGCAACTATCCAGGATGCTGGGTAAGTATCTGGTGAGGGAATAAATGATTATTAAGAGGGAAGTGAGGTTAATATCCCTCCTGGGAGCCCTTCCCAGCCAAGCACATGAGTAGAGCAGAGCCCCACAAAGTCTCAACTTCCTTACCAGACCAAGTATGTGGCAGGGATTAGGAGGGAAAGTGGGGGGAAAAATCAAAGCAACTTGCCCAAGAATTAAAGGCACAGATGGGCCTGGTGGACAATGTGGTACCATCTTCCTTTTGTCCATTAACGTGGTACTAGCCTGGTCGCCTTCTCTTCCTACCGACTCACGTGGCTGGTGGTCTCCCTCTCATAGAGGAGAGTCCTGCATTGAGCAAAGAAATGAGTGCGGAGGAAACACTCATCACCCACCTACCGTGATTTCAACAAGTTCAGTCTAGCTTCAGGGATCTCGGGAAGTTTGAAGGAAACCACCAGACTGCACCAAACAGCAGGAACGCCCACTATAAACAAGGTAGAGAGGAAGCTCAGCACGCCTATTGCTTCACTTAACCCGCAAAACTCAGGGGGGAAGGTACAGACCCGTTTCTCAGCAAGAAAACTGAAACAGAGGGCTTAACACGTATCCAGGTCGCACAGCTCGTAGGAGGCAGGGCCAGGGTCCCAAATCAAGCCTGTGACCACAGGACCCAAGAACATGAGGAAGATGGGGAAAAGCAGGAAGACATTCCCTTTATTCCTCTTATTCTCTCCCTAAGTAATTCCAGCAGAGACTTATGAAGCTTTACATCCCCCAGATAAAAACCGGCAGCTACAAGGCTACAAGGTGGGGGGGGGGGGGGGGGGGGGGGGGGGGGGGGGGGGGGGGAATCAGAGAAAAATAATTCTTAGAGATTAAAATTTTTTATTGCCAGCATTTTAAAAAAATCTCATAGAATGGTTGGAGATTATAATTTAGCAAGGTAAATTGGAGCAGCTATTGAATATAAATTGTAAAATGCAAAATGCAACTTGGAATTATTGATTACCATTTTAATATACGCCAACCCATTGATCCAGCAAATGCACTTGCGGAGTGCTGAGGAGAAGCCCTTAGTCATGGACACTGCGCATGCGCCCGGGGTTATGCAGTGTAGCAGGCAACAAGTAAGCCCCGGGAACCTCTTAAATGCCCATTAGCTGAGCCAATGATGTCATGGTACCATAGCATACTGTTTAAAATTTTTGGTTATTTTTTTAAAGGAAGGCACGAGTACACGTACTGGTAGAGACACATGTTCATCTTTTTTTTTTTTTTTAAAGCAATTTGCTACAGTCCCTTTTAATAAGTCAGGGGAGTGGATATGTATTCCTGAATATGCGTGTGTTGGGTGTGGCAAGAAAGACTTCCACGGACTGAATAACAAGATCTTTTTAAGAGTGGCAATGGCACCTTTGGTTTTCTGCTCTCATTTAATGTTGCCATCAGCTGTAATTTTGGAGATACTTATTGTATATATATTTTTGGTGCAGTTCTCTGAATCTTCAGGCACATGAAAGCAATTTTCATTCTATATCATCATTATACACTTTGCTTTTCTTTATCATTAAAAATCAGCTTGTTTTACTAAAAAATAAAAATAATCATAAATAATAAAAGTGGCAATGGCCATGAGGGAGAGACAGAGAGGGATTTTTCCCACCCTGGACTTCTAAGCTGGAATTTAAGAGCATGGGCCACTTTAATATAAAAAAAAAAAGAGTCACCCAGCTGGCTCCATTGGTTCAGCAGCTAACTCCTGGTTTCGGCTCAGATCATGATCTCAGGGTGGTGGGATCAAGCCTTAGGATCCACACTCAGACGAAGTTTGCTTGAGACTCTTTCTCCCTCTGCCTCTGCCCTTTCCCCCACTCAGGCGAGAGTGCCAAAGCACTCTGTCATTCAAATAAATAAATAAATACATCTTTTTAAAAAAAAATAAATGAACAAAGGACCACTAAAAGGTATGCCAAGCTCAGAAGGAAGACAAGGAGAGCAAACAAAACAAAACAAAACAAGGAAAGAATGCACACTCAAACACTCAGACTCTAAGGAAGATTTTGTGCATTTCAGCCTACACCTGCAGAGTCACCAGGAATGTCAAACTTTATGGAGAAAAGGTTGGGCCTGAGCAGCTCTTGTGAATGCATGCCTTTTTCATAAGGGATA
>CM053604.1:4056894-4137456 GCA_028646535.1 Procyon lotor | reverse complement strand
TTCCACTGTGGCTCTGCTGCCTGTCACTGCTGCTCCTCCCTCTCCTCCCCAGGGTCCACAAGGGAAGCAGGCAAACCCTTCTCCCCACCTTCAGCCAGTCACCCTGAAGGCTCTGCCAAGAATCACCTGCTCTGCCTAGGACACTGTCTCCCGCAGCGAGAACTAGTTTCCTCCGCTCCCCTCCAAATGCTGATGCTGAGCATAAGAGGCACAGGCTAAATAAGACACTGGGTCCTTTCTAAGCGTTAGGCATTTTGCAGCTTTCTTTCATAAAAAAAAAAAAAAAAAAGTCTAATTTGTTCAAGGTCAGACTACAAGTAAGTTATGAATCTGGGCTCATATCTCTTTGCTCTGTGGACCCCAAACAGATGTCCAGCTAGGGTCCAGCAAGACAGTTCTGGAAAATTCACACTGAACTCCAGCTTTCTTGAGTATTGGTCTGAAGGGACGCGTGTCAGCATGGGTGCCCGTCGGGGTCACTGTCGCCCAGATCCCCTCTCCAGGCAGGGCTCTGGTCTACTTCAGTTCTCCCCCAGCCACCGAGTGCCGTTGACACAAAGGCAAGTTTATAGTACTTTCAGGGGCTCTAAACACAGACTCACAAACAAAAGACCACAGCTAAGCTGTCAGTAGGAGGATGAAAGCCAAAGGAGGAGACGGCCCACAAGTGCGCTGAGTCATAACACATTATCCAGAACGAGGACCGCGTGCCTCTGCACCCTCACGCCTGGGGCCTCACCTCAGCCCACCCCCTCACACACATGGAATGTGAAATGCCAAGTGTGAAAATAAGAGAGAGAGAGAGGGAAAGAATAAGAGAAACAATACAGAATCGTGATTGATCAGGCCACCAGCCCTAGAAGGGACTGGAACAAAAAACACACACAGGAAGTTGCTTTCTGAGAATGCAAGACAAAGCAGAGAGGGACGGCCCCGTGCACTGGCCCACGGTGAGTGACAGGTGCAGCCCAGTCTCTCCTAGCATTACCCCCCACCCCATTTCAGGGTAGGCTGAGGATTCAAAAATTATAATTTAAATGTCAACGTGCTTATGCCTTGTGAAACAAAAACAAAAAACCCTTCATCTTTGCAGTCAGAAAAAAACAAACAAGCAACAAAGCAACAACAAAAAAAGTACCTTGACTTAAATTCAATCTTTGCCACTTACGGGCTTCAAGACTTTAGGTGGAATCCTTAACTACTCTCTGCCTCCATGGTCCTCCTACGTAGAGTGGAACTGGCGTGGCAGTCTCCCAGAATCAGATGGTCATGACCTGAAATGGTTTAGGTAAAACCCATGAGATGTACTAGCTAATCGTAGGTGTAACAACAGTAAAAATAAACATGAAAGTAAAAAAGTGTACTGTTTAGATACTACCTTAGCTTAACATTTTTTAAAGGAAATTGGGCAGAGGGATGGTGGGGTTGCACTGCAGGATTTGGGGTACAAGTTACAAGTTAAAGAAGCAGGGCAATAACTAAGAAGCTGGGTGGTCTGGTTTCCATTGCCCAGTCCCGTCATTTTCTGCAGATTTTAGAAAGTTACCTGTGCCTCAGTTTCTCCATTTGTAAATGGTATCCATAGGGTTATAGGAGAGCATGCTAACATAAAACATTTAGAACAGTGCCTGGAACATTGTAACCATCACTTAAATATTAGCTACTCTTTTTATTACACCCCTTAAAAGATTTATGTCTTTATTTTTAGATTTTATTTTTAAATAATCTCTATACCCGGCTTGGGACTCGAACTCACAACCTTGAGATCAAGAGTCGTGCACCACTGACTGAGCCAGCCAGGTGCCCCACAATGATTTATTCCTAATCCAATTTGGACTCCAGTGGACTTTACAAAGCTAAGCATGACGTTCAGATATTCTTCAGAGTCTCTGTCTATAAATGCTATAAATTGGGCATATTGCGCATGTTTTATTTCCATGCACTAACTCAGGGGAACAGTAGCATTTTCCTTTACTTCATTATAAGACTTTCTGGCTTTGGAAACTGGAAGGTAAAACTCATTGCTTGGCTCTGAACGTCTGTGTGGGCCCCAAAATTCATATGTTGAAACTCGGCATGATGATATTTGGAGATGGGGACTTTGGGAGGCCATGAAAATGGAGCTCCCATGAGTGGGATTAGTGCCATAAAGGACACAGTGAGAAGTCAGCAGTCTGCAACCCAGAGAGGGGCCTCACCAGAAATCCACCATGCAGGCCCCTGATCTTGGACTTTAACCTACAGAACTGGGGTCAGCAAATTTCTGCTATTTGTAAGCCACCCATCAATGTATAGTACTTTGTTAAAGCAGCCTGGATGGACAAAGATGTGCATAAAATAGTAAGGCATCCACTCACTTAAATATAACCTCATTTTTGTATCTTGAGCTGCATTCTATATGTCAAATGCCCGGCTGGGTGCTGCTTTCAATCAGCCACCCATATCTCAAAACCTACCCGTTGAGAGAACAGTTCACTTAACCTCAAGATATCAGATGGTCTTTGCCAAATTTCAACCACTAAAAAGCTCAGCCCTAAGCTTTTTTAGGTTTTTTTCCCAAGGTGAGTTTCAGTTCAGCATCCCGTTACTCCCTTTATAGGAGATTTAATTAACTTGACCAAGTGTCGGTGACCTTCTGCTGATCTTAAGTGGGAAGTGACTTAGACCTTGTCTTATCCCCCCTTATGTTGCAACATCAGTGGACACTTTCCCCCACTGGGTCCCTATGCTATGTTTTGAACTTGGAGAAAAAAATCTGACTATTCACCAGCACGTTTCTAGATTGACATCACACATATAGTACCTGGTTTTATAATGAAATAACCCAGTTTTATAAATCTGCCAAGAGAATAGGTTGGAATTCTTTTTAAGGGTAGGTAATACTTTGCTCAAATAAATCCGATTCATGGAAAGTTTTGAAGTTCCTTTTGAGAGTATTTTTAGAGCATTTTTTTCTGTGTCTCACACTCATGAGAGGCTGAATGGCATATTTAGAACACAAGAGACAGTCTAATAAGGGCACGGAGTCACACAGAACTGAGTTTAAATCCCAGTCCTTTAACTGAATCAAATCACAGATATCAGGGAGGAAATTAAATTCCCCTGGTGTTTCAAAGGTTAACCTACAGTCTGAGCCTATGTGGCATTGCTGGGATGGGACAACTTTGATAGGAATCCTGACTGCAGCCCTGGGCAAGTTACCTGACCGCTCTGAGCTTCTCATTCTTTGCATTTCTTTTTTTTTTTTTTTTTTAGATTTTATTTTTATTTATCTGTTTGAGAGTTGGGGGAAAGGGAAGGGCAGAGGGAGAAGTAGACTCTCTGCTGTACAAGGAGCCCAACATGGGGCTCCATCCCAGGACCCTACGATCATGATCTGAGCCGAAGGCAGATGCTTAACCAACTGAGCCATGGCACCCCTTGCATTTCTGAATCAAGCAAAATAATATTCATTAGGAGAGTAAAGTGGGCCCTTCAAATGTCAGCCCCTGTCCTCCCCAAAACAGAGCAAACCCGAACAAAAACTTTTCTGATCTGCACCTGGCATTTAGGCTAAAAACAAGTATCTCCCCCAGCACTGGCCCCCTTGTTGGTGAAGTTGCGTACACAAGCAAATGTGCTTTGGCAAGGCAGAATGTTTTTTCAGCTGAAATGGTGGTGGTTCAATTAGCTTAGCAGTTTGCAGAGAAGATTCATTCAAAACACTGAAAAGCAAACATTGGCAAAATGGAAAGTTATTTCCTAGCTCGCTTTGGAGATATTTTAAACACTGAAACTCAAGAGAAAAAGAGCTCTAAGACAGCTTCCTGGTCCAACCAAAGTAGAAGTAACCTCAGATCAAATGAATTCATGCAGAAACGAAGACATTTGCCACTTGGGTGTGCGTCACACATTCCTGGTAGCCACGAAGCAAGGTTCTAGCTGCAGGCAATTGACCATGATTGTTATTCTTCTATTTAATATTTATCTCATTCTTCCTTCCTTAATATTAAATGGTGTATCCCACTCCCCGCCCCCCTTTACTGGATCACAAGCCACCTGAAGGCTAAGAAACTGAAGAGCACCCTGAGGTGGTTGGAAGGAGAACAGGAATTCGAAGCCCATGAGTGAGTCAAGCTGACCAACCTCACCATATGGCACGCTGGGCTGAAGTCATGGACGTCTGGGTCTCAGCCTGCATTCCAACACATGGAAAAGTCACTGATCGCCTCTGAGCCTCGGTTTCTCACCTAGGAAATGAGGATTATGTGTCCTGGCTGGGACACTATTTTCAGGATTGAGGTGAGGTGTGACAAGTTAAGAGATAGACACTCGATTGATACTTTCTTTCCTCTCCAACAATCATATGATGGACATGGACAGTGAAGGGAGTCAATGATAAAAAGATAAAATCAAAGGCACATCTACTGAGCACCTTCCATGTGTGTAGACCTTTCAGTGCCCTGAGGCAAGCAAGGTGGCAGGCTCATTGCTGGGTTCCTACAATGGCCCACCCATGCCTGAGGGACCCTGAGAGTAAGTGCCTCCTTAAAAGTCGGGACTGTACGTCTGCTTTTCTCACCCCGGTGTCTGTCCTGCCTGCTATCTCTTGGCTGGTGTCCTCAGGTTCCCATAATAAATACTGCAAACTGGATGCCTCACAACACGAATTTATCCTCTTACAGATTTGGAGGCTAGAAGTCCTCAGTGAAGGTGTCACAACATCCTTCTCTCTCTGAAGGCTCAAGGGAAGAACCCATTCCATGCTGCTTCTAGCTTCTGGTGGCCTCGGGTGCTCAGTGACTGTGGCTGCCTTACTCCTACTTCACCTCTATCTTCACATGACCCTCCCCTCTTTCTCTGCGCATCTCTCCTTCATCTCTTTTAAAAACACCTGTCATTGGATTTAAGAACCACCTGGATAATCCGGGATGATGATCTCTCCATATCCTCAATTTCATCTGCAAAATCCCTTCTCCACTCACAGTTTCTGAGGACTAAGACGCATTCATATACATTGAGGAGGGAGCTATAATTCACAACCATTCTCTTCTTTCCTCTAACCTCCTCAAACTCCTTTTCTGCAACAAGGAATGTCCCCATCACCCATGTCTTGGAAGAGCAGAAACAGGGAGCCCAGCTCAGAAGGGGAAGGTTTTGACGAATGAGAACACTCACAGAACCTTATGGTTCTATGTGCAATTACAGTACCCACCAAAAGTGCAATCAGTTCATTATAAAATGTAAACTCACTGAAGATAGAAAATGGGAACTCTTCAAAGCTTTGTCTTGTGGCTCTAGTCTTGTGGCTCACTGCTGCTCAGTAACTATGTCTTCAAGACATGGATGGAGAAGGATTGGAAGGGTCATATACCCCGATTATACAACTTCTAAGGGCGTACTCTAAGATTCATACTTCCTTCCTGGTGTAGATGGGCAAGAGCATCTTAGAATGAGAATAGGACTAGAAACCAAAAGAACCGGATTTTGACCATGTTCCCAAGCCTGAGTCTTTACATCTGTAAAACGGCAACTTAATTACTGTCATTTCCAAGTTCACCATTCATACTGATGAATATATCCTAAGTCATTGTTTTTTGCCAGAAATACACTAAGGCAAGAGGAAAAGCTTAGGAAAGGTACAAATAAGCCTGTTTGATAGACCTGAGCCAACTTGTTTTGCACAATATCCAGACAGTTGAATCTTCCCTCCTGCTACCAGAAGGCACTGGATAAAGGGAGTTGGGGAGCCAGGGTTGCCGTGCCTGGGAATCAGGCCAGGAGCCAAAGCCACTTTTTTCTCCGCAGCCAAGTTCCTTCCTCCTGCCTTATTTTCCAGTGGTGTGTGTAATATCAGCACATGGTGAGATGCAATTAAAATGTGTGTCATGGAGCATGAGTATCTTTACATTCTAATTACAGGTTAATAGAATGGACCCAGAGAGATCGCCTAATTAATCTTGGAAAGAGATGCATATGTTTAATGATCCTCCAATAAAGGAGCTATGTTCTCTCTAAGAGGATAGTATTGAAAGGAGGCTAAATTCAGGTAAGGGATTCATTTCTGAATGAATACATACCACCCACATCAAATGCACCCCAAATTAGGGTTCACCGTGTGTGTCTTCAATTCCAGTTCATGAGTGCTGGTATAGTGAAGGTAATTCTCTCTCCCACCCCAAATACACACATTTCACATTCACTTTATCATCCATTCAGCACATAATTACTGAGTACATTTGACAACAATCGTGAACCGATTATTTCAAATGTCAGGGTCACCTGAATCTCACTTGATATGTTGTAATCACTTTCGAAATGATGCCTGTTACTCAAACTTCTCCCTGTTCCAGTCTGAACACCACACCCTAGGGACAAGGAACGTTTCTGTCTCGTGGTTATAGTCTCCGGATTTCACGGCACGGGAGGTCCTCATTGCTTCAAGAATGAACTCAGAACACCTTAACGTGGCTTCTTGGAATGGCTGAAAGATCTTGCCTAGGTCCTTTTGAATCTTTCTCAATCCCATGCTGCTACTGGACAACACTGACTCTCATGTTCTCTCTACTACTTTCATGTCAGAATATTTCTCAAACCAGGGCCTTCTGGGACACCTGCAGCCAAATCACCACATTGCTTGATAAAAAGGTGAATTGAACCCTGGCCGCTAGGCACCATGGGCTGGATCTGGCCCTCAGACGCTGGATCCCTGTTGATGCCTTCTTATGAAGCATTCTGGGTAGTTTTGATGCTACTACAGTTTGAGAAGCTGAGTTCTAGGAATACAAAGCTTTCAGCTAAATTCTGAAATTTTTTAAAATTCTCACCTCTGTAAATCTGCTTGCACTGGTATCTCTTCAGGAGCTCCTTCCCCTCTTCCCTTCCCTTCCTTTCCCTTCCTTTCCCTTCCCTTCCCTTCCCTTCCCTACCCTTCCCTTCCCTTCCCTTCCCTTCTCTTCTCTTCCCTTCCCTTCTCTTCTCGTTAATCCTGTTCATCTTCCGAGCCCACTCAAATGCCACCTCTTTGGGGAAAACTTCTACCCCCTTCCATTTAGTGCCTGTGTGAGTCTCTCTATTTCCTGTGGGACCCTCAGTCCTTGCTCTTGGTCTATACCTACCTAGAGCACTCAGGATGCTTTATTGCAGACATTCATTTTCTTCACCACATCTCCCATTTCTTACAGAGGAAAAAAATGATTTATTGGACTCAACATTTTCAGATTCAAGTACAATACTTGTATCTTTGACTTCTCCCAGAGTATCAATGTCTCTTCAAATGAGGATGATGACTAAATAAATATGAGGTGGAACTCGAGAGAGCTGGGTTGGAAACATCAATGCTACTGCCAATTTTTTTTCTTGGAGAATGCTACGTAAGCCTCAATTTCCCCATAAAAAATTAGATTGAAGTAACCTATTTGTAACAGATTGACTTAATTAATAGTCATAATTCTTCATCCTCCAAGTATCTCCACTCTTCACCATGTAACTTTGGAGTCCCTCGTGAAAGAGGTGGAACCTTCTCTTCCACTCTAAATCTGGACGGGCTAGTGATGCACTTTGGCCAATGAGATATAAAAGGTGCCATGCAGAAGGAGGCTTGAGAAAGCCCTTGCACAGATGTGCTTGTGCTCTGGCACTGCTGCCACCACCATGAGTTCATGTTGGGGCTGGTCTGCTGGAGGATGAGAGGCACATGGAGCAGACTCACTCCAGCTCAAGCCCGGCTAGATCGGCTGACAACCATGATCCCCGAGCATGGGTGAGCTGCCTAAAACCAACACAGCTACCCTGTTTTCCTCGCTCCATGCCCAGATGCATGAACAGTAATTAGCTCTTGGTGTGGGTTTTTTATTTTTCTGCTGTGCAATCTTACTGCAGCCATAAATAACTGAAACACAAAACCACTGGGTTGTTGCAAAGATTAAGCGTGAACATGTGAGCATGGTTAGCTCAGCAGCTGGTATCCTTAGAGCTCTCAATACATGGTAGTTAATGATCACAAATATGGACATGGCCCCAGGTTGTTTTCCATGAAGGCATCTTTGGGATTTTGGTTTACAGTCAATGTCCATTTCTTCTTAGTTCTGTTCCTTCCTCTTGGCCAATGGCATCAAATAGACCCTTGATTTCGAGTTATATTTTTCAAAGGAGTAGGAGGCTATACTTACACTCCCCACTTGTAAGTCTAGCAGAGCTTTCAAATCACCATGTTCTGCAGATCATCGACTGTTCTTCATGAAAGGACTCATCATTAATTCAACAAATGTCTGCTAAGACAATAATATATTTTAATGTCCTGGGGGTATAGAAGTAAACGGGTCAGATAGATTCCCCCACCCTCTTGAAACAAACAAGGTTTTGATATCCTGGTGATTCCACTCAGTCATTCAAGTTTTTTTTATTTAATTCATTAATTCGTTAAATATTATTGTGCACTAAGGTAGGAGTACTTATCAGTTTCTCAAGAAATCCTTAAAGAAATTCAGATTTTTAGGTAAAAGTTCCAGATTTCAAACGTTGGCATCGAATTAAAAACATAGGAAAGCTTTGTGTGTGTCAAACAGAAACGCCAAGGGCCACTGTTCAAAATGCTGCTTTGTCGCTCTCATAACCTTCACTGAAATTATCCATGTGCATTTTTGTCTCCTCTTTTAGATGGTGAATTCATTTGAGACAAGATCAGTGGGTCCTTCTTGGTGTTTCCCAGGTGTTCTACACTGTGCTTTCAAGTAGGAAGTGTCTACGAATCTTTATGAATTTGACTGCTGAGACACAGTGTCTGTATTTTAGGTTACAAAATGATCACCGAGATAAGGCAGACAAGACATGTTCGCGAATAACTATTCCATGTTAATAGCTATGGTGAAGGCAACAGTCAGAGTTACTGCTGTTTACTGAGCCTCTGCTGTGTGCCAGGCACTGCACTGTCTAGAGATCTGCTGCTTACTATGGTCTTCACAGCTAGTCTGCAGAATGACATCACCAGACGGCACCCGTCTGAGTGCCCTTACATGCTCATGTCATACAATTTTAAATTTAAAATGGCTTATAGCTTCCCATCCATAGAACAGAAAAGCAACCACCTACCACCGGAGATCAAATGACTTCATTTCTTATTCAGGCCTTGCTCTGATTTCCTGCTTGTGCTGGACTCTGGACCTTTCTCAGGTCTTATTTCCTACTGTCGATTTTTTTTTCTCATACAACTCAAAATCGAGATGACCCTCTCTCCTTTGGTTCTGCAAAGGCACTGCAAAATACCTGCTATTAAGAGTTTACTGAAGATTTGAGATTAACAAGTCAGGATTTCACTGAACACGGTACAGAATGAGATTTCTAAAAGAATATTCTGACAGACTCTTCTTAAAAGTCTCTTTCCCTGGCATAATATTGGGTAAATCTCACTGACTTCTTCTCTTTCCTGATTGCTTTCTACCAAGTTGCATAGGGAACCCCTCTCTCAAGACCATCTCAAATATCTTGAGCTCTGTCACCTCTACCCACACCTTTTCCACAACTACTTCCGGTTTCCCCAGTTGCCCCTAGGAACTTCCAATTCCTACCAAGTTTTTAGCAGAATAAATCACTTTTTGTGATTGTTAATTTTATGTGTCTACTTGTCTGAGCTATAGTGTTGACTCCTTCAGTCAAGCACCAGTCTCAATGTTGCCATGAAAATATTTTTTAGATGTGATTGACATTTGATTCAGTAGACTTTGAGTAAAGCAGGTAAGCCTCGGGTAGGCCTCATCTGGTCAATTAAGGCCTTAAGAGAAAAGACTGAGCTCCCTAATAAAGAAGGAATTCTGCCTTCAGCTGGGTATTCAAGATGGCAAGGACAAATCTTTCAAGAATTTTCATTCTGCCTCCCTGAAGTCTTCAGACATGCCAAACCCATAATCACATGAACTAATTCTTTAAAATAAATCTCTTGGGGAGCATGGGTGGATCAATCCATTAAGCGTCTGCTTTCAGCTCAGGTCATGATCTCAGGGTCCTGGGATCAAGCCCCACATCAGGCTCCTTGTTCTGCTGGGAGCTTGCTTCTCCCTCTGCCTCTGCCTGCCACTCCCCCTGCTTGTGCTTGCCCTCCCTCTCACTGTCAAATGAATAAATAAAATCTTTAAAAAAATAAAATAAATCTCCTTGTGTGTGTGTGTGTGTGTGTGTGTGTGTGTGTGTGTGTGTGTGTGTGTTGTCCTATTATTTCTGTTTCTCTAGAGAACGTTGATTCTTCTGTCTTTGCTGTCCTTTCTTGGCATTGCCCTGAGGCATGGGAGGTCATCCATTAGGCTATCAAGGCATATGGACAAACATAACCAAAAAACTCTAAAGAGATTTTTCTAATTCCTAAGAAACTAGAACAAAACATAGACAGATGGTTTTTGAAGAGCATTTTCCTTCCTGAATAGAGTTTAGCTTTCCTTTCATTTGTTGATTTGTTTAGCAGAGAAAATGAAGATCGGAGGGGTTGGATTATTTCTTCTGAGCTATTAAAAGGTTAGTCTGGACTTAGGAACTTCAAAGTTCATGTCCCTCCACCACACCTTGCTGTCCCAATAATGTCAGAAGAAATAAAAGAGAAGCATATCTTGCACCTTGGCTCAGTCAGGGAGACCTTCACCATGAGATGCAGACCCTGGGACCCTGAAGGATATGTTGTCCATTCCAGGGACAGTGGGTGGGGATGATGGCAGAAAGAAAGGCAGGGAAGTGAAGAAGTAGAAAGTTTATTTGAGGGAATAGAGAACAAAGTGATCTGGCTGGGAATTTCATGAGCACAGTCTGGCAAGCTAGAAGGGGCATAGCCATGGAAGAATGGGAGTGCCAAGTCGGTAACTCAGTGAAACACTATCACAGACAGTAATAGTGTTCAAACCTTAACAGCCTGGGATATAGTGTCACAGTCTCCCTAACTCCAGCACTACCATGAAGAAATGAAATGAAGAGACTTAATTGCACAGGAATCAAAATGATGACAATGATATAATTCATAATTTGCAGCCCCTCTTGCATATTAAGCAACCTGCAAAGCATATCAACTTGAAGGTCGTTTTGAGAATGAGAGAGACACTTGGTGAAGTTAAATTGCTTTTCTCTCAAGCTTCCGGAAAAGTCTATGTACATGTAATACTGTCTGTCATCACAAAGATGCCACTGATGAGGAACTGCCTGGACACAAATAAGATTCCATTGGGTTCTGTCAACCCAAAATGGCTCCCTCCTGCAAGAGCTGCTTGAGACAGAGAACAGCAGGGATTTTCCTAAGCTTGAGGCTCTGATCCTGGAAGATGTCCTCCTCTTCTCAGAGTCTTTATGGCTCCCTATGTCTCTTGAAGATGAGACAAATGAAACAAACAGAAAGCAGAAGGTTCAGGGTCTTCTGGGTCATGGAAAGGACATTGTTGGTCTTCAACAGCTGATCAACAGCTGATCAGCTTCCCATACATGCTGCACTCACTGCTCCTCCTAAAACCCACTAAATTTTACACAGTTTGATCCCTTTACTTGAAATGTTCCCCCCTCACCTCCACTCTATCATTCAGATTTGGTTAGAATTTGAAAATACTTCATGACAGTTGGCCCTGGGCAAGCCTGCTGCATAGCACTGTCATGGCAGCCAGCATATGTAATTTCTTATTGCTGGCATCCCTTGGGGCCCTCTCCACACCTGTCTCCAGCTGAGTTCTTACCCTTCATTCAGGTCACCTGAAGTGTCACAGAGTCACCTGTGTCACCTGCTACTTGCTGCCTCCATCCACACTCACCTCCCACACTGACTATATGGCTACTTCTCCTTTGACTCCCTTACTTTGAGTCCTTACATCATACACTGTAGTAGACGGATGTTTGGGTCTGGTCAGACCACTATAACAGGATAGCAGAGACCAGGGAGCTTATAAACCACAGGAAATTGTTTTTTACAGCTCTGGAGGGTGGCAAGTCTGAGATCAAGGCAAATTTAGTGTCAGGTCAGAGCCCTCCTTCCTGGATCATAGACTCTTTCTCACTGTGTCCTCATAAAGTGGATGAGGCAAAGAGCTCTGTGGGGTCTCTTTTATAAGAACACTAATCCCATTCATGAGAGTTTCATCCTCATGATCTAATCACCTCCCCAAGCGCCCACTTCCTAACACCACAACATTGGGGAGATGGGTTCCAACATGTGAATTATTGGGCTAAAACAACTATTCAGCCTTTACAAACAGAATAAGGACACCCCCAAAGATGTCCTCATCCAAATCCCTAGAACCTTTGAATTTGTTTCCTTATATGAAAAAAGGGGCTGTACAGATGTGACTGGGTTAGAGACCTTAAGATAGAGAGATAATCTTGGATGTTCCCAGATGGTCCGGTGTAACTCCTCACCATGTGAATGAAGGAAAAGAGAAAAGCAAATGACACACAATGATTCATTGAGTGATATACTGTGAATATGAGGGAAGACACCATGAGCCAAAAAACATGGGTTGTTTCTGGAAGGTGAAAGAAGCAAGGAAGCAGGTCCTCTCCAAACCTCCAAAGAAATGCCTTTGGAGTTTAGCCCAGTGAGACCACGCTGCAGTGAGACTGTGTAGACTTGAACCTCCAGAATGGGCAGGTAGTAATTTTGTGTTGTTGTAAATTACCACAAAGCTTGTGGTACTTAGTCACAGCATCGAGGGAAATCAGTGCCCACAGTCCTCCCCCGTCACAAGGCCAGGTCTGCTCAAGGACAAGGAGCTTGCCTTAGTCACGTTTGTTTTCTCAGTTCATGTCACAAAGTAAACACAACAAGTACATTTTGGGATTTCTTTTAACTAAATAAATGTGTAAATGAATAAATCAGTCAACCAACTTTGCTCTTACAGACTTTTTTCTTTCACTTATTGAACATTTAAAATATGTGACTGCTTTGTTCAAATGTAAGAGAGAGAAGAGCACATACCATCAGTGGACAGCTTGATGAATTTATGCAAAGTGAACACATCTACCTAATCAACACCCAGTCCAAGAAACCAAATGTTAACCGTGCCTCCAGAAGACCCTCCAGGGACTCCTTCCACTTACCAAACACACTAGCAATTTGTACCACCATGTGCTTCTTTTTCAAATAATGCATTCACATGGTGAAGAATCCAAATTTTCAAAAAATATATACAGTGAAAAGTTAGGTTGTTTTGACCTTTTCTATGCTGATTCACCCCAGAGGCAACCAAATAAATTCACCAATAGGTTGTGAATCCGTTCAGGAATATCTTCTGTGTATGTCAGTGTAGACCTTTCGGGTTTTGAATCACGTTCTGCAGAAGAGTTGTCTCTGGGTTAACATTATCTTTAATTTTTGCTCTAAGAAGGGATATGAGAATTCAGCATTGTGAGTGCTAACATGTATGGTGTAATTTTCAAGATAAATGGCCTCATCTAGCAGCTAGGATACCCACATTGCTTTACTCACCGCCTACTGTCCATGTCTGATCCAACCCTCCTACCTGATTCACCTGCCCTAGGATAGCAGAAAAGTGACTTGACCATGGCTGAAAAGAAAGCAACTCTTGAACCGAGTACATGAGTAGTATCTCCTTGGAGGTAGAATTAGCACCCAGCTGCCAAAATCTGCCTTCTGTTTAAACACAGTGTGATTCACTGCTGGTGTGTGTGTGTGTAGAAGGTGTCAGATTTCAACTGCACAGCAGAGTTGTCTGCTTGCTGAAAAAGGCCAGGTGTAAAAGAAAACTTCTTTGGGACCACAGTCATGCAAATGCCACAGTATCATTTTAGCTCACTGTAGACACATCAGTGATATTCTCTCACCCTCACTGCCTGGAGAAAGCAAGCCTGTCTCATCGCTTCTGCAAGTGTTTTACAAACCACCTTCCCCCAGAACTCACTCTCTGTACCGAGAAGAGAGAGGAAGGCAACAGGAAAAGCATGGATTTTAGAGTCAGGTCGTGTGGGTACACATCGACTGCTTAAAACCCTTGTGACCTTGGGAAGGTCACTTAGTCTCGGAGTCTCAATGTGTACCAAGAAAGGAAAATGATGACTTACCTTGCCAGTTAGTTAAGGATATTTAAAAAAATAAATGGCAGTTATCAGCCCCCAAGGACTTTGCACTGGTATACTTAAAAAAAAAAAAAAAAAAAGTAGCTCACCCATTTCTTCCATACCAGCTTTCCCAAGTTCGTTATCACCAGCACCGGGAGTATTCAAGAAACATAAACAAAACTTGGAAGCATCTTCGATTCCTTCCGCCCTTTGATTTCTCTCAACTGATCAACCACCAGCTTCCTCCATCCCTCCTTACTATCCTTTGTTCCTGCCCCAACTCAAGCTCATCCCTGCTTTCATCTGGTCAGTGATTATCAACCATGAGCAATTTTACCTCCGAGGGCATAGCTGGCAATGTCTGAGGACATTTTTATGGCCACACCAGGAGTACAGATGTGGCTATATATCCTACAATAAAAGCGGCAGCCTGAAAATAAAGCATTATTGCATCCAAATGCCAATCGTACCAAGGTTGAGAAACACTGGTCTGTGTGTGTCTCATCTAAATCTCCTTTCCTTTCTCTCTGCCAGCCTAATCTCCCTGAAATTTTCTTATGATCTATAACTCATAATGACTCTGTGAGAACAAGCCGAAAATTATGGGCTTACTTTCTTTACCTGTAGAAAAAGAAAATTAATACCAATAATAATTAATAGTTTTGAGCAATAAATATTGTACTAGGAATGGTTCTAAGCATTTAATGTATTTATTTAATATATTAAGTATTTAATGTATTAATTTAATTCATATCATCTTCAAAACAGTGCTATCAGTATTAAATTCAGGTTTTCATTAGCTCTGGTATTGTAATATGGCTTTCTTTAACTGAGCTTGGGACACAGGAGGCACTCAGGAAAATTTGTTGGGCAACAACAGTTAGCATCAAATGGACCTGCTAGTATTTGTAGAATTTCTTACATAACAGTGTCTACTAAGTGTCTCACCCATATTTCTCCATTTTATAATCACAAACAAACATTTGTTCCTATAACAGGTATAAAATGCAAGTGTCCAACTTGGTTATGGTTGGACAGGTTCTTATATGGTTTAAGGCCCATGAGAGGGCAGACATGAAAATAAAGTAAGCTATTTTTGTTGTTTTTGTTGTTGTTGTTCCACAATGAAAGAAATTTTGTGGGGCCTAAGAAATCCAGATGTAAATGCATATTCCAGATTTTCCCCCCATGCCTTCACTAAAAAGGAATATCTGAAGATTGGCAGTCTTGTATATTTGAAGAATTTATCTCCTACCCACTAGAGTACATGAGTCTTATCCAGGTTTTCAGTGTACTAACTATATCTTGCTCATTTAGTCTTGTTAGGATGACCTCACTAAAACTATGGACTAGTGTGATGGTCTTCAGAAGATCCAGCTGGTCCAAGACTCTTCACAGAGTCTTGGGAGGTTGGGAGAGTTAGCACAACCCTAGGGCAGGAAGCAAATAAATACTGCTGTCCAGCACAGATGAATGAAACTCTTTCTGATCTTTCTGATAAGGTTAAGAATGGATTCGCCAAATTAATGTACCTGGAGACATACCAGTCTGCTCTAGTAAAGATCTCACATGTGGCCCAGCAGTTGTAATTTTAGACTACTACTTAGATGAGTTAGCGGTGATCTGTGTGATCACTGTCCAGGATCTGTCTAGGTTTTATAAGAATGAGTCTGAGAATTGAAACTGTGGAACAGCAGGGATCATTATTCCTATGTCTATTAAGTATTGAAGGGTGATGCTAATTTCTGCCATGCCCTCTGATATGCAGTATTGTTTTATGTACGGTTTCAGCCAAGGAGTGGGCCGTTTCAGAGAATTTCACGTGGCATTTCCACATTACAAGAGTTTTTACCCTGAAAGCCAAGGTATCAATATAGAAATTGTGGCAACTGCCAAGAAGGTTGTATTAGTCTGCTCAGGCTGCCATAGCAAAGAACCACCGACTTGGTGGCTTAAACAATAGAAATTTGTTTTTACAAAGTTCTGGAAGCTTTAATTCTGACATCAAGGTGTCCACAGGGCTGTTTCTTTGGAGGCCTCCTTCCCTGGCTTAGACCATCTCCCCCTCGAGGCTTCATATGATCTTCCCTCTCTGTGTCTGTGTTTCAATCTCCTCTTCTTACAAGGACACCAATCCCATTGGATTAGGGTCCACCTGAATGACCTTATTTTACCTTAATTACTTTTTTAAAGCTCCTATTTCCCAAATACAATCACATCTGAAGTGCTGAAGGTTAGGACTTCAGCACGTGAATTTGGAGAGGATACATTTCAACTTCTAACAGAAGACCATTCCAATGACATCATTGGGGACCAGAAAAAAAATGACCACCTAGTACGTCCACGGATCAGTCATTGGATGCAGACCCTCCCAAGAAGCATAGCCCTGGGTAATGGGTCTCTCTTGAGCTGAACCCATTTTCACAGGGGATTAGAAGCTGAAGGCTGTATGTCAGCTGCATTCCTATAACTACTGGATTCCATTCTTTCTTCCTGAAAGTTGTTCTTCTGTGTGAAACATCAAAGCATCCGCCACACAATGCTTGACCCCTTTGGTGACCTTCAAATTGACTCATCAATCAATTTGTTGACAATTTACTTGAACATTCTGCAAATGCAGACACTAATTAATTAGAAAGTATACCATCTCTCCCCAAGTGACAAAGGACCATCAGCATTCGAAGCCTTTGTGGTTTTTGGCAACAAGAGGTAATCCAGCCGGTAAAGTAAAACAATAAATTGGGTATCAAAAAATCCCGACTATGTACTCCCTTCATGGAATATCCTTACTATTCACAGTGATCCATGGACCAGCAGCAGCTGTATCCCCTGGAAGCTTGTAGAAATGCAGAATCTCAGGGCCCACCTTAGAACTACTGAATCAGAAGCTGCATTGTAATAAGATTCCCCGGGTGATTCTTTTTCTCGCAAAAGTCTGTATGTGACCTTGAGCAATTAATTAACCTCTGTGAGCCTGATTTCTTCATCTGTGAAAGAAGGCAATTGTAGCTAGAAGACCCCTTAGATCCCTTCAAGTTCTAAAATGCCGTGACAACCTGAGCAGGGTTTGATCTTTAAAAGTAACACTGTGCCTCTCATAGCAAATGCATTGAACTTTTAGCCTCCCTTATCCATGAACGTTCTGCTTCCTGCAAACTTGACTTCCATTTGTAATTGGCAATTAAAGTCATGGTTGAAAGGAGACTTCTGATAGCCTAAATGTAAAAAGCATACCTTGTTAATATGTCAGCTCGGCACCTTGAGGCTAACGTAACTTAGAGGGGTCTCAGGGTAATGCGTAAATGTGCTGGACCAACACTTAACTGGAGTTTAAGAAGTGATTTGGGTGAGGCCAGCAAGGACCATTATCAGGTTCACCATTTAGTGACTTGACCCTAATAGAGAACTGGCTCTTGGTTAGCCGGTGTAATTTACGGCTGTACTTCATTTAGATGCAGCCATCAGCAAGATGGCAATGGGGGGCAGGGACAGGGGAAGGAAAGATTTGTGATGAATGAAAGATGGAAGCTTTAAGGTTTGACACCAAATTATCTCCCCTTCTCTTTGTATGAACTATTTGAAGCCTCAGGCCCCCTTCTAAATTGAAACTTCCCAAATGATTAAGAACCCCAAAGTACTTGGATGGTGACCTGCAAATACAATTTGGTATAAAAATTGGAAGTCAAAACTTACCATCAAAAGATATGTTCAAGGGCACCTGGGTGGCTCAGTGGGTTAAGGCCTCTGCCTTTGGCTCAGGTCATGATCTTAGGGTCCTGGGACTGGGCCCCACACTGGGCTCTCTGCTGGGCGGGGAGCCTGCTTGTGATCTCTCTCTCTGTCAAATAAATAAATAAAATCTTTAAAAAAAATGTGTTCATTTTTTTTGTGAAAATCACAAAAATGAAGTTGCAAGGCTAGGGAAAATGAAATTTTCTGAATATAGAAATTGTTGTGTAAACCAAAATAATAATATTAATACAAATAGACTAATAAAACCAATTGCAGCTAACCTTTATTGGGAGCTTTTTCAATGCAAGAAACTTTTTTTTAACTACTGCATTTATCCTCAAAACAAAACAATGAGGAAACATGATTATTATGCCCATTGTACAGATGAGTTAATTGGAGCCTAGATTAAATGCTCTGAATGTGGAGTAGCTGGAAGAGGAACTCAGATTGTCTGGCCCCAACCCTTATTTTTATACCATCTTACACTTCTTAGTCAGCTCTCCTTGGCCACTTGCCACATAAATTTTCTTACTAGGGATGTGCGAGGGAATTATAACCTTTATTTTAGAGGAGGAGAGGTCAGCTACCTGCCCAAATTCCTCTAGGTTTATTGTTTGGCAGAAGAGACACTGTGTCTACCTGACACATTCAGTCTGCAGAAATATCCCCGGCGGTGTCATGTCTACACTATGCCTTGGTTGAGAGAGGTGTGGTGTTGGTGCGGATCCCAAGAGTGCACGCACACTGCCTCACCTCCAGCTGCCAGCAACCAGGCTCTTTCCCTGAAGCCTTGATTTTCTTTGGTGGACAAGTTCTCTGCCTGCACACCAGGCAGGCCTACCATGCTGGGAGTCATTGCCACCCACCCCCATGCCCAACCAGCAACCCCCAAGGGATGCCTAATGGGAGCTCATGGCCTCAGGCCCAAACTCCCTCGCCCCTAGGGCAAGATAACTCTAAGATGAGTTCTACACTGTCCCTCAGAATTCCTCCGTGGAGTAAGCTGCTGTCTCCAGTGCCCATAGTCAAAATTGTCTGAGGAATCCCTCCTTGGCTTCCTTTTCTTCTCTCCCTCTCACTTCCCCACTCCCCCAGTTTTTCCTGGGATCACCTTTCAAATAAACTATTTGCACCCAAAACCTTAATACGATTTTTTTCCAGAAGCAAACTCAAAGACAAGATAGACGGTTCACTCAAGTTTACCTTCATACTATGAACCAAGAGTTGACATTATATCAAGCACTTGGACTAAGTGTTGGGGATACAATGATCAACAAGATGACGCTCCTTCTCTCACTGCGTCCACAGTCCAGAGATAAGACACGGAGAAGGCCATCACAAGTCATAAAATAATCACAATGGCCCGGGAAAGACCAGTCTAGAAGAGATCTCTGAGTTGTGTTCCATTTATTTTGGCATCCAAAGAGGGAATCCTGATGGTGAGAATATTGCAAGCAGAAGGAATGGCATATCGGAAGGTAAACTTAAAAGACCATGTGTTGCATTGAAGTGGTAAGAAAGTCAATGTTGCTGCAGATGAGGGATGGTGGCGGTGAAATTAGGATGAGGATAGGGAGGGAGGCAGGGGCGGGGCCTAGCGGGACGTGTACTTACAGCAAGGGTGTGGGGCTTTATCCTCAGGGCAATGCAAGTCTGTTGATGGAAATACCACCCTAGTTAAAATGTAGAAACTTAGTAGCGAAGAATTGTAGCTGGAAGACCAATTAAGCAAGATCAGACTCCTAGGCCAGGACTTTTCCAATATACCTTGCTTTCTTCGATGACTATGTCTCTTAGGGATTGAGTTTAACAGCACACAACAGAAAATCCATAGAATAGTGCCTTATACAAGTTAGAGATTTTTTTTCTTTCAGAGCACTGAATTCAGGATGAGGTATTTTTGGCTTTGGTTTATTGGCTCAAGGATGTTGGGGATGAAGGCTTTGTGGGTACATTGCTATTGTCCCCATGGTCATAAGACATGCCAATCTCAACCATTATGTCTGCATTCAGACAAGCCAAAATTAAAAGAAGGTGGAAAAAAAAGAAAGACACTGTTCAGCCAAGTCCAAAAAGATCCTTTTTAAGGATCACTCATGAGAGTTCACTCACTGATCTCTGCTTACATGAAGTTGTGTGTCATGTGGTCATCCCCAATCACTCAGAAAAAATGGGGCAGTTTTTAGCTGGAACATTGACATGGAACAAAAACCCAAAGTTCCAATAACAAAGAAGAAAGGAAAAATGGATTTTGGGGGAAGCAATTAGCAGGCTCTACCAAATCTATATATACAATAAACAAATTAGACAAAGCAACAAACCCACAAACCATAGCAAGAGGAAAACTCATAACAATGATCATAATTCTAATACTGCCTCTGTTTGCAGAGCATTTGTACTTTTCAAAGTACATTTTGCGAATTCAATTCCCCTGTTTAATATACTTAATAAAATAGTGAGGCATAAAGATATTGATGTTTCACGAAGCAAAAATAACCCAAGAAAAGCTGAAAGCATGTAAATAGGAATAGCAGAGGAAACAACTCATCAATGAGTCTTAAATTACTTCTTTACCACAATTTTTTTTCTAACCTTTGACTTACATTTGTAATTGGTTATGGCTTCCTGAAGCAGGTGCATTTTGTGCTCATTTAAAGAAAGGACCAAAAGTGTTGTAGGATGATGAAAAGAGAGAGGTCTTTCTTTCAGAGGCCACGTGTGGCCTGTGTGCTCATTCACACTCCATGAGAATGAAAAGCTACGCATCCTTTGAGCCTCAGTTTCCTCTTTTTACCAGATTTTCTAAAATCTGGGAAAGTATACCTGCCTTCTAGACTTTAAATGGCTTCAAGACAATTTCTGGGTCATTACATATTAATTTTAGTGCTTATGTATTCTTTTTTTTTTAAGATTTTGTTTATTTATTTGACAGGGAGAGAGAGATCACAAATAAGCAGAGAGGCAGGCAGAGAGAGAGGGGGAAGCAGGCTCCCCGCTGAGCAGAGAGCCAGATGCGGGGCTCCATCCCAGGACCCCGAGATCATGACCTGAGCCGAAGGCAGCGGCTTTAACCCACTGAGCCACCCAGGCGCCCCTATGTGCTTGTGTATCCTTCCCTTTGTATGCTACCACTATTGATTAGACACTAGGAAGAATATTAGAGGAACAAATTTGCTGAGCAGTGAGTGGTAAGTTTTGCCAGGGCAAGGGGGAGAGGAGGGTGGTTGTGTAACCTGAGGCCAAAACCGTGGCTGGGCTCTGTCAGGAAGGGAAGAGATTTGCTCTGTACTCAAGACAGCTCAGGCTGGGGGTTAGAGAGTAAAGGATCCTGATCCCAGCAGCCTCCTTAGGCAGAGGAACACAGGATTGAGGGTAGGGACAGAGAAGGACAGAAAAGCCTTTAAAGACAGGGCCTCTGATTTTTTTCCCCAGAGAATGGCATGTTTGAAGTGTGACCAAAGTCTCCTTAGCCGAAAATAGTCTCTTTGCCCTGAAAGGAGCTCTGGGCAATGTGGTTGCCACAGTGACTCATGGCTCCTGAGAAGAAAATCCCCAGGGCCTATGGGGTTGGCCTGTAGGGCTGCCCCTCTGTTTGCCTTCTGCTCCTGCTGTGAGTCTGAGGCACTGTCTCTGAAGATCTGTGTCCTGCGATCCTCTATCACCTGCCTGCAGATCCCAAAACAAAATTAACTGGACTCACCCCCAGCTGAGTGCGGTGAAGCTGCCCGGAGTTGACAGGAGGGAACAGGAGAGACCACTCACATAGATCACAGAACCCTTGACATCTGGCCCGGGCAGGGAGTCGAATCCAACAATCATTTACCAAACACAGACTTCATGCCAGGCTCTAAGCTTGGCTCTGAAGACAAAGACTGATAAATCACAGTCTTTTTTTTTTTTTTTTTTTTTTTTTTTTTAAGGAGTTCATGAACAAAGGGGGGTAGATCACATAGAAGAGGCAAGAGGACGGGTCCTCACTGCACGAGCATCTTGGGGAGTTTTTCTGCAAAGGTGTGTTTGAGTGCAGTAAGAAATAGCCAAAGGAAATAGCAGGCCAAGGAGTGAGAATGCCCAAAGGCACAAAGGAGGGACACAGCTTGGCGTGGTCAGATGGCTGGAAACAGCAAGACTGGAAACCCATTTTCGGGAAAAATATGCTGGGTTCCATCATGAACGCAGAGCTGAAGAATGTGACCATTTATTCTGCAGTCAAAAGAGAGTCATTGAAGAATTTTGACCATGAATAGGATGTATTCAAATGTTTATTTAAGTTAATAGTTCAGCAAGGTAGAAAAGGAACCAGAGAGGATGGGACCAACCTACGTGGAAATAAGGAAGATGAGCTAGGGAGGAATGTGAGACCCAAGGGAACTGGGCGGGCCAGCGAAAGTCCTCTGCTGGGCAGCAGGGATGGGCATCAAGTGAGAGCCGGGGCCCCTTTCACAGTGCGGTGCACAGATGCCACATCAAGCGGTCATGACAAGTCTATCCCCTGTGATAGGTGGGAGGACTGAGGCCCCTAAGGAAGAAATGGCTCACCCTAGAGGCAGACCCAGGACCCTTGGGACACAATTCCAATTTGTCAACCCAGGCATCATGTGACTCATGGGTTTGCTAATGAGAAGGACTTAATGTCAGAAATCACAAGCAGTCCCTGGAATTTCTGCCCGGTGGAGAGGAGTATCGGGAATGTGTTTTAAAAGAGATCTTTTGCCCACGTGGAGAGGGATTTCGGGGATATTGCCGGGGCCATGCATTTAACCTATCTTCATTCTGGGGAGCCTCACAGGTGCATTTGGAAATCAAGTTCCCAAAATTTCGGTGTCTTTCCTCAGTCCCTTTCCTGAGTCACTGTAGGACTCACTTTTGCTTTGTCAACTCCAGTCGGAAGCAGATGTGTTTAGAAAGTATGAGTGATATTTGCTGGAAAATATAATCATTTCCTAACATTTGTATTCATTTCTCTGAGCTGTTGGCTTATTTCTGGATATTAATTTAAATCCTCTCCTAATTTTAATTAGAGGTAGGATTTAATAGTGTTGAGTCTTTGCTTTTTTTCCCCCCTTCTTCTTCTTCTAGGAAAGAATGTTAACTTCAGCAATCCAGGATTTAAAGTATCTGTATTTATTCTGAGACTTAACAGCAATGAGTGGGGATTAATATTTGGATAGGGAATATGGGAGTGCAATCACTGTGCCTTTTGAAATTAATTAAAAGTGTTTTAAGATTTTTTAATGGGTTATTTAGTTAAATCACTCTGAAGTAATGAACTAGCATGAGCCCGGCTTTAAAAGAAGTCTTAGGCATTTGAGTGGTTAGCAGCGTCTGGTTCGGTCCCCCCTGGACATCCACTAACTCACTTCTGGAGTCTAGACTCCGCTCCCTCCTTCAGCTCCTCACCATCCTGCCTTCTTCTCACCACACTTCAAACAGCAGCGCCATTCAGTTCCTCTTGCCTTTCCTCACATCCATGCCCATTCATGCCCACAGCCTTCCTCACCCCATTCCTCCTGTTTGAACCCCCCCATAAGGGCTCCATGCCCTTATGCCCCCAGCAAATTCCTACACAGTATTCAGAGCCTTGCTAAAGCGTCCTCTCCAGTGAATCTTCAAGACAGAATTTATACACCACTTTTTTCAGCATTTCTATCCTTCAGACAACTACATATGTGTTTATTATAAGGCACTGCGTTTGCATATAAATGCCCATTTGCCTTTCTAGAATTTAAGTCCTTTCAGGTATTATTTGCCTCTGAATCCCTCCATCAGGTAGTACTGAGTAGTATTGTCCAGCAGGACTATCTGGTGTCCCCCCACTGGGCAGTACTGAGTGATGTTGTCCAGTAGGACTGTCTGGTGTCCCCCCATCTGGTGGTACCAAGTAAGACTATCCAGTAGGACTCTTCTGTATCCCCCACCAGGCTTAGTCTATAACTTAAAAATAGTACTGGTTCAAATACCTGAACTCGTCTCCTACCCTACCTTTTTCAGGGGAAAGTGATGTAACTGAACAATGAAAATTGACTTTTATTTTTAACCTACCAACTGGATTATACTTCCAATTCATCAACAGTGTCTGTTGAAGGCAATCACAGGTAGGAGACTGACTTAGTGTGGTTATTAAGTGTCAACTGAAAAAAAAAATGACAGAAAACACTATCGATTTCCTAGCTTGGAGTTTACAATTTTCTATTTGAAGGAACACCATCGACATCAAGAAGCGAAACCGAAATAACAATGATATGGTCTGATTAAACTGGGCGAGCAAGGTAGCAGAATTTTTTCTGCACTAGGAGCTTTCCCACTTTTTGTTGTGAGGGACCCAAAGTGAGAGGCTTCATAAGGAGCAGAGAGCCCTGATGCTTGCTTTCTTCTTTGGTTTCTGATTGTACCTGGGCACCAACCTGTGATGCGTGGCAAGGACAAAGTGTATTTTAGAGAGAATAAGCAGGAGATTCAGTAGTCATACTCTAAATGGCCTTTTTTTTAAAAGCTCAGAAATTTAACAAACATACCTAAAGCTTCTGCAATAGTCAAATTCCCCAGAGAAGTCTCACAGTCAATTTTTGAAACCGAGGATTTTATAAAACATACTGTCAAAAATGATTGTGTAGACTCAGCAACCTCTGTTGTGTTTTCCCTATTCTCAATGCTATTTTTTCATAGCATCATGGGTGAAACATGTGTGTGTCATACATGAGCTCGGTGACCTGATCATTGGCCAGCTGCTCTCCTTATATTGTTTCCTCATATAAATCACTCAGGAGCCCACATCAAGCACCTTGTGCAGGACCTATCTGGTAGAACATGGTTAAAAAAAAGGTCCTTCTTCTTCCTCCCTATCCTCTCCCCTTTTCTCCCTTGAAAGGGAGTAAAAATACACATCCATGTTTATGCTTTCCATTCTAAAGAAGGCTGGGTTCTAATTTACCTTCCAATTTCCTATGAATTGAGGAACCAGATCCCCGAGTTTATTTGAAAAGAATAAACGGAGCTAATGAAAACAAAGGAAGAAAACGCCTAGAAATTTATTTTATAATTTAAACCTAGAACAAGGCAGGGGGTCGGCAGAATAGTGAGGAGGTCACACTGAATGGCTTTCCTCTACTATAAATCAAAGATTTGTTCCACAAACATTATTGCTTTGCCTACAGCGTTCTGGTCAATGTGCTAGACTCAGTGGATTCAAAGATGATTTAAAATGGAGACACCCGCTCTGCAATCCAAGAGCTAAGAGTCAGTGTGAGGACAAAGACGCCTAGTTTTGTAAGCATCCACTTTCCCACCACTGTAATAGAGCAGATGACCAGGCACAGAAGGGAGAGAGACAAAAACCCAGGGCCCTGTCTCTCCCGGTCCCATTGGGGGTAGTTGGTGGTGGGTACCACCTGCGGGGAGGGGTGCTGTGACACAGCGTGGCTTGTGACCTGCAAGTCAACAGGTTCTAGACTAGAAGGGACTTGAGGGCATGACCAGATATGTGTTCTGGAAGTGTGGTATTCAGAAAGCTGACTCTCTTGTTTTTATAAGATCTTCAATGTATAGATGGTCGTATTGCAATCTTCCTAATTTGAGGAAACAGTAACTTCTCATTATCTAAAAGTACCATAAGTGTGAGGGTGCCTGGTTGGCATGTCAGGCTCTTGGTTTGGGCTCCGGTAGCAATTTCAGGGTCTTGTGATCGAGCCCTGCATTGGGCTCTATGCTCAGTATAGAGTGTGCCTGGGACTCTTTCCTTTCCCCCAGCCCCCCACCCTTGCTCGCTCACACTTACTCTCTCTTTCTCAAATAAATAAATATATATATTTTTAAAAAGTACCACAAGTGCAGTGAAAAGTCTCACTCTGCCAGTTACCACAGTCCAGTGTCAGTAAGAGTGCTCTGCAAAAGGGATCTTTTCTTGTCACGAGGACAGAAGGTGTCAGTGGGTAATAGGAAACAGAACTGTGTGGGTAACTGAAATAAACAAGAAAACCCCATTGCTTTTAGTTTTGTAGCAGAAAAGATTTCAAACCTATTTTTTTCCCAATTTTCCATGGCTTAAATAAAATTTCCCGAAAATAATTTCTTTGTCATGATTTATTGCTTTGCATGCCTCCATTTGTCTGTTCATTCTTTCGATGGAAGGAAAGGTGTCCCTTGTTGTCTACGAAGTACCAAGCACAGTGAGAAGGCATTTTCATGTACTTTAGTTCATTTAATTTCCCCCAGATCCCTGTGGAGGAGATGTTGCCTTCTTCATGTTCTAGATAACGAGACTGTGACTAAGAGTTGGTGTTCTTTGCCAAAGCTCACAGAACTGGTCAGCTGTGGTTTCCAGTCACCATTCCTTCCAGGGCTCCCACGTTTGTTCAAGTGATTTGTGAAGAGTATTCTGCAGGTTGTGCAGTGTGACAGCCCAATTACACCCCTAGGTAAACCCCAAAGGCTAATGAGAGGTGCTGCCCCGGATTCTTTCATGCCAAGGGTTATCTTTATACTCGTTCTCAACTGTTTTAATGTATGGTGCTAAAGGATTGGAGAAGGGACTTCATATACCAGAAAGTCAACAAACCCACAGTAGTAATTCATCCATTGTGGACATTAGTTATGTTCTCATAAAAATCTGTGTAGAAAAACAGCACATAATAATTATTTCAAGGCTTGAGTTAATAAGATCCAATTATTTGGGTTTTCATTACATTCATTTCATTCCAGCTCATTTACTTTACCCAGAATCCCAAGCTCCCTAGAACAGCTAAGGACACAAGAAAAGGCAAATAATGACCCCAGAGCCTCCAGAATACCCTTCAGAAAATCCATGCTCCAAAGCTAGGCAAATTATCCTTAGGGCTGACTTACATCTTCTCTCCAATCTGCTCCTCATGCAATCCTGAGAAACTACATTGTCTTCATTTGGAAAGGATTCTAACTCACTTGACTATGGGTTGGCCCGCCCATAGTACGGAGGACTGAAGGGCAATGAGAAGGCAGAAAGAAACCAAAAGTGCTCATGACTGACAATCTTTCCTGTGAGGGCAGACATCCATCCAGATTTGGAGAGCCCCTGAAGGATTCAGTCTAGAGGAGGAGTCAACAAACCAAGCCCACAGGCCAAATCCAGCTGGCAGCCTGTTTTCATAAGTAATGATATATAAACTGGATCACAAGTAAACATTCTCCACGGCTGCTTACATACTGCAATGACAATGTTGAGTAGTTGTGAAAGAGACCCAATGGCCTGTAAGCTTCAACTACTTATTTTATGGCTCTTTACAGCAAAGTAAGGCCCACTTAAGATTAATCAATGGTACTAGGGTTTCTCCTGGCCATCAGATTTAGCTCAGTTCTGTGGGTCACCTCTAGGCAATAAATCTAGGGAGCAGCTAGAGAATTCTCTCTCAACCTTGGTATTCACAAGGTATTCCAAGCATCATCCAGCGAATAAATTCCCAGAAATATGGTTGTCCCTAAAGCTGCATTGATGCCAATTTGAATACCTTTTATTTCTTTTTGTTTTCTGATTGCTGTTGCTAGGACTTCTAGTATTATGTTGGACAACAGTGGCGAGACTGGGCATCCAATAGAAGGCTGATCTCCTAGGAAAGGCTGTCAGCTTTTCCCCATTGAGAATGATATTTGCTTGGGTTTCTCACAGATAGATTTTATGAAGTTGAGGGATGTTCCCTCTATCACTTGACTTTGGAGACTTTTAACCAGGAATGGATGCTGTATTTTGTCAAATGCTTTTTCTGCATCAGTTGAGAGGACCATGTGGTTCTTCTCTCTTCTCTTATTGATTTGTTCTACCACATTGATTGAATTGCAAATGTTGAACCACCCTTGCATCCCAGGGATAAATCCCACCTGGTCCTGTTGGATAATCTTTTTAATGTACTGTTGGATACTATTAGCTAGGATCTTGTTGAGAATCTTGACATCCATATTCATCAGGGATATTGGTCTGAAATTCTCCTTTTTGATGTTGTCTTTGCCTGGTTTGGGGATCAAGGTAATGTTGGCTTCATAGAAAGAGTCTGGAAGTCATCCTTCTGTTTCTATTTTTTGAAACAGCTTCAGAAGAATAGGTATTATTTCTTCTTTGAATGTTTGGTAGAATTCCCCAGGGAATCTATCAGGTCCTGGGCTCTTGGTTTTTGGGAAGTTTTTAATCACTGTTTCAATCTTATTACTAGATATTGGTCTATTCAGGTTGTCAATTTCTTCCTGTTTCAGTCTTGGAAGTTTATAGGTTCCCAGAAATGCATCTATTTCTTCTAGGTTGCTTAACTTATTGGAATGTAGCTGTTGATAATAATTTCTGATGATGGTTTCTATTTCCCTGGTGTTAGTCATGATCTCTCCCCTTTCATTCATAATTTTATTAGTTTGGGATCAAAATTCCACTGACATTTTTCAAAGTGCTGGCACAAACAATCCTAAAATTTGTATAGAACCAGAAAAGGCCCCAAATTGCTAAGGAAATGTTGAAAAAGAAAAACAAAACTGGGGGCATCACGTTGCCTGATTTCAAGCTTTACTACAAAGTGGTGATCACCAAGACAATATGATACTGGCCCAAAAACAGACACATAGACCAATGGAACAGAGTAGAGAGCCCAGATATGGACCTGCAATTCTATGGTCAAATAATCTTTGACAAAGTAGGAAAAAATATCCAGTAGAAAAAAGTCTCTTCAATAAATGGTGCTGGGAAAATTGGACAGCTATGTATAGAAGAATGAAACCTGACCATTCTCTTACACCATACACGAAGATAAACTTGAAATGGATAAAAGACCTCAACATGAGGCAGGAATCTATCAAAATCCTAGAGAACATAGGCAGTAACCTCTTCAACATCAGCCACAGCAACTTCTTTCAGGACATGTCTCCAAAGGCAAAGGAAACAAAAGTAAAAATGAACTTTTGGGACTTCATCAAGATAAAAAGCTTCTGCATAGCAAAGGAAACAGTCAACAAAACAAACAGGCAACCCACAGAATGGGAGAAGATATTCTCAAATGACACTATAGGCAAAGGGCTGATATCAAAAATCTATAAAGAACTCCTCAAAATCAATACTCAAAAAACGGATAATCACATCAAAAAATGGGCAGAAGACATGAACAAATACTTCTCCAAAGAAGACATATAAATGGCTAACAGACACATGAAAAAATGTTCATCATCATTAGCCATCAGGGAGATTCAAATCAACCACATTGAGATACCACCTTACACCAGTTAGACTGGCCAAAATCAACAAGACAGTAAACAACAAGGATTAGAGAGGATGTGGAGAAAGGGGAACCCTCTTCCACTTTTGGTCGGAATGCAAGTTGGTGCAGCCACTTTTGAAAACAGTGAGGAGATTCCTGAAGAAATTAAAAATAGAGCTACCCTGTGACTTGCAATTGTACTATTAGGTATTTTCCCCAAAGATACAGATGCAGTGAAAGGAAGGACCATATGTACTCCAGTGTTCATAGCAGCAATCGCCATAATCGCCAAACTGTGGAAAAAGCCAAGATACCCTTCAACAGATGAATGGATAAAGAAGATATGGTTCATATATACAATGGAATATTATGCATCCATCAGAAATGATGAATACCCAACTTTTGTATCAACATAGATGGGACTGGAGGAGATTATGCTGAGTGAAATAAGTCAAGCAGAGAAAGTCAATTATCATATGGTTTCACTTACTTATGGGGCATAAGGAATAGCATGGAGGACATTAGGAGAAGGAAAGGAAAAGTGAATTGGGGAAAATCAGAGGGGGAGACAAAGCATAAGAGACTTTGGACACTGAGAAACAAACAGGGTTTTGAAAGGGAGGAGGAGGGGGTTGGGTGAGCCTCATGGTGGGTGTTAAGTAGCGCATGTATTGCATGGAGCACTGGGTGTGGTGCATAAACAATGAATCTTGGAACACTGAAAAAATAAAAATTAAATTAAAAAATAGAAATATAAAAAAAACTGTATTGATGCTTAAAATAGCAACTTTTTTTATAGGTAAATTTGCGTAAGTGACATTTGTGGAGCTTTCTGCCTGGGCTATTCCCTAGATATCTGTATGGCATGTACTTTTCATTTCATTCGGAGCTCTGCTCACAGGCCACCACCTCGAGGATCCCTGTTCTGACTCCTGACCTAAGTGGCCACACTCTTTGTTACCCATTCTCTATATTTGATTTTCTGTCAAAGAACTGAGTGCTCACTGGGTTGCATGGGTGGGCTCAGCCAGTTAAGCATCAGCCCTCAGCTCAGGTCATGACCCCAGGGTCTTGGAAGGAGCCCCCCTTGGGTTCCCTGCTCAGCGGGAAGTCTGCTTCTCCCTGTGCCTCTCACCCTGCTCATGCTCGCTCTCTCTCATTCATTCCCTCAAATAAACAAATAAAATTTAAAAAAAAAAAAGGGGGGGGGCACCTGGGTGGCCCAGTCATTAAGCGGCTGCCTTGGGCTCAGGTCATGATCCTGGAGTCCTGGGATCGAGCCCCGCATCGGGCTCTCTGCTCTGCAGGAAGCCTGCTTCTCCCACTACCATCATTCCCTCTGCTTGTGTTCCCTCTCTCACTGTGTTTCTCTCTGTCAAATAAATAAAATCTTTAAAAAAAAAGAAGGAAAGGATTGACTACTCACTCCATTTGTTGTATTGTAGAAGCATCTGTGAATTATTGGTTCCCTCTCACCAGCATTCAACACCCATGGGGGCAGGGCCTTCTTCACATGGTCACCACCACAGCCCATGAAAGTGCCCTGCTTGCTCAGTGAATGAACACCTGCTGAGTGAACACACGAGTGGAGTCAGGTAATAGCACCAAGAAGATGAGATGTTTACTTTCCTCTTATTAATGTCAGGAGGCTTAGAAAAGAGCAACAACAACAATAACAACAAAAATCCCCCATTAAACATGAACTATTTCTTTTTTTTAAATTATTTAACTTATTTATTTGAGAGGGAATGAGCAGGAGGGAGAGGGAGAGAGGGCCTCAAGCAGACCCAACACTGAGTGCAGAGCGCAGCATGGGGCTCGATCCCACGACTGCAAAATCATGACCTGAGCTGAAAACCAAGAATCAGCCATTCAGGGGCGCCTGGGTGGCTAGTGGGTTAAAGCCTCCGCCTTCAGCTCAGGTCATGATCTCAGGGTCCTGGGATCGAGCCCCACATCGGGCTCTCTGCTCTGCGGGGAGCCTGCTTCCCCCCTCTCTCTGCCTGCCTCTCTGCCTACTTGTGATCTCTCTCTGTCAAATAAATAAATAAAATCTTAAAAAAAATCAGCCATTCAACCAACTGAGCCACCCAGGCGCTACAAAACATGAATTAATTTTTTAACTCTATAATATACTAAGAAGTCTATTGGAATCATGGATGAAATATTTCTTCTTTTCTGTGGTGAGATAATGCGACACAGTAGCAAATGCCTGGAATGACATCAATCTGGGTTCAAATTCCAGGTCTGCTTTTTAATAATTGACCTTTTTTTAATAAAATGCTTCAATATAAATACATACATACATATGTATATATTCATATTTGTGTATATATTTATAATTCTTATAATATACATGTACATACTATATATGCATATGTAAAATACACATATACATTCTATATTTATATATTTATAAGAATATATACAAATATAGTATGTATATTTTGAATTTTATATGTAAAATGTATACACACATGTAAAATATACATACTTGTAAAATATACATGCATGTATACATGTATATACGTATAAGATATGTACATATACAATATATACATATATCATGCATATATATATACATATATATGTATATGATGTGATTATGTGTATGTGGTTATGTGGTTTATGTGGTTACGTTACCATGAAGAGTTATTATGAATAAAAAGGATTTGACCTTTTTATACATAAAATACTTGAATATATACACATGCATATATGCATGTGAATATATTTGATATTCATAATTTATATGTGAAATGTGCAAATATTACATGCATAACTGGTTGGGATTAGCTGCCACAAAGGACGATTCTGAACCAGGAGCACATGACCCAAGGGCTCCGTGGGAGCTTGTGTCCCCTGATGCTGGCTGGTTGGGTCTGCCACGGACTGGGTCCAGCAGGATGGTGGCCTGCTTGAGGTGAGGCACCACTGCTCAGACTTGCCTCCATGGCTCTTCAGTGAACCCTCAGTTTCTCACTTTTCATTTTGAAAGTGAAAACAGAGAAGCGAATCTCCCGAGTGAGCATACTGCTCGGGTCACTGTCCCCTTTGCTGTGAAGGAAATTCTGGGTCTTTGGAAGAAGGCAGCCATGTGTTGACTGTTTTCCACAGTCTTGTTGGTCATCAGAGCCTGACTTCTGGCAGCCCTGGGACCAGCCTCCTAATTAGAATAAAGCCCCCTTTATACCTTCCGTGGCCAGCAGGCGGGCATCTAAAAGGGGCTGCTGGTTACCCCCTGCCTGTGACCAGTGCTTAAAGTCAGAGGGGACAGGCCTCTAAATCAAGGGTGGGGACACGTTCCCCATTCTCAACCCATTGCCAAGTAGTACAACCACTGTAGACATCTTTGGAATAAATAAATAAAAACTATCTTTCAGCATAAAAGGCAAATTTTATGATCTAATCAAAATAACTGCCAAGTTTTTTAAAAATGCCACAGTTGAAAGGCGTTCTGTGAGAAGGGTGCTCTGGGAGAAGGAATGAGAAGTGAAGGAATGTTCTCAGCCAGACACTACCTCACTGTGGTAGGAAAAACAGGATAACATGAAATGAAACGAGAGATTTGCCTTTTGCTTTTGAGAAGGAGTAGCCAGCTTTGCAAACAAAGAGCCCTTCTGAAATTTTAAGGACTTCTAATTACAACAAATAAGCTTGGCCTCAGGCTAATTGCCATCCGTAAGATTTACAACATCCAGCTGTTTGGAGAATTTTAGTTCTTCGGTAGGATCATTCCGGTGAACGAAGTCACTTCTTGTTTGTCTGCACGCTGGGGAAATGGGCGCTTTTTAGTGTATTAATTCAGGTCAGTAATAAAACCAGACATTGTTTCAAATCCCAGGTCTGTTACATAATGGCTATGTGACCTTGGACAAGATCTTAACCTCTCTGAGCTCAGTGTTGTCATTTGTAAGATGTGCAAAATGTTCCCTAACTTCAAAGGCCCGTTGGGATAAGAGACTCTTATTCTCAGGAAACAAACTGAGGGTTGCTGGAGGGGAGGGGGTGGGAGGGATGGGGTGGCTGGGTGATGGACACTGGGGAGGGTACGTGCTATGGTGAGTGCTGTGAATTGTGTAAGCCTGATGAATCACAGACCTGTACCCCTGAAGCAAAAAATACATTATATGTTAATAAAACAAGTTAAAAATAAAAAAATAATAATAAATAAGTAAATAAATAAAGGCTGGTTGGGAAAGGTTGGGAAACTGTTAGAACAGAGTGGTGTGGAGTAATTCCATCTTATTCCTTGACTTCTGTATCCCACACTTTAAGACAGTTGTAGGAAAATGGCTCAGGACCATAACCTGAAAACCTAAGATAAAGTGATGGAAAATGAGATGCTTAGCATAAGGAAGAGTAGACTTAAGGGGACATGAAAGCCATCTTCAAACATGGGCTGTGAGGTAGGAGAAGGATTGAACTTATATAGTTTACATGAAGGAAGGAAAAAAAAAACCAACAAGGATTAGCAATTATGGCGGACATACTTCAGTTTAGAATTGAGCTAATAAAGAATATTAATTAAAAGTCGATTGTGAAGTTGGACCTATCTCAGCTTTTTTATGAGTTATATGACCGGGAACATTCCTTGACTTCTTATGGGTCAGTTTTGTTTCTAAAAAATGGAGCCAATCAAAATCCTCACGACAAATTTAGGACCTAGATATTAAATGCTTAGTGATGTAAAGCACTATGTGCTTGGCTCGTAAAAACATAATAAAATAGAATGTAACATAAAAATATAATAATAATAATAATAGAGTCATTATAGTTCCCTAACATATAAAGAAAGTGGTCAGAGAAGAAATGGTAATGATTCCTGGTCTTTGATGTGAGGCTAACGAAGAGGTACCTATTTTCCTATTTTCCAGGAGGGGATTTGAACAAAGATCACTGCCCTAGAAGACTTTCAAGATTCAGTCCAACCTCAGGAAACTAAGATTCCAATGTTGACCTCAGAAAACTAGGATTGCAATGTTGCTATTATTCAAAAAATGTTTTTTGTTGTTTCTTTTCCCTTTCTGGTGCAGTTTTTTTTTTTAATTTTATTAATTTTATTTTTAAAAAAGATTTTAATTTTACTTATTTGAGAAAGAGGGAGAGAGCATGAGAGAGAGAGTGCACACGAGCAAGGGGGAGGGGCAAAGAGAGGAGGAGAAGCAGACTCCCCTCTGAGCAGGGAGCCCAACATAGGGCTTGATCCCAGGACCCCAGGATCATGACCAGCACCAAAGGTGGACACCTAGCCAACTGAGCCACCCAGGTGCCTAAATATTTTAATTTTTTTTTGTTTTTTTGATTTTTTTTAAAGGTTTTATTTATTTATATGACAGAGAGAGATCACAAGCAAGCAGAGGGGCAGGCAGAGAGAGAGGGAGAAGCAGACTCCCTGCCGAGCAGAGAGCCTGACATGGGACTCGATCCCAGGACCCTAAGATCATGACCTGAGCCAAAGGCAGAGGCTTTAACCTACTGAGCCACCCAGGTGCCCCAATATTTTAATTTTTTGACGCCAGTATAAGTAGAATCATTTTCTTCATTTCATTTTCAAAGTATCCATTTCCGGTGTATGGAAATACAATTGACTTTTAAATATTGGTCTTATATCAGTTTAAGCTTATGGTGGGCACACCAGCCATACATGTTCCACGGTAAATAGAAAACCAGCATTGCAATCTGGTGAATTCACAAGTAAAAGACACTGACTTTTTTTTTGCCTCCGAAAAGCATCGGTTAGAGTTATGTTTTAATCCTCTATTTATCAGAAAATTATTTTAATTGTGCTATTGTCTCTAAAACACTTCATCTGAGGAGATAGAAATCTGAATGATGGGTAGGAACAGACAGGTGAGCACAGACACATCACGGAGGACTCTGGGGCAAGGAGATGCCTTGCTCTGAGTGGCTCTGCCAGCTGCCTAGAGTTTTACGTTATCTTTACATTCTTGTAATAAGGGAGAATTGAGGATAGAAAGGCTTTTCTTCATTAACAATGTGCTATGAAAAGAAGGGGGAAAATCCTAGGTCTTATTCAACATGTTGTTCTCAGGACAATGTTTTTAGATTATAGTGAAACCTAAAGAAATCAACGATTTTTGTTCAATCTGCGCTTCTTGTTTCACACAGTTTCTGTGTATTTTTCCCAGACTACTTCTGCTCTTGCTCCCCAGGGACTTTATGCCATTTTCAATTTTAACACCATTCTCATTTTCAAAATCGCTTGTGCAGCCCACAGAAATAGAAAGGTAGGCTACCTGAGTCAACCTGAAAAAAGAAACTACCCAGTACTTCCCCATCCATAAGTGACCGCCGAGACACGGCAATACTGTACACATCTCCCCTTCAGCTCTGCCTGCATGGGTTACAGCCATCGGCTCACACATCTGCCCCCCGCAAACCCCTTTAGAAAAAGAAGCCTACCCTTTGCACCACTGCATCCCGAAGCATCCAGCACAATGTCTGGCCCTTAGCAGATGTTTGGAAAATGTTTTCCAAATGAGCGGGCAAGGGAACTTTCTTTTGAGAGCCTCGAAAGAAAGAGTCTTTACCTTTCCTGCGTCCCCAAACAACTTTACAATCATAACTGCTTTGGCATAATTTTTCCAAGCATTTCTTCTGACATTTCTTCTGGGAAATAATTTTACCAAAAATCAACGGAGTTATTGAGCACCTGCTGTGTGGGACTCTGCCGTATGTCATGGGGTATACAAAGAACGGAGCTTTTGAACTAACAGGGACACAATTTGTTTAGATGATAAAAACAAATGCCAGCCTTGACCAAGTACTTACTAATGCCAGGCGTGGTGTTTGATGGATGTTATCATTTAATCCCTGCAGCAAACTCATGGGGTGGACACTGGCTTTGTCCTTTACCACAGGTGAGGGTATTTCACACAGGTGGGCTGACTGGCTTGCACAAGGTCGCCCAACTCATCAATGACTGAGCCAGGATTTGATCCCACGCAATCGGACTCCAGAACATATTATTCTTAACTTAATGCACTACTTCACACACAAGGCCCCAGATGACCACCGACAGGTAAATATTCTTTATTCTTCTAGTGATTTAGGAAAGCAGATGACTTCTACCGGCTGGGATGTTTATTGAAGGACTTGAAGAGATGGTAGATTTGAGGTGGCTGTATAAATCTGAGCCAAATTTAAAGACAGAGGCAGGAAACCCTAAGCAAGGGGGAAGTAAAGACAACACTATGGAGGCAGGTGGGATTCCAACCATTCAGAGATGATGGTTAATAGTGTCCAGGGCACTATTCTGGGCAATGAAGATCAGATAAGATGATAAGAGCAGTCCATGCTCCTGGACATTATAGAATAAATGAATGCAAAATAAATAAGACTTATCAAATGATGAAATGTGCTATGGAAAAAAAAAAGAGTTTAAGGGTATACAAAGGGATAACAGAGGTGTTGCTTTTTATATAGTACATGAGGGAAACGCCTCTCTGAGAAGGTGATGTTTCACCAGATACACAAAGAAGAAGAGGGAGTCACATGGAAAGACAGGGATAAGGCATTTCCAGGAAAGAGGAGCAGGAAACTCAAAAGCCAAATGCAGAGTATTCTTACTGAGTTTGAAGAAATTCAGGAGGCCAGTATGGCCAGAATGGAGTAGGTGGGAGGTGAGACCCAACAGGTCGCTGGGGCCGGGTTCTGTAGAATTTTGTAGACCATCACAGAGGCTTTGACTTTTCTTCTGCTCTAGACTTCCAGTGGCTTCCCATACGACTCAGAGAAGCAACAAATAGGTCTTTTGTTTGATAAAGACCCCTCTAGCTCAATGTTCCTGGATCAAAGAGTAAATGAGCAGGTACCCAGGAATGCTGGAGGATAAATCTTCTTAACAAAAATGCTTATGTAGATGATCTCTCTGATATGAAGAATTTGAGAGGCAAGGTGAGAGTTTGGGGGGTGGGGGAGAGAAATGAAGCAGAAAGGGATGGGGAGGGAGACAAACCATAAGAGACTCCTAGACTCATGAAACGAACTAAGGGTGGCTGGGGGCGGGGGGTAGGGATGGGGTGGCTGGGTTGTGGACATTGGGGAAGGTATGTGCTATGGTGAGTGCTGTGAAATGTGTAAGCCTGACGATTCACAGACATGTACCCTGGGACACATAACACATTATATGTTAATAAAAATTTTAAAAAAATGCTTATGTAGAGAAGTGGTGAGAATTGATCAAGGTGGAAAAAGTAGATTAAGGGTGGTCTTTGTTGCCATGCCGACAAATCTGTGCTTTGACCCTTTAGCCATCAAAGGTTTGGAGGAGGACACTATACCAAATACATGATACAGTGCTCATATTCCCCACCTCAAGTATCTTCCTGTTCTGTGTATAACATGAGCCCTGATGATTTTCAGGTTTTCTAAAGTATATCCAACTAGTTCAGATACGGGAAATCAAAGAAACTCCAAACTAGCAAAGATACCACCACCGCTGATCCTGGGACAGTTGAGATGCATTCCAGATGATTTTATTTTAATGATAGCGGATGTCTTCTGAGAATTTCCTATATATGAGGCATTTCCAGGCATTTCTCTGATACATGTTTTCCTGGTATTATCTTATTGAATCTTTATAAGAATGCGAGCAATCTGGAGCATTTTGATTTCACATATGTGGAACCTGAGATCAGGAGAAGGTGGATAACTTAGCTATGGTCACACAGTTAAGAAAGGTGAAGTCTGGGACTATTTTCATTAATATTTCATAGTCTTTTTTTAATATCACCATACACTAGTATAAATACTTACAGCCAAGTTACTTAACCCAAGGTTTATGAACAATTCCCAGTAATTCCTAAGAAATTGTTCATATTGGATAAGCTAATATATTCTCTATCACATGTAAATTGAAAACCTGTGTTTAGAGGTTAGGAGAGAAAATGGATGCACTGAAACACCAGGGAGACATAGAAAAATATGGGACTTTCATTCCTCTATCCAGTCTTAGTGACATTGGACCAAAATAATAAATAATAACAACAATAATAATAATGTCATAAATTCAAAGTTTTAAGATAAGATTAGACATTTTAAATACACAATTTCCTTTGTAAGATCTTTATAAACATCTAAATAATTACTCAGAAAGAAACTCAGTGAGGATTTAGTCCTTATTCTTCACTTCCCTGGGGCTAAAAATGACTTGTCCAAGGTCTCACACCTGGTAAACCTTCAGCTCACTAACCTCAGGTACTCCTCTCCCATCCTGGGATTTTTTTTAATTGCCCACCTGTGAGTTCTAGATCTGATTACTAGTGGAGCTACCATAAGAAGAAAGGTCAGATTTTGCATGTTAACTCTCCATCAAACACCCACATTTCACTCCTGAAGAAAACATGACATCCTTCTGCCTCAGGGTGTTGTGTTCAACTTTGTGGACTGGTGATTTTTCCTATCAAATGCAGCTACCCCAAATTTCTCCATTGAAGTCAGACGTAAGAGTCATGAATTTGTCACATTAATAATACCACATATAAACCAGGAATGGTCAGCAATGTCAGAACTTCCTCTTGACAACCTTTTTCATCTATCTGTTTGATTCCATTTAGCAGAAGAGACATCAAGACAAGGGGGCAGCCACTCCTTGTAGCTCTCCTGTGATGACAGGTGCTTCCTGAAGATGTATCTCCTCTTCATTCCCGTTTGTATAGTGGGTCAACCGCTATGGACTGAACACTTGATACCTGTCTCATCAGATACAATTGGCAAAATGTTGTTTTCTTATACTCCTTCAAAAGGAAACTAAATCAGTGGTAGGTGACTTTGCAAAATTCGGTACTGATTTTTAAAAAATTGGTATACTTTCTACCTTTTCAGGCAAGGTGTAGAGAAGGAAATAGGCTAACTCAATATCAATAAAAGAAATGGTCCCTTAGAATTTCCCAAAGAACTGAAGGGGAAGATCACAAAGAATGAAAGCAATAAGAGAACATTGGCTTTGCATCTCTGTGTGACCTCCTATGAACTCTATTATGTACCCATCATCTACTCTCCATGTCTGTCTATAAACTACATAGGTAGGTGGCTACCCATCCATTTTTAAACTTTCTTCATTTTATAGACGTACATGATACTTGTGGCATAGTTTGTGCTCCTACTAGATTAACAGGGACATCATAGTCAATAAAGACCTGCCCTTAGCCTGCAGTGTTTGTGGAGAGAGACTGATGAGTGATTACAGTGACAATTGCATGGGATAAACACTGAGAAAAGGGTTAGCACAGGTTCTTCGGGGATTCAGAGAGGTGATGCCTACGGAGACTCAGTGGATGGATAGGCATTAAACAGTCAAGAAAGGGAGGAGAAACAGTAGGCAGAGAACAGAATGCACCAAAATGTGGAGATAAAAGACAGAAGTCAGAACCTGGTCAATCAGGAAGGGCATGGACAGGACTAAGTTAAATCTCTGGTTCCCCTTTGAAGTTGTTTTTCAACAAATGTCATGAATGTGATTGGAACCCTGCCCAGAACACCTGCAGTCCAAATGTAAATAGTGTGGTGTGCTTTAATTCATCTTCCCAGAAAGAGGTGAGTGCCGATGTCATGTAAAACCTTCTGATTGCCAACACAGACCTGAGCGTATTATCAGTTTATATTATAAATATGAGTGCTGGGGTGTCATTTGACACTCTCTGGAAAACAAGTTACTGTTAAGCGAGGGTCTGGAGGAGAGAAAAAAAGGAAAAATAAAAGGGAAAAAGTCATTGCAGCACTAGATGTGTGCATTCTTCATCACCACTTGGAGAGTTTGCTTTTCCATTGAATATGTTGCTCTTCAAGGTGAAAACAACAGAGAATTTCAGATATTATCCAAGTAGGATTAGGAATCTGGATTCCACACTGACGCGGGGATCTAACACATTCTCTTCTTTGGATTTGGTCTTTTAAACACAGCCTATTAAAGTTGCTTTAATTGGCATTTTGTTAGAAAGTTAATGCAAACTTAACAAAAATAGCTTGTGGGAGAAGCAGATAAGAACACAAAAGAAAAATACATTCTAATTGCACAATCTCTTTGCTTTCATTCAAGCTCCTTTTCAAAGGCAGTTTTAAAAATAGTGGCTCAGTACCTTAGCCTTGGGCAATCTGGTATCCCAGTGCCTCCATTATTCCTGGAGGGATCTCACTCACTCCTGCGTCTATACTTTTGGTGAGAAGGTTTTCTTATTCATCCAACCAATACTATTGATGATGCACTGCAGATCTCTGCTTGCTACACAAAATCTCAGTTTGTTTGACTCCTTTCTGTTTACCCCTTTTCAAAGAAACTACATTTTCACATGTGTCCTTTGAGAACTGCTTATAAATCCTGTGTTGGGGAAGTTTCCCTGCAGCTGACTTTTATTGCTTTCATAAATGCAGAGTCACATTGCCTATCTTGTGCCAGTTAACAAAGGTAAAATGTACACATAGTCCTCACCTCCAAAAAGTTCACTGTCTGATGGGCAAGACAGATGAGCAGAAATTAGAGTAAAATGTAGTATCCAAGGTGTTAAAGAGCTATACAGAGACAAAGAGAAAGACAAAGGAACACAGCCCTGGGAGAGGGCAAATGGAAACTTCATTTCCCCCTACCTACGACACAGTAGGTCTCATATGCCATGAGGTGATATTAATCCCGTGGGTTACTGAACTTGACCAAAGCCTCTCTGATATTTCCTTTATTTGCATACTCTTCGTTTGCATATTCTCTCTGCATAATAATTATATAATTACTTTTCTTCTGAAGCCGCAAAGGAGCCATTGAATATTTAAATTAAGATCGACCTAATTTTACTATTGGCTCTTTCTCCCTGGCTGGATTTCTTTTCCCCCCTCTGCTTGGCACTCTTCCTTTTACATGTGCCTCGCTCCTGCACAAACCCACACACCTGCTTTCCTCTCTCTGGAACAAGTGTGCTGGTAAGACCGGCAAGTATGACTCACAGAGCACAGTGACCATCATACCCATGATCACCATCAAGGCCATCATGAGACCGTCACGTCTATGGAGCACTTAGCAAAGATGTTCAGTGTGTATTATGTACATTTCACCAACACTCATAAGGAAACCTCTTAACAATTCCATGAAACTGGGATTATTCCCTTTGTTTTGCACATAAGGAAGTAGGTCCTCAACCTGAGCACTCCTTCAGCTTGGCAGTACCTGAGCCCTTTCCAAGAGAGCTGAGGCACAGACTGAGAATGTGGGATGGACTCTCGGTTAATCAAACTGGACAGAGTCCGGCTCACAAGATTGGTGAGACTAGGAGTGGCTCTGGAACTACTTCAGTCTCTCCTTCCTGAGTTAGTTCTAAAAGTCCTGGCTGGGGGAAGGGGGCCAGGAAGCAGGCAGGACCAATGCAACAACTCTGAGTTCCCACCCTGCAGCTAGGAAGACTGTTCCCCTGTCTTTGCTCACCAGGCTCTATGCTAATCTCATTTGACATGTCAGGGCTGCTTAACCTCCAATGGAGGACAAGCTTTGTTCCAGATTGTGTAGAGACAAAGGGCCTGGCACACACTGAAAGCTAGGTTTCTGAAGTAGTGCAGCCTATGTCCCTTTGCTCAGCCAAGGCTTCAGGGAACACAGCAGCCGAGGGATAGGCCAGCTTTGCTGTGGTCACATCTGACCTGCTGCCTCAGTTCTGGAAATAGAGTGTCCTTGTCATCCCCAAGGCCACTGCTCACATGATAGCCCAGTATTGGTCCCAGGCCCTAGCCTCTTTTTCTCTAGATAACTAGATTGCTACCCTAACCCCTGGGCCTAAGGCTTCATTAATTACCCATTACTTTCATCATCCGCAATATTTCAGAGACTAAATCCCAACCTTTCTCTTCCAAACTTTCTTCTCTATTCTCAGACAGAAGCTTCTACGAAAGCCAAACATGAAGCCCGAGCCCAGCTCCTCGATGTAAGACCTAGCCGATGCTACTACCATACCACCTACTAACTTCTAAGCACTTCCCGGCCTCATGTTCCTATTATTCTTTCTCTCAAGCTTTATTTTTATTATCTTTATTTTTGTTATCTTACACACTTTGACGCTGATGCTCTAAGAGAGGATCAGGACCTGACACCCCACAACCTACATAATAAAGTCTGAACCTCGTAATCCACAGTGTGTCCATGATGACAGGAACCCCAACAACCTCTCCAGCCTCCTCTCTTACCATCATCTGCTACACGTGTGCTAACCCAGGACCACCAAGCAGTGTGGACTTCCCCAAGCACATATTCTATTCAACTCACTCCTCACTTACATTTCTTGAGATAGTCTCTTATCTACTCCTCTTCAAATCTAGAGCTTACATCACATCCTCGATGACGGAGAAATATACTTGTCTCTTGAGAGAAAGAATTATGTGTGTTCTTCGACTATCTACTCATACTTGATACCATCTCTGACCTTTCCATTAATTTCTATCATTCCATTCACTTCCAAATCCATTTGACTACTGAGCTAACTTATTCCTGGGCTATAAAATGACAGCTCCAGGGGCCCTCATGGTTCTCAACCATCCTTAACAGATCATGGTGCTCTCTCCTACTGAGCCTGCTCTGGGTCTCATAACCCTTTGTAAAATACGGCTCTAATAAATATGCACTGGAAGAGGAACCTGTGTTCACCAAAATATTCCATAAGAACAAACATCCTGGGCAAAGATATTTGAAATGTACATAACAAATGATTGGCATCCAGATCTCATAGAATGCTGACAAATAAAGCAAGAAAGAGGCATATTTGCTGCCTTCACTCTAGGAAGGAAGATTCCTGGTTAGGGGAGGCAGTATGGGAGAGATGTGAGTTCCCTAAGCTTAGCATTTACGAAAATAAGAGAAGAAAAAGCTGCATGGGAACATGCAGCTGTTTGATGTCAACAGCAGGTGTGGGTCAGGCTATGGCTCCACCTTTGTTCTGCTCACCTGCTTTGCCTCAGAACCAGCAGACTCCAAACTCCTGCTGGCAACTTCTTGTGCTTATGAGTAGCTAGCAAGGACTTCAGCTTGGTTTGCTTCTCCTCGGCCACTACACCCATCAAATAGACCAAGATATTTACAGATCAAGATCCTTACAGGGGAGCCAGAAAGGGATGACCTTTCTGAACAAGCATAGACACAAAACATTTTGACAGTGAAGAAAATCTGATGGTTCTGTCTATTATGGCAGCTGGGATTTGACCATAATATGGAAGACGCATGGTGAATGCAGTTGCAAGTCATCTACTCATATTTCTTGCTAAATTGTTGTGTTTTCAATGGTGAGTCCATTAAACTTTTCTTTTATTAAGCTTCCTTCAACTATGAAAAGGACAAAATTGTTAACAGACCAGTCTCCTTGAAAGGGGACCTGAATAAAGAGGGAAAGATTGGGCGGAGGGATGTCAGGATTCCCTCACCTGATGCTATAATGCTATTGCTTCTGCTACAACGTTTTGAGAGGTGATCAATGTTGGCTCAAAGCCAGAATGGTGGAACTGTGAGATTACCAGTAGACTGATAGCATTTCATGCAGCAAAATGGTTGGGCTTTGATGTCAGGTAGATTCAGGCTCTGCAAATCCCGGGACTGGGGGGGGGGTAACTTTCTTAATTTCTGTGATATTTGGCTAACTCAGTTACAAAACCAGGTGAAGGGTGTCTCTGCATAAGGCTGTTGCAGAGGGGAAATGAGATCCCGTGTAGTATAGGCACTTGGTAGGTGCTTATTGGGTCTGTTGCCTTTCCTTATTAGCACTCCTAAAAGAAAGTGAAAGAGTATGCTGATCTAATGGGCCAGTAGCAAAAACCATAGACTAACTTTAAAAATGCACTTTAAGGAAGTAAGCATTGGTAACATGCTTCCAGAACCAACTACTTAGGAGAATGATATGGACGTACAGTGGGCATGCAGAAATGTCAGTTCTGTGGGGCCAAGGACCTCGCTATTCACTCTCTATGGATCTCTAGCACTTAGCTCCACAGCAACATAAAGCTAAAATTCTCTGAAAAGTTATGAAAGCATCTCTGAGCAAAATATAACAGGCATTGGGTAAATAGGTCCTATGAATCATGACCCCAGCAAGAGGACTTGGAAGACCTGGTGCCTGGTACCTAACAGGTACTCAGAATAAGTAAGTAACTTAATGGTTTCATATACTCAGTTCCTTGACACCTAACCTGGAAAAAAAAGGGGAGTACTCTTATCCCTATTTTATAGATAAGAAAACTGAGGCCCAGAGAGGTTTCCTAGCCTATCCAGGATCACATAATTAATACATAATGAAGTATACATAAGGAATTTGATGGCTTCAAAGACATTTTTCTTAAGGCTAACCCCAGCCAGGACTGATGGGTTCTGACTCTTGAGTGGACAGTGGAGGGGAGAAGGGGAGCTTCTGTTAGGAGTGTCCAGGGTGGCAGGGACCCGAAGAGTATGGTTGTGGCAAAGGTGTATGGGGAGACACAGGGGCTGCCCTAGCTTCAGGGGTCCCGCCATGGGAGAGATTAGAGCAGACGCCGGCAGAGACCCCAAGAGAGAGAGGCAGCTGTGGACTCAGGAAGCTGTGGCTAACCCTCAGAGTGCTGAGGGGCCAGAGAAGACAATGCCGTAGCGACAGTCACAAATAGGGACAGTGTCTCTGGCAAACTATTTTCCCTCCTACTTGAGGCTCTTCATCAGTTTTCCTTCTCTTGGGTTGTGCTCTCTGAAATCTCCGGCACAAGGAATTTCCTAAAATGAAACATCGCAGCATTTACTGTCCTATTCACTCCCGCCAAGAAGGAATAGCATAAATAACTCACATCATCCTTTTTAGGATCATGTTGGCAAAAATACATTAGCAGATATAATTGTCTGACACTTCGAGGAAGTGATGTTTCAGAAATAGGAACCCATGAAGAGGGAGAGAGAAAGAGAAAACACCTGACTCACTTTGCTTCCTGTGGCTATTTATTTTAAAGACAAGCCTTTTTTTTTTTTTTCTCCTGGCCTTAAGTAGCTGGCATAGTTATGTACCTACTTAAAATGCACAAGATAGCATCTTGAGAAGCTCTTCTATCTGTCCTCGAAAACTTCAGTCTTTCTTTCATTATGATGAAATTTCAGAGTCGTGAAGGATAATCTCCATCCAGAGCCTGAATCCTCTCCTTGTGCTTTTACCCAAACACAACCAAAACTACTCGGTGACAACAGGAACCCCCCTCCTCTGCAATAGGCCTTTCCCCAAGTACAATCTGATCGGCTCACCTCTGATTACACACTTGCAGGGGCTTCCCTTGTTATCTGGATGAAGAGCAAAAGCCTTAGAGACCCAGTTAAGGTCCCACTCATTACAGGGGCTCTGCACACACTGCTTCCTCTGTGTGGCTCCCGTGCCCAGTTAAACCCACTCCATCCGCCTGCTGCCGGATACAGCTCGCATTGCCTCCCAGGGCTGACTGTTACGTTTTCAAGAACGTTACATGCTGGTTGTTAAACAGAGCATTTATTTTTAAATGACTTAAGTTATATTAAAACAAAGGCAATAAATACTCAAAATGTATTATTTCCTGACTATTTTACTACATTGCCCTACTCTTTATGCTCTTTGTTTTCCAAGTTCATTGACATATAACCTTGTATATGTTCAAAGTGTGCATGTGCCTATTTGGTAACATTGCAAAATTATTACCACCATAGTGTCACCTAGTATCGCCATCATATCACATAATTACCATTTCTTTCTTGTGGTGAGACCCCCTAAGATCTACTCTTTTAGCAACTTTCAATGTGCCTATGTATGTAAATACACACACATAGAGAGAGAAATTTTATATATATAAATAAATATATATATTTATTGACACTTTATATATATATATAAATCTATATATATAGTAAATATATATTTACTATGTATAATGTATTACAAATATATATTTATAATACAAAATATTTATATTATTATGAAAAACTTTATATACATTATTAACTATAATCACCATGACTATAATTACCATGCTATACATGATATCTACTGAACTTATTCATCATGTAACTGGAATATTGTACCCTTGGACCAACATCTCTCCATTTCCTCTACCCCACCCCCAGCCCCTGGCAACCACCGTTCAATGCTCTGTTTCTAAGAGTTCTGTCTTTTTAGGTTGCACTTTATATATATAAAGTGATATCACACAGTATCTATGCTCATAAGGTAATTTCTGTGTGAAAGAAGTGCTGTATAATGGTGGTTACTATACTTGTCTATGCTATGTTATGCTATGCTATGCTACATAGTTACTATACTATACACTCCACATTCAGACCTGCGACATTGATAGCCTGGAGCCAGACATAGAGAGAACATACACACCATGGGAACTGGCAGATGCTACACATCAGGGCTTGTCTCCTATCCCACTCCCCCATAGATCCTGTTGTTAAACCTTTAGCAGCACACCATTGCTTCCAAATCATCTCCATCCTCACTTTCTGTGGCTGCCTTCCCTGATCCCAAGTCTAGGTCAGATCCTCCTGTGCCGTGACTTCATAGGTTTGAATTCCTTTCTGGCAAAGTCTTCTTGCTTTGTAATTACACATTTACAGTGAATGGCACTATTAAATATGTAGGATCTATATAAGAGCAGAATTGTTGCTGGGTTTTGCACGCTAATACAATGCCCCTGGCAACAAAATGATGCCAAGCTCATAAGAAATTCTTAATAAATAACTGGAGGGTAATAAAAGACTCAAAATATTACAAATATTTAACTTGAGTTGTAATCTCTGTGCCCTTTTAAGGGAGAATAACAATTTATTATCTTAACACATGAATGAGAATTCTTCTTAGGAAGAAATTATCTTCTTTGGGAGTAACACTGATAAGCTCTTTGAAGTTAAAAGGAGTGCCTCCTGAGGCCTGGGTGTTAGCAGGAGCTAAGGCACAAATGATGTGGCTAAACACCCTGCATGAGAGGGTAGCCTGATTGCAAGAGACTAGAGAACTAGAGGCTGTGAACTCACCAGTGAGAAATCCCCTGTGGTTGGGTGGCCAGAGAAAGTTAAAGAAAAAGGATGTCTGATATTTCACGGAAATTTTTGTTGACATGAGGTAACTCTTGGCTCTTTTCCCCCTTCCCTAACTATGCACAAGATGCTGTGTGTGAACACACAAGTGTAAATTAAAGGAAAGGTTACATTTCACGCTTGAATTAATATTATAATATGTGTTGGATGGCAAAATAATTCATCAACTGGAACGACTGAACATGTACAGGAGTTGAGAATTTGAGGTAGTCATAATCAAGGAAGACTAGGACTTTAGGAAAACTTTCTTGGTGGTTTTAGACTTGCAGTTCATGAGGTATGTAAGATTATAAGCTGTTTGTTGCCATTAAGACTGTTCCTTGGATCTTCAGGTGCTGGAAGACAGGTAGTGGTCCTATTTCTAAACCTAGAGATCAGAAAATGCTTTATTTGTGTCTGAAAGTCCCCTTTGAGGAAAGGGCCAGACCTATATTCAAATGCAAGGGACAGGAAATATAGCCAGACCTATATTCAAATGCAAGATTAAAAATGCAGACCCCAGTTCAAGGTCATTATACTCATCCAACAAGAGCTACTGGAGGCTAAATTAAATGGGATCAGGAAGAGAGGAGTAGCAGATTTTAAGATATATTTTGGACATCATGTCATCAGTAGGACTTGTTAATAGATTAATACCAAAAATGAGGAAAACAGAGTAGTTGTAAAATCACTCAGATTTCTGACTATAGCTTCTGAGAGGATGGTGGTATCATTAAGCGAAATGGGACAAACTGCAGGAGCACCATGGTGTGGAAGGGAAATTTTCATGGTGTCAGTTCAGTGGTGCACTGATGGCACTTGTTAGAGAAAGGATAGCTAGAGCTGTTGGATGAGAACCTTTCACTTAGCAGGTGGAAGCCCAGAAATACTCATGGTGAGGTGGCATGATTAGGATCATACAGTCACTGCCAATAAATTTACAGGTTGTATCTGTTGACTTCTGCTCTTAAGCTCACTTTGTGCTGATCGGCATCCTGTGGGTTAACTTGGATCAAGTTAGAGGTTTGAGTCATACAAGTAAATGTTTATATTTCAAATCCATTTCTTTTTGAGAAGCAACTGGCAGCAAAAATATCGGTTTGAGAATGCATATAAAAACTGTTCTGGGAAATTTCCAATATGCATCTTTCATGACTTATTTATCTAATCTTTCCTCCTTGCCAGAATTATACCTTAAATATTGAATGAAATGTGGTCAAGTAAATATGATGAAGGAAAAGGGGCAGAGGGGACAGGTAATTGTATATAAATTACCTTTTTCAAAACATGTAATATTGTTCTTGTAGTTCAAGTTTTAATGAACCTCAAGCGTAAACCATGGCACCAGGAAAATACAATTCAGATGTGACTTCAGAGCTTACAGTATCAAGAAGCCTCAGAGACACCTATGTTCAAAGTTACAAAGTGCCAAATGAGACATAACTAGACAAATTCAGAAGAGGGAGAAATCATTCTCACTTAGCAATGATCCAAAGATTTGAGTATATGATGCTGATGATGGTTATGTACCATCAGGAAATCATTATGCAATATGCATATGGATTGAGGAATATGACAAAAAAAAATGGCTCCACAGAATAATGAATCACTGTATGAAGTAGTTAAACTAGGATATGTTTGAGACATGGTAGAGAATAATATCACAAATACAAGCTGAAATTATGAGGAAGGACACATCACAGAGCAGGGATCATAAAAGGCAAACCTGAGCCATTAGTTGATAAAAGTGCTTGTTGACCAAAATGGAATCCGGACATCTTGCTGATTTAGGCATTAGGTCAGGTTATTTACCAACATTAAGGTCATTTGCACAAATGGAATGTAACTATACAAAATGTGTGGTATGCACGCATTCTTCTAAACACACTTTTGCAAATACTGACTTAGAGGAGACGAGAGGTTTTGTGTGGGAGTTGTATCTGGGTTTCCTAACGTCATCACTATTGACATGTAGGGCAGGACAGCTGCTGTGCAGTGCTGTTCTGTGCAATTGTAGGATTTTTTTTTTGTAGGATTCTATCCCTGTTCCCTAGTCAGTTGGAGTCCAGAAGCCCTTCCCCACTTGTGGAAGAGGCAAGAACTGTTGAGCTCAACCTGCCAAGACATGAAGGATTTGAGAGGCTTCTATAAGCTACTAACCACATAATCTGGGGCATGTTTCATGGGCTTTCTTACTTTAGTGGCCTCATTCCTGAAAAAGGCATGATATGAGTGGATGTGTCATGGAGTTACTGGCAGAAGCCGGTAACGTGGGGCACATGACACTGAGAAGTGTGCCTGGTACAAGGGAAGGAATTTTTTTATTATTAATTTATTTTTATTTTTATTTTATTTTATTTTATTTTATTTTATTTTATTTTATTTTATTTTATTTTCAGTGTTCCGAGATTCATGTACCACACCCAGAGCTCCATGCAATGCAATACCCACCACCAGGCTCACCCAACCCCCCACCCCCCTCACTTCCAAAACCCTCAGTTTGTTGCTCAGAGTCCATAGTCTCTCTTGGTTCATCTTGCCCTCCGATTTCCCCCAGTTCACTTTTCCTTTCCTTCTCCCAATGTCCTCCATGTTTTTCCTTATGCTCCACGCATAAGTGAAACCATATAACTGACTCTCTCTGCTTGACTTATTTTGCTCAGCATAATCTCTTCCAGTCCCATTCATGTTGATACAGAAGTTGGATATTCGTCCTTTCTGATGGAGGCATAATATTCCATTGTGTATATGTACCATATCTTCTTTATCCATTCATCTGTTGAAGGGCATCTTGGTTCTTTCCACAGTTTGGCAATTGTGGCCATTGGTGCTATGAACATTGGGGTACATGTGGCCCTTCTTTGTACTACATCTGCATCTTTTGGGTAAATACCCAGTAGTGCAATTGCAGGGTCATAGGGTAGCTCTATTCTTAATTTCTTCAGGAATCTCCACACTGTTTTCGAAAGTGGCTGCACCAACTTGCATTCACAAGGGAAGAACTTAATCAATGCTGTGCTAGATTCTCAGTGTCTTTCCCATCTTGTCTATGTGTTTGTGCAGAATCTCAGGTGCAGAAAATTAAGTGAAACTCACTCTTCAGATCATAGGACAACAACAACATTTATTTAAAGGACCAAAGCTTCTTTCTTTCTTTCCCTTCATCACTCATTCCTTTCTCATATGGAGGAAACTCATTAGAATGGGGGTCTCTATCATCAAATATTTTTGTGCATATGTGTGTTTTTAATTTAAATAAATTCCATCTAGCTAGTAACTTTCCATCTTTCCTCCCTCCCTCCTTCTTCCTTTCTTTCCTTATTTCTTCCTTCCTTCCTCCCTTCCTTCATTCCTTCCTCCCTCCCTTCCTTCCTTCCTTCCTTCCTTGCTTCCTTCCTTCTGACCTAAGACTGAGTTTTAATATTGATCCAAGATACCTCAACTTCAGTGGCTCCTGACCTCAAGCATACATTAAAATCTCAAGGACATCTTGTTAAAAGAGTCCCACTAGGGACTCCACTAGGCCCCACTCAAGATTTTCTGATTCATTAGATCTGGGATGGGGATCTGTTTCTAACAAATTGTCAGGTGATGCTTATGAACTACAGTTGGAGAGCCACTGCTCTGGTCCATGTCTTCTGGCTGCTGCCTTAGTATTCCATTCATTCTTCTAACACTGGATGTCTCCACTTCTCTGAGCCCACAAACAATGCTGCAGTCAGCATCATCTTTGTGCCTGTCCCCTCACACAAAAGGTGTGACTTTCCCTAACTCTGTACTAGGAACAGCATGGCTGGACCATGAGATGCATGGATGCTTATTCCATTAGGTACTGTCTGATCACACTTTGGAATGGCTAAACCTGGCTATGCTCCCACTAACTATGCCTAAACAGCTTTATCCCCGTTTAGCAGAGGAGGAACTATGAATCAGGAGGTTAATTAAATGGACTCCCTCTGCTCTGACCATTAACATGGCTAATGAGTGAAGAATCTTGGTGCAAACCCCAGTGACTTTACCCTGTTGGTTACTTAGAGATGATCTTTCTGTGGCTTTGAGTTCTGCCACAGAATTTTCCACAAATTTCAAACTGAACTTTATTATTCACCTCATCCTAAAGTGTGCTTATTTACTCGCCCTAGACCTCACAATCTTATGCTGGCAAACAAGCCATTATTTTGTTCAGAATTTTACCAGTTAAAAGAGTAAAGGCGCCTGGTCTTTGTGAGTTTCCCCAGAGTTGGATTGGATCACCCAGCCTTGTCAATTCCAATTTTTGTATGACATGAGTCAATCACTGTAGCATATCGCCCATCCCTGCTCACACAATTCTTAGTCTTTTGCCTTGACCTCCACAGACAGGGTGCTGTGTGTCTAAGGAAAGAACCCCAGACTTAATGTGATATTCCACAGATACCTATAGTATGTTAGCCTGTCACTTGCATTGTGACCATAAAAAAATTACCCTTTACTCATATATGTCCATTAGAATTGATAAAGCATCTTTATGGCCATGGTCCCATTTGACTTCTATCATCTTTGCTAGGCAATGCCAGGTAACGTCATATCAAGTGGAGGATAAAGCTCCAGGTCATGTGGTTTATAAGAGAGGGAGCTAAAATTCTGAAGTGGGCATGCCCTTCCCTTCCACCATACTCTGAAACATCTTTGGGCTTCAACTTTCTTCTGCATAAAATGAGTAGGTTCAAGACGTTGTTGGTTTTTAATCTTTAATAATTTTATAGTTAAAATCTTAATTACACCATATGTAGGCTAAATTGTGTCTCCCCTAAATTCATAATGATAACCCAATTATCTCAGATGTGACCCCACTGGGAAATGTAATCTTTGCTGATATAACTAGTTTGAATGAGGTCATATGGAAGCAGGGGGCCCCTACTCCAATATGATTGGTGTCCTTATAAAAAGGAGAAAATTGGACATAGGCATACATAGGATGATATAGCAGAAACCAGGGAATGGCACAGATAACCAGCAAAACACCAGAAGCTAGAAAACAGGCCTTCTCCCTTAGCCCTCAGAAGGAATCAACATTGCCAACATCTTGATTTCAAATTTTTGGTCTCCAGAAGTATATAAGAATGAATTTCTATTGTTCTAAGGTCCCCAGTTTATGGTACTTTGTCATGGCAGCCCTAGGAAACTAATGCACACCCAATATTCAATGCATCCCAATTTATATGTCCCTTCTTTTTTAACTCAGAGAGGGAGAGGAACCATGACAGACTATGGATTCCAGGAAACAAAGTGAGGGTGTCAGAGGGGAGGGTGGTGAGGGGATGAGTTAGCCCAGTGATGGATATTAAGGAGGGCATGTATTGCAATGGGCACTGGGTGTTACACACAAACAATGAATCATGGAACACTACATCAAAAACTAATTAAGTACTGTATGGTGACTAACATAACATAATAAAAAATAATAATAAAATAAAATTCTCATTAAAAAAAACCTCTAGTTCCTACATGTTACATAGAATGTCCCTTTAGCTGGGGATGGGAGTAGTGGGACAAATGAGGGTAAATCTTTCTCTTTCTGCATCTGAGACCCATCTGTGGGGGTAGTCATTCCTCATCACCGAAGAGAAGTACAGATGTCTTTGCAAGTGCTGTCAAGCCAGAGACTAGAGAGAGGAGGGCACCCTCTTCTTCCCATTCCAGATACTGTCTTGCTTACCCATCTTTACCTGGAATTCATACTGCATCAAATGGAGGTTGGGGCCCAGGCAAATGTGCCCTAAAGTGTTATAAACCAAACAAAAAACATCTTTAGCCAAAGGACTCATTTGCTATACCCAGGGTGTTATAGGAATCTGGAAAAGAATTATGCCCCTTGTCTAGGTTGTCTGGCTCTTCCACATCACAAGGGAAATAGGCTGTGAACTCAATGGATACAGCATGAGGGACACACCCACTTGCACTCTGTCACTCCTTGGCTGACCCCTAGATTTCACCCACAGGCCTCTCTCCTCTTCACCTCTTTCTCCAAAGGTATACTGTCTGCACACTCTTCCCCAGGATCCAGCAACACTTGCCTCCAAAATAATACACATAGTTTGCCTGCCAGTACCCTCTTGGGTCTTAGAATTTTTCAGTCCTAGACAATTGCATCTGAGTGGCCTTTCTCTTATCCCCCATAACTGAGCTCCCCATCCTCCCACCCTGAGGGAAGTATGGGTACTGGTCATGAGGTCTGCCGAGTCACCAGGGAAAGGGAAGGCTCCCTTCCCACACAAGGGCTGAGGGCTTGGAAAAGAAATCATGGAGTCACATGAGCCCTGGGTTGTATCTGCTCCTGCCTTGGAATGTCTCCAAGCAAAACCATCACTTCATCATTGGAGCTCTTTCTTTCCCAAAGCCCCTTCTGATTAATTCTTTTATATACCCAATATTGAGCACCTATTGTGTGCCAGGCACTATTCTAAGGACTTAGCACATGATGGTGAAAAAAACAGATCAAGTTCCCTGTTCTAGTGAGGTTGATGTTTCAATGCTTGGGGATGGAGCACAGAAAATAAACTGCAAATATAATAATCAGCTGAGGCATATATTCCAGGACAAGAAAAGTAGAGAAAGAGGTGGAATGGAGAGAGAGTGTGTGTGATATAACTAAATGGGGTGGCAAGATGGATCTTTCTAAGAGTGTAACATTTTGCACAAAGACTTGCAGGATGAAGTGAGGGAGTTATCCACACAGATATCCGGCAGAGGAGCATTCCAGAAGACAGAACAGTATTCCACAAGACAGATCAAAGATGGGACCATGTTTGTCATGTTTAGGGAGTAGCAAGGAGCCTAGTGTGACTGGAGCGAAGTGAGGGCAAAAGAGAGGCATCTATGTGACCTACACAAGGAATTCAAATACATACTATATAAACCTTTATACACTGCCTTCCTTAATAAGAAGTAATTTTACTGAGAGCATCCCTCAAATCCTTGTATCACTGTTCTGAAATATCTCACAAAGTGAAATACACTGAAATTTCTGGACAAACTCACATCCCCTCCATACACAAAAATAACCAAAGCCACCTTGCCTTCCTTGCTCCCTCCCTCTCTCCCTTGCCCCCAAGGTATTCTCAGACCCCTCAGAGAGAACTAGAATTTCAGTAAACATAGATTAATGTGATATAACTGGAAAAGGCGTAAGAAGTTCCGCGATTTACTAATTTCCTCACCGGCTTTTTCAGCAAACATTTATTTATTATGTACCAGTAAGTCATATGTTGAATAGAAGACATGATTATTATTAGCAACATTATTATTACCGTACAAGACTCCAAAAGCTGGGAATATTAAAATGAAATAAGAAATAGCCCCTGCCTCAAATTAAAAAAAAAAAGTGGACAGAAATGGAAAAAAAAAAAGATTTCCCATCATACAATAATAGTGCTATACATACTCCAGACAGTTTTCTGAATATTTTCCATGTGTTATTTCTCTCAGCCCTTATCTCAGTTATGAGACATGATCTTATTTGCATCCATCAAGTCATAAAGAAAAAGAGACACTGAGAGGTCAACAAGCCTCCCTGAGTTAAAACAATACGTGCGTGGAAAGAGTGGAATTCCGTCTCTCTGTCTGACTCCTGAGCTTCCTAATTCACTCTGCAGGCACACAATTAGAACCAGAACAATGCATACACTTAAGTGCTACAGAGAAAGAGAGGAGCAGCCATTCATTCTACCTCTGTGCAGCAACAGGAAAGCCACCAAAAGCTACAAAACTGTGGTGCATCGGATTTGCAAGTGGAGAAAGGACATTCCTATGAAGGAAACACATGCAGAGAACATGAAAAACCTAAGAAGCCCAGCTGAGCTAGCAGGAGATGGGGTGGGAAAGGGAGTTTGAGGCCACGTTGTGACAGCCTAGTGATCCCTGTTTAGGAGCTTGCATTTTATACTGGGTGTAATCAAATTTCATCCTGCTGAATGCACAATTTTACTCAACCCTATACAAAATTGGTGAATTACTCTCCTTTTCCATGCCATATCTACCTTATGTCCTGGGTTGTCAGAAGGCTAATAATATGGCACCCAGCTCTGAAAACATACTTCTTTTACATGGCCAATGAGCGGTTATAAAATTAATGAGAGATATATTTATATTTTTATGCCAAGCAACCTGGCAAACCTTGGGGATAGAATAGGCACTTGTCAACATTGGATGGTTGATTGGTTTGTTGACTGGTTGGTTGGGTTGGTAGTATACTTGGTTGATGGAATGTACACATGAATTTAATTCAGAGCCTGTGTCCTGTTTATTCCTCCATTCCCTTCATGCTTAATACAATACTTCATAAATAGTTGGTCTCACTAATTACTGTTTGAATGAAAGATAAGATGAACAAGTCAATGAATATATTTATAAGTCAATAAATACATGATCATATAAATGAGTGGGCAAATTGAGTGCACGAACAAAATGAATGAATGAACTTATATGTCAATGTCCCACACAATCTGTCTTTCCCTACAGGAAGTAGAAACTTTTACCTGCACACATTCTCTCTGTACTGTTTTCAACCTCTCTTCTCCAAAACACAATCCAGAAGTAGCCCGTATTGCTGGGGAGAGGACTATGTCACTATGTTTTTGTTAGTCTTTAATTAAACTTTTAAAATTTGAGATGATTGGGGTGCCTGGGTGGCTCAGTGGGTCAAAGCCTCTGCCTTCGGCTCAGGTCATGATCTCAGGGTCCTGGGATCGAGCCCCACATCGGGCTCTCTGCTCAGCGGGGAGCCTGCTTCCCTTTTTCTCTGTCTGCCTCTCTGCCTACTTGTGATTTCTCTTTGTCAAATAAATAAATAAATAAATAAATAAATAAATAAATAAATAGAATTTGAGATGATTGTTGAATCTCATGTAGTTATAAAACATAAAACAAAGAGTTCTGGAGTGCCAGTTATTATTTTTTCCCTAGCAGTAATATCTTGCAAAAAAAACTATTGTACAGTATCACAATCAGTATGAACATTCAAAGAGACAAGATACAGAACATCTCCATAACTGTCAGGATCTCTCATGATGCCCTTTTATAGCCACTTCCCTTCCCTGTATCCACACACTTCCTTCCCATCTTCCCAATCCCTGATAAACATTTATCTGTTTTCCATTTCTAAAATTTTCTCATTTCAAGTATCTTAAATAAATGAAATCATACGGTAAGTAACCTTTTGGAATTGACTTCTTCCACTCAACATACTTCTCTAGAGATTCATCCAAGTTGTGTGTATCAAAAATTCATTCCTTTTTATTGCTGAGTAGTTAATCATATGGATGTACCTCAGATTATTTAATCATTCACCCATTGAAGGACATATGTCTTCTTTCTGGGTTTTTTTAGTACTATCAAGGATAATAACCTGTATTTGTGTACATATTTTTGTGTGAACACAAATTTTCATTTCTCTGGGGTAAATGACCAGGGTGGGGGTAAAGAGGCAACTGTTAGACATTAGTGCTTCAAGAATCTGCAAAACTGTTCTCCAGAGTCCTCTTATCTTTGCACCTGAGTGACCCAGTGAAGATATCGAGACACTGGATCACTCACACATTGCTGGTGAAAATGTAAAGTGGTATACGAACTTTGTACACCCATTTTTGTATGTCAGCCATTCTAATGGCTGATATCTCACTGAGATATCATTGAGGTTTTAATTTGCATTTTTCTAATAGCTAATGATGTGGAACATCTTTTCATGTGCTTATTTGCCATCTGTGTATCCTCTTCTGTGAAATGTCTGCTCATGTCTTTAGCCCATTCACTAATTGAATTTTTTCCTATTGAGTTCTGAGAGCTCTTTAAATAGTCTAGATATTAGTTCTTTGTCAGATATGTGGTTTGAAAATGTTTCCTTCCAGTCTATTTTTTGTCTTTTATCCTCTTAACAGCCTGTTACAGAGCAAAAGGTTTTCATTTTGGTGAAGTCTGACTCATCCATTTTTTCTCTTACGAATTATGCTTTGGGTGGCAAGTCTCAGAACTTTTTGCCTAGCCCTTGATTGGAAGATTCTGCCCATTTTTTCCAAAAGTTTTATAGTTTTACACTTTATATTTAAGACAATGATCCATCTTAAAGTTAATATTTATAAAAGTAAAGGCTCACTTTTTTCATGGACTCTGGATGTTCAATTAACCAGTCTCATTTGTTGAATACACTATTTTTCTGCCATTGATTCACTTTTGCACCCTTGTCAAAAATGAGTTGGACACATTTGTGTTCTATTTCTGGATTCTCTGTTCTATTCCATTTCTTTGTGTGTCTATCTTTCTCCCAATACCACACCATCTTGATTACTGCCATATAAGTCTTGCAATTGGGTAAACTGATTCTTATATTTTACTTTTTTTTTCTTCAAAATTGTTTTGGTTATTCTAGTTCCTTTGTATTTACAAAAAAAAATTTTGTAAATTTGTGAATTTGGGGACAATCTTATCTATAGCTATGAAAAAAATCTTGTGATTGTGATAATAATTGTGTTCAGCAAGTTCCCCACATAAAACACAAACAAAATTATAGTCCATATACCACAATAAATACATGGATGCTGAAATTTCAATACCATTTATAATCATTACAAAGAATAAAAGGACACTTAGGTATAAATCTAAGAAAACATGTGCAGGATTTGTATGCTAAAAGCCACAAAATGCTAATAAAAAAAAAATTGAAGGCAATCTAAATAAATGTAAAGACTTAGTTTGTCCGTGCATTGGAAGATTCAACATAGTTAAGACATCCGTTGCTTAGATTTCCTTACTACTGAGAGGACAAGTCAAGTGATCTCTTTCATATTGGGTGAATAGTAGTATTTTTTTTTTAGGTTTTTGAAGAATTAGTCTATTTCATCTAGGTTGCCAAATCTATTTGTAAATAGAGTTGCTCACAGTATCTCCTTATTATCCTATTAATATAATGGTCTATAGCAATATCTCCTCTCCTTCCCGATAGTGGTAATTTCTGTCTTCTCTTTTTTTTTCCCTTTATCGATATTTCTTTTTTTTTTTTAAAGATTTTATTTATTTATTTAAGAGATAAAGGGCAGGAGAGCAAGCAAGCAGGGGAAAGACGCAGAGGGAGAGGCAGAAGCAGGCTTCATGCTGAGCAGGGAGCCCAACATGGGGCTCAATTTTAGGATCCTGGGATCAAGACCTGAGCCAAATGCAGAAGCTTAATTGACTGAGCCACCCAGGTGCCCCTCCTTGTCAATATTTCTAAAAGTTTGTAAATTTTATTGATCTTTTAAAAGCAACAGTTCTTTATTTCATTGATTTTCTCTAATGTTTTCCTATTTTCTTTTTTTCCCTCAAATACTTTTATTTTTTCAGTATTACAAGATTAATTGTTCATGCACCACACCCAGTGCTCCATACAATACGTGCCCTCCTCAAAACCCACCACCAGGCTTCAATTTCACTGATTTTTATTCTTATCTTTATTATTTCCTTCCTTCTACTTCCTTTGGGTTTGTTTTGTTCTTTTGTTTTTTCCTAGTTTCCTAAGGAGGAAACTACATCATTGATTTGAGATTTTATTTTCTCATATATGTAACTAGGACTATAAATTTCCATTTGAGCATTGTTTTAGCTATATCCCACAAAATTTTGCACATCACATTGTCATTTTAGTTCAATTAAATGTATTTTGTTAATTTCCCTTAAGACATCATCCGTGACTTATGATTTAGAAAAGTGTTGAATTGTCAAGTGTTGGAAGATTTTCCTGTCATCTTTATTAGTGAAATCTAGTTAGTTCCATAGGGATCAGAGAACACACAACATAGGATTTGAAGTCTTGAATTTATTGAGGTTTGTTTTATCACCCAAGATGTAGACTATCTTGATATATGTTTCATGGATCCTTAAAAAAAAGGTGTATTGTGCTACTGTTAGGTGCAGTGTTTTATAAATGTTGATTAGATCCTCTTAATTGATAGTATGCCAAGTTCTAGGTCCTTGATGTTCTTCTGTCTCATTGCTTTATTAATTATTGAGAGAGAGGTACTGACATTTCCAACTGTAACTGTGGATTTGCCTATTTCTCCCTTTACTCTTATCAATTTCCAGTTTCCATACTTTGCAGCTATTTTTTGATCCATATGCATTTAGGATCACTACATCGTCTTGGTAGATTTGTCCTTTTACCATATATGTTCCTTTTTGTGGTAATTTTTTCTCTGAAGTCTTTCTCATTAAGTAGAGTCACTCCTACTTTCCTTTGATTAATATTTGCAAATTAATTAAAACTAAAAAGTTAATATCTTTTTTCATCCTTTTACCTTCCACCCATCTATGTTATTATACTGGAAGTGAGTTTCTTGCAGACACAGGTAGTTGAGCCATACTCATGAGTTTTTATGCAGTCTGCCAATATAGGTCCAGATCAAATGTGAATATGACCATTTACATTTAATGTAATTACTTTAAATGAAGCTTCAAACTGACATTTAGTTTTTGGTTTCTATTTGTTCTTGCTATTTGCATCTCTGTATTCTTTTTCCTACCTTGCTGTAGAACTTTTTTTTTTAGAATTGTATTTTGATTTATCTATAGAGTTATTTGAGTATATACTTTTGAATGGCTTTTCTAGTGGTTGCTCTAGGTATTAATATTATATATACAAAACTTAACATGGTCTACTGGTGGTGTCATTTTACCAGTTCGAGTAAAATGTAGAAACCCTACCACCCTCTACATCCCACAACCCCCTCTCATTTATAAACAGATTAAATATTTCCTCTACATACATCTAGAACCACACAGTGTTATAGCTTTCACTTCAACCATGAAACATAATTTGGAAACTCAAAATGAAGAGGAAAGTCTATTTGTACATATTTCAGCATACTGTTTTTTTGTCCTTCTTGGTATTTTAAGGTTCTTTTCTCTAACATTTCCTTTCTGTTTAGGGAACTTCTTTGAGCCATCTGTTAGAGTAGGTATGCTAGTGTCTAATTCTGTTTTTCTTCACCTATGTATGTCTTGATTTCCCCCTGCATTTCTTTTTTGTTTGTTTATTTGTTTGTTTGTTGGGGGTTTTTTTCCCCTTCATTTCTAAAACATATTTTTACTGTATATAGTATTCTGGCTTTATAGTTCTTTTTAATTTTTTTTTAGTACTTGAAAAAATGTGCCATTTTCTTCTAATCTCTACAATTTCTGATGAAAAATCTACTCCCATTTGAATTGTTTTTTTCTCCCAGGAGGTAAGGTATTAAATAATTCTTTGCTACTTCCAAAGTATTTTGTCATTAGTTTCTGGAAATTTGACTATGATGTATCTTGATGTGGATTTCTTTGGGCTTACCTTGTTTGGGTTCACTCAGTTTCTCAAACATGTAGGTTTATGTCTTTTACAAAGGAATTCATCAGTAATTATTCCTTTGGGTAATTTTTCAATCCCACCTTCTTTCTTCTTTCTTTGTGTGAACTTTCATGACACCAGTGTTAGATCTTTTGTTATACATCCACAGGCCTCTGAGGCTCCCATTGTTCACTTGTTTGTTTCAGCCCATTTTCTTTGTGTTCTTCAGATTGAATCATTTCTATTGTTTTCCTTCCTGTCCATTGATTCTTCCCTTCTCCTCTTTCCATCCTGCTTTTGAATCCACCCATTCAGGTTCTTGTTACAGTGATTATATTTTCGCTTCTAAAATTTCCATTTGGTTCTTCTCTATACTTTCTTTTTCTTTGCTGAGAATTTTTATTTCTTTGCTAAAATTGTTATTTTCTCATTTGCTTAATTGCCTGCTGAGGCATTTTTGTGATACCTCTTTAAACTTTGTCAGATAATTCTCTCGTCTCTATCATCTCACTGTTGGCATCTATTGATTGCCTTTTTTTCATCAACCAGAACTTGCACATTCTTAGTATGATGAGTCATTTTAAATTGAAACTTTACAACTTGGGTTTTATGTTATAGGACTCTGATCTTATTTAAACCTTACATCTTAACTGACGTCCTCTGACACCACTCTGACAAGGGAAGGGGAGGTGCTGCCTCATTAGTTCCAGGGATAGTTTGAGTGTGGAAGTCTAGATTCACCATGTGGCCTCCATAGTATTCAATGTGGTGTGCTCCTTATTACTGGTAGATGGAGGTGGGGGTTCTCTTCCTGACTGGGTCTCACTCATACCCCCCCGTTTTGGGGGTGGGGGTTAGGAGTTCTCATTATAACTCTCCCTAGGCTTCTTTTGACACATCCGGTGTATGGAAGGGTAGTGAACACCTCACTACTGCCCAATGAGGAAACCCATATGGTCTCCACAGATACTGTGATGGGGAAGGAACTCATTACTACCTGGCAGGGATGAAAGGTCCAGCTCCCTCCTCAACCTCCTCTGACACCATTTCAACAGGAGGTTTGAGGCCTCTCATGACAACCTGAGAGGATAGAAGTCTATCTCCCCACTCAGCCTTTGCTGTCTTGTGTGGGCCACAGGTTTTTGTGTGTTTTGTTTGTTTGTTTGTTTGTTTGTTTGTTTGTTTTGTGGTGTTTGGGTACAATAAGGTGGTTATTTTTTGGATGTTTTCTGTCTTGCTCACCTGCCCCTTTCCTGTTCCTTTGGATAGTGAGGTTAGGCTTTTTTGAGGCTGTTTTTATCTGTGCCTGTTGGCATTTCTGAGTTGCTGGCTTCTTCAGCTCCAAGTCTGGGGACATGTGAAGCAAAAAGAAAAGTCAGAGACTCACCACTTTGTTTCTTTTGGTGGTCTAGAATTCTCCAGCCAGTCTACCATCTCCCCACATTTCAGAGTTTCCATGTGCTTTTGTTACCGTAACGTCTGGACATTTAGTTGTACTCAGTGGAAAAAACAGGTCAAGGTCCATCTCTTCCATCTTCCCAGAAGGAGAAGTCTTGGCATTTTTAGAGATTCCTATAGAAATATTAAATTGCTCACACATTAGGCCTCAAATGAGACATTTATGTATTTCTTTTTTTTCTTTTTTTAATGTATTTTTTTTTTTAAGATTTTATTTATTTGACAGAGAGAAACACAGCGAGAGAGGGAATACAAGCAGAGGGAATGGTAACGGGAGAAGCAGGCTCCCTGCCGAACAGAGAGCCCGATGTGGGGCTCGATCCCGGGACCCCGGGATCATGACCTGAGCTGAAGGCAGACACTTAACGACTGAGCCACTCAAGCGCCCTTTAAATCTATTTCTTAATAAACCATTTACTTGACTTTACTAGAATTCCAAATCTCAGAGAACAAAAAGTCAGCAGGAAGGGAGAGGACAAAGTCACAGAAGTTTTTCTGAGCCAGGAGAGTATTAGTGTTGCCACTTAAAGAAGAAACCTCTTGAGAATTAATCCAGATAGAAACTGCTTATTTTTGATTTAATATTGCTGAAACCTCGATTTGGTGGCATTCACTCAGAAATCCCAATTTTAAAAATAATCTTGCATGTTCAACTTTTGATTAGATTTCATTAAAAAACTTCTCTTCCTTTTCAAACAGTAGAGACTCAGGAAAGGAATTCACTTCTTGATGACTCAGATCCTAATTCTAAGCTGCTAGGGCAGATTTGCTTTCTCTCTGCTGAGCAACTGCAAGCTCCCAATGCTCTTTCCACAGATGCCATCCCCACATCCCTAACCCCTGCTTGTAACGTTCTGGGGGATTGGAAATGAGAATACCATGCTTGGCAGTGTTGTGGGTAGATCAAGAGCCAAATGCTTGGGTTGAGGAGACAGGGTCTCTTCTACCATGTGATAAGCAGGGGATTTGACTCATTGTGGGTTTCATAATTTTAGTGTCACTAAATAATTTAAACAATTCAAAATTCTTAGTTATACTCTGGAAGGCTGAGATTGCCAAACAACCAGAAGTTAAAGCAAAGAAGAAGAAGAAGAAGAAGAAGAAGAAGAAGAAGAAGAAGAAGGAGGAGGAGGAGGAGGAGGAGGAGGAGGAGGAGGAGGACGAGGACGAGGAGGAGGACGAGGAGGAGGACGAGGAGGAGGACGAGGAAGAGGAGGAGGAGAAGGAGGAGGAGAAGGAGAAGGAGGAGAAAAAGAAGAAGGAGGAGGAGAAGGAGAAAAAGAAGAAGAAAGATAGAACAAAGAGAAATTAAGTGTTATTTTTACAATGGTGGGTTTACTGTTACCCTATTGGAAATGAATTTGTGGACTGTTGGTATGAACCAGATAATACACCTGATCCATTATGGATGTTATTATTTGAATACAGTCTAATTTGCAGAGTCATGGCAAAGTATATTATCCACATTTTTAAAATGAGAGAACCAGGTTTGAGAATCTAACTTAATTGCCTGAGGTCACACCCACTGCAAATGAAGTAGCTGGATTAAAACCAGTTCTGTGCTTATCTTTTCCAAGACAATGATGTGGAGTGGGTGCCACAAAATCTAGTTAACCACACAGACAATAAATCCCATGCTCCATGTAACATGGCTATCTAAACGAGTGTTTCTCAAACTCTAATATGCATAAGGATTCCAACATAGTAGGTCTAAGACAGGCAATCATTGGTGTACATTTCTTATAAGCTCTCAGATTTTCCTGATGCTGCTGGTGCCCTGTCTACATTTAAATAGCAAGTATCTAAAAAATCCACTTTGATAATATGTAAAGGACAGGAATGTGGGTTTGATCTTTAATTGAAGATATTTCAGGTAGTTCATTGTTTTGGTTGAGGTTTTTTTTGTTTTTTTTTTTTTTGGCCTTTAAAAAATGCAACATAGTCATAAAAATTACATGGCTGCTTCATTACTGATACTGAAACTGAATAGAAATGTTGATTTAAGACAAGGAAAAAAATCTTAGGGCATATAAACGAATTGAAAGAAAAAAATCTAAACATAAAAAAGAAAACTAATCCCTTACCTATTACCAGTAGTAATAGGTAACATTCTATATCTGCATTGACCATAATTACTAAATCAAAAATCAGAATACATGATTTGATGATTCAACAAAAGATTAAAAAGTAAAATTTTGGTAATTAGGGTAACTTCTCCATTGTGATCTGGAATATTTCACTGTTAAAGACATGGAATGAACATGAAAATACCCTACCATCTCCACACACACATACACATAAATACTCCACTATGAATGTGTTACCTAAAATATTTTAGTCTGAAAGAGATCTAAGAGCCTAGGGATGTTTATATACCAGCGGCTATCCTGATTTTTGAATCTCCAATTTGTGTAAATCACAACAATAATGCTCTGCATACTGATCTGAAAGAAATACTTAGCCCTTTGAACAATATATATCTAAATACCTTCTGGATGATTCTATTTCTCATGGCCTTGCCTCTAGATTCTCTTAAGTAACACAACACATTCCAGTCAGCTTAAGTCCCAAGCATAATCTTGCTCTACTGTTTAAAAAGTGTATTTCCAATTTAAAAATAAAATTTCAACCTTGATTTAGAACCACAGCTCCTCCTCCACCCCCAGTGGAAAGGCTGCACTCAAGAAAGGGCCTCTAGGTGGCATTTTCTCTTTCCCCTCCCTAGCATTTTCTCCCACCATTCCCCTCAGAGCCTACCTGTCTAAGTTTGAAGCATGTGGGGAAAGAAGAAAAAGAGAGGTTGACAGGAAAGTTCTTGTATGCTCAATAATGCTGTGAGGTGGTAGTCTGGGTTTGGCAGGTTCTAACAAGGATGACGAGGTATCCAAAAGAGGGTCTACCTCTGAAACACTACTCACCCTTGTGCCTGTTTTTAGCCCTCTCTCCCTACAGTTCTCTGATGTGGATGATGCCCCTATCTTCCTCTGGCTTTTCCTCTACCTCCTTTACCTTCTTTTCACAGAAGTCATTCACCCTTCTGGGTGCCATCTTGGTCAGGAGCTAAGATGGCTCTTGCTTATGACACAGACGTTGTCTAGAAAAATACTCATTGACCCATCTTTTTCACAGAGAAATTCAAGATATCTGGCACAGCCAACACCACCTCCCAGCACTGCCAACCCCCATTTCATCCATTTGCACCTAATCAGCTCTGCCCTTTACACTTCCAATTTGTAAAAAAAGACTGATTCCTGAACACTCTGACCACTCTCCCTCCCACTGCAGGGGACTTACACAAAACTCTGAGTGGTCCTGCCAAACACCAGCCCCAACCAGGTGTGATATGAGTAAAACCTACCTCCTCTCTTTCTTCTTTGTGAGGTGTAAGGGTCTCACAGCTCATCAACGTATTTTCCAAAAATACGTATTCAAAAAATTTTTCTCAGTCTCCACTCTGCTACCCTTTTGATACCCATATGTGGTGTGACATCCAACTAGCTTTTGATCATCTACTTTGAACTTTCTGCATATGATCTAGTACCTTCTTTGAAAGGCAATATCCATTGTCTCCTGGTGCCTCAGCCAACATTCTGTTAAATATGCTAATGGACCTCTGGAATCCCAAAGAATGTTTCTGAAACTTTTTCCAGCTTCAAATCTTTTCATAGGACAGATCACAGAACTAGTTTGGAGGACTTTTTTGTAAACACTTCAGTAAGCAGCTGGCATTGGAAAAGACATTAGAAATAATCCTTCCTTTAGTATAGTAAAGAAGATGATCTGGGGCCCAGAACGTGTATTGATGAAGTAAAGTCACCCAGGTTCTGAACAAGAGATCTGGAATAAGGTCAGCTGTTCAGCTAGTAACTCCTCCACCATGCAAGGGCCAGGAAAGAGACAAAGTTCTCAATGTTTGAAATTTTATAAAGCTGAAGAATAAAAATATCTTACTTTTTTTAAAAGGGAATTAAACCAATCTTTCAAAATAAAAAAAGTTGGTGAAGAAAATATCAGCAGTATGTGTTTCTAAGACTCTCTGTTCCAGGATTTTCTGAGACATCTTGTTTTATGGATTAATATGTATTTTATATTTCAAAATTATTTGGAAGCTATTCTTTGGACAGACTGTTTTATGACTCAGCAGTATTAGTCTAGAAACTCTTCCATGAGATGAAAGATCGGAGTCAGAGAGCACTTTTTTTTTTTTTTTTTGCTAAGAAACCGACAGTTCTTGTGTCATGTTGGAAACCAGATCCTGCACTGTATTAAATGAGCTCAGTACTCTCACTTCCCCTAAAGCCCACAACATCAGTGTAACAAAGCAGTTAAGAGCAAAGATGCTTTAGGGGTTCAGAAATAGATTTGACCACTAGCTCACACCTTTAGAGAAAGGAGAGCAAGTTGCCCACAAGTTCAGAATCTATTACATTGGTCTATAGAATTTCCTCCTTACTGAGAGGCTAAGACCTTCACACCTTGACCTGGAAACCACTCGAGGCCAGGTCAGGCCTTTGGGCTCTAAATATCACTCATCCTTTATTAATAGGCAAAGACTTCAAGCCCAGGAGGAGATATCCTTACAGAATCTGGTATCACATTCAAAACAAATCAGCTTTCCTATCCAACTACTCTATGATGATGTTCTCTTTACCCATCAGGGAATTTATAAAAAATTAATAAGACAGGCTGGGAGCTTGAGGAGGTGACAGTGTAAATGGAGACAGTATGCCCCTCTCTCATAGTACTTACCCTACATGTCTGAGAGGAACCCAGTAGTTTGAGAAAAAAAAAACACCCTGACTTTGGAGTTGAGAACATCACAACTCTGTTTCCAAGATACAGTGACTTCACCTCCTCAGTCAACCTCCTTCAATTCCAAACCAACAGTGTCTTTGGACATAAAATGGGGTTAGGGCAATGCCTGCCTCAAGGAAGTATTGGAAAGATGAACGACTGAGGTAATACCTTCAAATCAGCTAGGACAGGGCCTGACACATGACCAGAGCCCAACACACATTAGCTCATGTCATTGGAAGGACTACACCAAGGAACATGTGCCAAATAAACACACAGAAAAGCCTGTTGTCCCTTCACTTCTTTATGAGTGTTTCTGTAGCCCATCATTTTCCCCTCTGCATTCATTCTGACAAGCTTCACTTTCACCCTCCTCCCAGGAAGCTGGATGGCCACCCCAGCATGAGCCAGTCTCTCTTACCTCTCCATCCTGATCACTCATCGCCCTCAGACTGAGGACCACAGAGAACCACACATTCCCAATGACTCACCTCTGCTCAGAAAGCCAAGGAGCTGTTACTGCCCAGAACTTCAATCTCTGAACTTTCTTGATTTATAATTCCTAGAGAGGAGACCTAGGGCAGCTCTCTTTTGCTTATTACCTTTCAGAAACGATCCAGTCTAGGTACTAAACCAAATTGTTATCATATCAGCTATCAGTAAGGCTACCTAACAAACTCCAACCCAAGGACTTAATAAACATTTATTGAGCTTGTGAGTTGGAGGGTTGGACTTGGCTGGGCAGTTCTGATCTAGTCCCCACTGCACTGCTGTGAGCTGGGTTCATGCCTACATCTGTGACATCAACAGGAATATATGATGATGACCCACTGAGCTAGAATGCCCTCACATGTCTGCAATGTCAGCTGGGGTGTCGGGGCTCCTGGACCATGTGTCTCCTCCCAACTTCCACAATTTAGGTTGATATTACTTACCTGGTGGTCTATATTCCCCCAGAAATTCATGTGTTGAAGCCTTAACCCCCAATGTGGTGGTATTAGGAGGTGGAACTCCATGATGGGACTAGTGTCCTTCTAAGAGGAGGAAGAGACCAGACATGTCTCCTTCTACCATGCGAGGACACATGTGTCATCTGCAAGCCAGGATGAGGGCCCTCACTGTGAACCAAATCAGCCAAAACCTTGATCTCAGATTTTCAGTCTCCAAAACTGTAAGGAAAAAAAATGCCTATTGTCTAAACCCCCCTGTCCTTGCTATTTTCTTATGCAACTTGAGCTGACTAAGCCAATGGGCTAATTGACAGCATTCCAAGAGAACTAAGGAATGTATGCAAGTTTTCTTGAGGCCTAAGCTTGAAACCAGCACGTACTTCTTCCACTTCATTCTACTGGAAGAGGAGTCTTGAGACAGGTTGGATTTGGGGGACAAGGAAGTAGATTTCACCACTGGAGGGAAAGAACAGGGAAATCTTTTTGCAAGAGCCCAGCTGATAAAAAGGGGATTGAATTATGACCTCTTTTGCTATCAATCTATCAATGTCATCAAACTCAAAATAAGAGTTTCAGAGTCAGAAAAATTCAAGTTTGAAATTAGCTGTGAGGTCTTGGGAAAATGATTTAATCTCCTGAAGACTCCCATTTCTTCACCTATAAAGTAGCAGTAGTAATCACACCACTTTCACATGGCAGTTCTAATGATTAAACAAGAAAATTCCTATGAGTATGGTGTCTGGACATATTTAGCTATTAGGTATTATGTGGTACTCAATAAACATCAGCTTCATAGATATTTTATGTAAAGTAACTTCCAGTGAGCAACATTTTTTGAATCTCCCAGGGACTATATTTTACAAATGAGAATACAGAGTGTAAGTCTCATTCTCAAAACTCCCAATTCCTCTGATACCATACCACTATCTGTGATTAAGGGAATCCTATTACTATGAAGTTTACTTACTAAAACTATTAAATGAGTATCCTTGCTTAAGTAGAGTATTTTAATGCTGATTCCTATGTTCATTCAAACTGACTTGTTAAATCAGGTTTTTCAATAGACCTCTTCATTGCATAGAGAAACTCTGGAAAGACAGCTTTATAACATAATCATAGAAATAGTCTCCATGGCATTTTTGCAGTCCCAAGTAGAATCTTGGTCTCTCTTCCTTTAATCTGTGACAATGTGACTTCTTTCTGTGACACTCTAAGTCTAGGAATAAGGGCTCTTGATCTCTTTCATAAAACTTAAAATTTTCTCCAATATCCTGAAAAGACAATATTCTATCTTATCCAGTCTAAGCCTTCCCGTATATGGCCACCAGAGTGATCACCTTAAAATGAACATGTGACAAAGATACCCCTTTCCTTGAGCTCTCACAAGCAGATCCCTTTGTGATTGGGCCTCTGGCCACCACCTCTGCTCAACAACACTCCCTCTGCCCTGCCATGCACTTATTGTATTTTGGTGCTCTATATACATTATCTACACACACTGGTTAAAAGTGTGGCTGCATCTGAATTCTGACTTTTTCCACTGATTAGCATGTAACCTTGAACAAACTACTTATATTTCTGTGTTCAGGTTCCTTATCTTAGAATAAAAAAAAAACAGTAGTGTCCAAAACAAAAATCTGAGAAGAATTAATAGGTATAAAGCACTTAGACTCGTGTCTGGAAATAACAAATATTATATTGGCTATTCTTACTATTAATCCATATAATCATCCCAAAATGACACAGAATCATATTCTTACTTCCAGATGTAAAATCCCTGTGCACAGAGAGCTAGAACAGTAGCAATAAGTGACACAGATGAGCTTTGAGCCCAGGTCTCTCTGACATCAGCACCGAATGCTGGCCACTTGGGCTCCCTCCTGCCACCCCCTCCCATCTACTCTTCTCTGGCAGAACCAAGCCATCGCTTCCCTCTGTTCTACTGCCTGGAAACCCTGCATCCCATCTTGGTCCAGTGAAGGCCTAGTTTGCCTCCAGCGTTCAAGTCATTTCCTCCTTAGGAAATGGCTAACCCTCTCCACTCAGGCTCAAGCAACTTCCTTGGGTCTAAACACACTTTGCATTTTCCATCCTGGGGACCTCTGCTTCACTGAACTGCCATCATTTCTCTACCAATTTGCTATAAGATGCTTGAGGATGACAACCAGGTCTCATTTCTTCCCCTATCCCCTGAGTGAATGAGTGGACTTTAGCTGTATCCTAAGGAAGCCTTTGATCCTCAGCACTAGAAGCTATGCTCGAAGACCTCAGAAAGGAGATGCATCGTGCTTTGGCCTGGTCAGTGGCTAACTGGGTAATGTGGGCTTTACTTTTCTTACCTGTGCAAAGGCAATAACAAAACCCCTCCTGTGTAATTTAAAGATTTGGAGGAAAGATCGAATGGGGAAAGTGAATGGGACAGCCCATGACACCCAAAGGAGATGGACACAGATAACATGCACTTTCTTCTGCCTCTCAGGTTCCCATAGCTGATCCCAGACTCTGGATATTTTCAGATGCCTCAGGAGGGATTGAACAGAGTCCGACTCTTGCCCACTGAAGCCCTAATGTTTATGTTGGCATCCTGCTCATAAACCAGAGAGTCCTGCCATGTGGCCCTTGGCTGGGAACTTCTGTGTGGAGTCAGCTCGACCCAGAAACAAATCCTGGGATGGTTTCTAAAGGTTCCCTAAGTGGGCCCCTTTAACCTTGAACTTACAGTAATAGAAGCACAATCCTTGGGAGGGCACTGGAGGTCCAGGAATTCAGACTTTACAAGACTATTCTATGGAAGGCCCAGATGAGAAGCAGAAAAGGGGTGACCTTCCCCAAAACACACTTGGCTAGAATTCTGAGATTTTGAGGCTGGTGGGCATTCCACTATACCCGTTTCCCATGTTCTTCCCTTTTGGTGGGAAATGCCCAGAATATCTTTAGAAATATGCAATTATGTTAACCCCTTTAGAGAATAAAGCAAGACATTATCACAGATCTTCCCCATCCCTGCTTCCTCCTGCTTCCCACAGCAGATAGAGCTACTGATCCACAGGTGAAGAAATAGGGAGCCATCCAACTAAAAGACTCACTGGCTCACACAGTTCATGAACAGTGATGCCAAAACCAGAACCCATGGCCTCTGAAATTAGTCCAGTGCCCTTACCCAATGTCAACAGCACATTTGATTTTGTGTGACAGTGCTAAAGACAGTCATGCCTTCATTCTCAGCAACTGTAAGTGTGTTTGTGTAATGTGGCAAAGAGGAATTAAGGTTGCTGATGGAAGAGGCTGTTCATCAGTTGACCTTAAAATTGGGAGATTATCTGGGATTATATGGGTGGGCCCAATGTAATGACAGAATCATTTTATATGGAAGAGGGAGGCGAGAGAGAGGGTCAGAGGGATGCCACTTGAGAAAACTCAACCCCACACTGCTGAAGTTGAGGGAGAGGCCATACGCCAAGGAAGCTGACAAGGAGCAGCCTCTAGAAGCTTATAAGGGTAGAACATAAATTCTCCTGTAGAACCTCCAGAAGGAATGCAGCCCTACCCTCACCTGAATTTTAGCCCAGTGAGACCCAGTTTGGACTTCTGACCCTAGAACTATCAGATTAAAACATTGCATTGTTTAAGCCATTAAGTTTTTGGCAATTTGTGATAGCAACAAATAAAAAAGCAGAACAGTGTCTGGGTATAACTAGTATTTCCCAAGGTCCTACCAACTAAGGAAGGACCAATGGGTCCTAACATGTAAGCATGTGTTGTGTTCAATTCTTTCTTTATACTTATGGGAGAAGGAATTTCACCCTTCAGACCTCATTCCATCTACCATGTTATTACTGGTGGTTCTTTGCTTCATGAAGACACATCCTCTGCACCCACCTCCTGCTTTGAGCCAAACCATCCTTTTCCTCTCTACACTTAGATACCACACTGACTGCCTTGGTCCAACTGAGGCACTGGAGCCCTTGATGCCCCCAAGGAGAGTGCTGTTTCACCAAGTCTTCTATTCTCTAGAGTTCGTCCCTCCTCCCTAAGACTTTCATCCAGCCCCACATGGACTAATGCTCAAGAACAAATCTACATGGCAAATACCATCTGATTTAGGATGCCCTGATTTCTGACCCCAGAAGCATTTCTAATGATCAAGCATATATCCCTGACCCATGATCATCTGGATAAATTTGCTGGGGGAATCCTTCCATTCTTCATGGGGCTAAGGAATCTCAAGTCCAGATGGACATCTTTAGGGATGAATTTAGGAAAGGTAGGAAAACTGGTAGGGAGTCTCATATAAACTGTTTCAGTTCATATTCCTTGCAAACTAACTGTGTGTCAGACATTTTACCAGACACTTTATATAATCATGTCATTTATTTTTCCTAGTTCAGGGCTCTGAACTTCAGAGTTAACTCTTCCTCAACCTCACAGCCAGGAAGTAGAGTGTCTGGAATGCCCGGCACAGGGAGGCTGGACCCATGAGTATGGAGACTCCATCTGTACCAGCTGTTCTGAGCAAATATGCTATCACTGGAATGGGGAGTGGGCATGCTGTCCTAGCAGCTTGTCCCTGCCCAACCTGGGGGATGGACATGGATCTCCTCCAGAGATCCATAGTTGATCAAGGGAGGGAGGGGAGAGAGCTGAAGGCAACACCATCCCCAGGGGCTCAGGGTAGGCAGCTGACATCAGCTAGCAAGGAAAAAAAATCCATTTTTAAAACAGCAGAAGAAAAATTAAACTTGCTGCTCCATCATTTCATATAAAAAAACAAGGATGAAAATAAACATGGTTCCAAGTTATTTTATTCTGAATTTATTTTTAATGCCAATGACAACAAAATAGCTCTTTTATGAGTCATTTTACAAAACAGAAAACATGATTTCCTGAAATGACATTTTACGGAAGCTTAAAGGAAACTACTATTTGACATGAGAAAGATGGAATGCAGCTAACTCTGTTCACCTGGGGGTCTTCTGCCACCCTACCCCCTAGAATACCCTCCCCTCTCTTTAGCTACATCCCCCTTCCTCCTGCAAATGTCACTTATGCTGTTATTTCCTCAGGGACTTCTTCTCTGGTCACCTCTCATTTTATTTTTTTTTATTAAATTCAATTAACATATAGTGTTTTGTTAGTTTCAGAGGTAGAGTTCAGTAATTCATCACTCGTGTATGAATTATGGGTATGAATAGGGAACACCCAGTGCTCATTACATCAAGTGCCTTCCTTAGTGCCCATCACCCAGTTATCCCTTCCCCCAACCTACCTCCCCTCCAGCAACCCTCAGTTTGTTCCCTAGAGTTAAGAGTCTCTTATGGTTTGTCTTCCCCTCTGTCTCTATTTCATTTTTCCTTCCCTTCCCTTATACTACTGTTTTATTTCTTAAATTCCACATATGGATGAAATCATATTATAATTGTCTTTCTCTGATTGACTTATTTCACTTAGCATAATACCCTCTAGTTCCATCCACGTTGTTGCAAATGGCAAGATTTCATTTTTTATGGCTGAGTATATATTGTGTATATATACCGTATCTTCTTTATCCATTCCTTTGTTGTTGGACATCATGGCTCTTTCCATAGTTTGGTATTGTGGACATTGCTGTTATGAACTTTGGCGGTCACTCCCTCATTTTAAATAAGTTCCCCCCCCTTTACATGCTCTCAAAGAACACTGTACTATTTCTTCATTGCATTTCCTGAAATTATAATTGTTCTGTATGTGTGTATGTGCCAAGTGCTTAGACATGTGGATGCGCAGATCCAGACAACCCTGTTCTCTTAGAGTATATAGTCTAACTAGGGAGAGGGATACTTTCTGTGTCTTTCTCCATCAGTTATACTGAGAAGTGCAGAATTCCAGAAAATTTTGGAAAAATAGTTAATGCCTATGGCTCCTGGTTCAAAGCTGAATGCAGCAAGCCTACAAGATAAATATTTCAGTTATTATCACTAATAATCCCACAAAGTACATGCCAACTCTCATCTTTGAGGTAGATTCCAAACCTAATAAGTCACTTGCCATCTTAATTGTTTTGTCACCTGGGTTCTGCCTTGTTGACACCAACTCCCTGAAGAAATGTGCTTGATATGACATGAGCTTTTGCTGATGTTCTTCCTAGTTTCCAGATGGTACTTCTAAAAATTCTTTTTCAGTTTCTCTTTCTGTTCCTGCCCAAAGCCCATCAGGTACGGAGCAAGAAGAGAAAGCTCAGGTGCCATCTAAATGGGAGTTCATTTACTTATTTTTCTGGATAAGCACTTGTGCAGCAAAGAGTAAGTTCCAGGCACTATTCTAGATGTTTTGTTAAATAATTCAATTACAGTTAATAACTGTCACAACTCAAGAATAAGACATGACTGGAAGCAGAATTCCAGACTCCAAGAAACCATGTCCAAGAAATGGTGGTGCAAATAGATGGTATTAGAGAACTTGGGCTGCCCCATAAACTACTACAGCACCTCCTCTCTTGAGAAATAGCCAGTTGTCCAAATCACTCAATACCCCTGTGAGAAGCCCCCAGTCACTTCTACCCAGTGTGTTGCCTCTCAGCCCCCCCCTCCAGGTCCTGGTCCCTACTGTATTCATCTATAATGTGTATATACCATCCCAGGCACATGTCCCAAACACTTGCAGCCCTCCAAATGAGTGACATCTTCTTCCTGCCTGCTCCATCGTATATATTCCTGTAAACCTATCCAACCTGGCCACAGTTCTCAGCATCTTCCTTTTCACCCGCCTAGCCCATCAGTTTCAAGCCTTCCAGTCCATCTTTGCATTCTGTTCTTTCTGCCCACACTATCTTTCTGTCCCCTGGCACCTAGATGATTGTGAGAGTCTCCCCAGTGCTCCCTTTTGCGTTAGCAAAGGGAGCTCTCTTCTCTTCTCTCTCTCTCTTCTCTAAATATATACTTTCCTAGATGCTAGATACTCTAGATACTAGATGTTCTGGATATTCTCCCTCACACCTCCTCCAAATGACCTCATGGAAAATGGAAATCAGATCATAACACTCCTCTATGTAAAATTCTTCAATGGTTTCTTTAAAAAAATTTTTATTTATTTATTTGACAGAGAGAGAGAGAGAGTAAGAGAGGGAACACAAGCAGGAGGAATAGGAGAGGGAGAGGCAGGCTTCCTGCTGAGCAGGAAGACTAATGCAGAGCTCCATCCCAGGACCCTGGGGTCATGATCTGAGCCAAAGGCAGATGCTTAATGACTGAGCCACCCAGGAACCTCTCTTCAATGGCTTCGTATTGTTTCCAGAATACAACAGGAAGCTTTTATCTGGAAGCAGCAAGATAAATATGCTGACAAATCTAGCCATACCTTTGGCATATGTGGCTTCATACTTGTGTGCCACAGGTATACCAAGCTATAGGTCTCCATCCCTGCTTCATCTTCCCAGTCCCCTCTGCCTCTGTGTAGGCAATTCTGTCTGCATAGAATCTGCTTCCCACCTCTCCTGACTGGTTAACTCCCCCTCCCTTGACCACCAGCTGAGATAGTAGAGGATGGCAGCTAAATATATGAGCCAGTCTACCTGGATTCAAATCTCAACCCCCATATCTGTAGGGTGACCTCACATTACTACTTTTCCAAGCATTGGTTTCCCCATCTACAAAACGAGGATGATGGTATGTTTCCATATATTAGCTCTTTTTGTCCTCACAATAACTCTGTGAGCTAAACATACAGTAAGCCATGGCAAGCACTATGTGAGTTTTTATTATGATCAACTCCTGCATATTACCAGCTTTCTCCACAAACCGCTTATGTATATCTTTTATTTCTTCATTCACCAAACAACTTGTCTGTTTATTTTCAGTCACTCACCTCACTGCAAGTTCCTTGGGAGCAAGGGTTGGGTTTTATTCATCCTGCCAACACCTTGCACAGAACATGGCAAGGACCAGAAGCCCAGTGGAGATTTGCAGTCCTAGCAAATAATGCCAGTTTTCAGCTGTGCTCTCACACACACAACCTGGTACAGAGTGGCCAGGACGTATCATTTAATGCAGTACCTTCAACCACACTGGTAGAAAAGAAGCAAGGGAAAGAGCAGTTTTAGGAAGAGGATTATACTTTATGTACACAGGCAATAGATACAACCAAGACTGAAATAGACAACTTTTGCTTGCAAAATCTGTAGCATGATTTTAAGCATTTCCCTATCAAAGTATTGACCAAAAAATGAAAAATATATATCTTATTCATGTCCAAAAAATTTGGATGGTGATAGCCCCATGGAATCTTCATTTAAAAAAATGGAAGAATTCATCGAGGGCTTAGAGAAATTATGATTAGGCAAAGGGTAGAGCTGCTAAAACCTCTTACAATTGCAAAAGACAATCAGTTAACTGTAGGGAAGGAAACTGAAGTTTGCTGGAGACAAATTAGTGGGGGGGATGGAGTAATTGGGTGAAGGGCATTAAGGAGGGCACTTGATGTAATGAGCACTGACTATTATAGGTAACTGATGAATCACTGAACTCCACCCTGAAACTAATAATACACTATATGTTAACTAACTTGGATTTAAATTAAAAAAAAAAAAAAAGGATGATCACCATTTTCCTACAAGTTGGAATCATCACAATTTGCTGAAATGTTTTAGGAAATAAAAGAGTTGAATGATAGAATTTCTAAATGCAAAGCCTCTGTGTAATTATATATATACACCATGCATATATTCTGCAATGGCATTTCCATATTCCTGTTTCCATTGTTCACACAAAAGCATGTTTCTTTTACTTTATGAAAGGAGATTTTTTTTCAGGTAATTGTCCCCACCCATGCTTGTTGCCTCACCAGCTCCAGTAAGAATCTAAATTCTTTCATTCATCTCTGAATAAGGAGCAATGCACATGGCTTAGAGTCAGGAAGTCTGAGCTCCAATACGGTCAGTCACTGCATCAAGCTGCATAATTAACAAGTCTCTTAACTTAGCTGAGTCTCAAGCTTCCTTATCTGTAAAGTTAAAAATAGTACCTACATCACAAGTCAGGTTCTGAAGTTTGAATGAGGTAATGAGTGCTAAATTTTTGGAGACCGTGAAGCACTCTGGATGTATAATGGGAATCCACTTATGTCTTTCAGGCAAAATAATGGATAATCCCAGGGTCTCTGTAAAATCACCATGAACATTTCTTTGGCTTTGGAGTTGGACAGGCTTGAGTTCCTTTCCAGATTTCCTAGATATCTTTAACCACAGTGCCTTTAGTTTCTAATAGAATGATCTTCAGTTTCCTGTAGAATAAGCATATCGGTCTCACAACATTTACTGAGTATTTTTGACGTTGGATGCATTGCGTAGAAAATCTCATTTGATTACCATTGCAGTTCATCTTCTTTACCCACAAAGTCAGCACCTCCACTTCCATCTCATTCCTTAAATTCCATAACTACACATTCTTCCCTTTGCCAAACCTATTTCTTCTCTAATTCCTATTGAAACACAAATACTTTATGCACGAATGTATTAGTCAGAGTTCTCCAAAGACACACAGACAGATGGATAATAAGAAATGGGCTCACATGGTTACAGAGGCCAAAAAAAAATCCTAAAATGTGCTGTGAGCAAGACAGAGACCCAGGGGACTGAAAGTGTAGTTCCAAACTGAATCCAAAGGCCTGAGAAGCAGGAGAGTATATGGCTTCAGTTCCGGTTTGAAAGCTGGCAGTGGTAAGACCCAAGAAGAGACAATGTTTCAGTCCAAGTCCAAAGGCTATAAAGACCAATATCCCATCTCCAACAGTCAAGCAAAAAGAATTCCTTCTTACTCAACCTTTCTTCTCTTCTAGCCATCTTCAAATGATTAGATGAGGCCTAACCACTTTGGGAAGAAAAATCTGCTTTACTCAATTTACTGATTCCTATGTTAATCTCATGTAGAAACACCCTCATAGATACACCCAGAAAGATGTTTAGCCAAATGTCTGGGCACTCCATGCCTCAGTCAAATTAACATATAAAATGAACTACCCTAATGAGGCTCTATGAGAGTTCCATCACAACTTAAGTTCAATAATGCTCCCTGGCCCTTCCTTGAAGATTTCAGTGAGGAGGTAGAAATATCTGAGAAATATGAGGATTTTGGAAGGTGTTGCATCAAGGGACAGGTGGGTCTAAGTGTTGGAGGAAAAAGCAGAGAATACCAAGTACCAAATTAGCTTCACAAATTTTCAGAAATATGACCAAACTCACATATATTGTCAGATTTTATTTTTCCATTCATCATCCATTCATATATTTACATATTCACTTTTCAACTAACATTTACTGAGGGTATAATATGGTCTAGGTATTACGTGGGTGCAAGGGCCAAACAATCAACTAAAGTATGAAGTTTACTCTCAAAGTATACTAGAAGCTAAAATCATATTTTCAAATTTCTTCTGAATGATATGCTTGTGAAAGCCTAGACCTATTGGTTTGGAATTTGCCTTAAGTCTTATGTAGTTCAAACCCACCACCAGCAATACCACCATCTCCACTGGGGACTTCTGACTTCTACTCCTATCAACTTAGACTGTGATCTCACAACCCACCATCTGAGTTAACATTCTTGTTTTTCAGTTTAATTCTGAGTGGAAAAAAATGCCCATTTCAGCTTTTATCTCCATAGTCCTATTTATATCACACAAATCAACACAAAACAGTCAGTAATTCCATAGATGCATATCCTGTTACTGTCTTCTTAGCCTAGTTTGGTTACCATAAGGATGAGATGACAATGACAATGAATGGCCATTTCTTAAATTCCTACTCCATGCCATGCCCTCTTATAATTAGCCTCCTGTTATTCTCACAACCTACAAAAGCTAAAACAAAGTGTCGATTTTCCCAGTAAGTAGACCAAAATTTAGACAGAACAAATAGTTTGCTCAACGTTCCCAAGATAGTGAAGAGCCAAGTTGGGTTTTGAAGCCATTTCTGTGTGACTCCTAGTTCATTCTTCCCCTGCCACAGTAGGTAGCTTTGCTGAAAAGGAGCCAGCAAAGATAAAATTAAAAGTAAATGTAATTACTTTTACTGTAATTGTATTACAGTTTATTGTATACAGTATTATACTGTATACAGACTGTACTGTGCACAGTGTACAGTACAGTATACTGTATACAATTTACTGTGTACTGTAAATGTAATTACCTGTACTTACCCAGTTGCTTGCTAGCTACATGAAGAATGTGTCTGAGTGTGAGAAGCCCTTCTTGTTGGACCCTTGAACTTAGAAATTGAATTATTTGGGAGAAAGTAGGTAATAATGCTTTTCTCCCTCAAGTTCGTTCATTGCTGAAATTTTGTTTTCACTACACAAATGTTTGCAAAAACTATCATAATTTCTTTTGTTCACAAAGAGAAATGGTGCACTGAAATTTCTTGGCCACTCCAACCCTTAATTCTGTTGGGACTTTCCTAATTAAGTCGGTTAGGCAGACTTTAGAAGATTGTCTTAGTGTTGCCCAAATATGCATGTCTTCAGATTTTAGATGTTAAATAAATTACACTAAGGCTCAGCAATTCCTCATGGGTAACTTTGGGATGGATGCAGGCCTGGCGCCAATACAATGTCAGTGAGATCACTGCCCTGAATCTATGTGGTAGCCTCTGGCGACTTCAGGTACATAACTGACTTTTCTTGAATGGGCTTTAAGATTTCTTTTCCAATCACATGTGTCTGGAATCATTCACTTGTGGCAGGAAATATATCATAGTTTGGAGATGATGAGTGAGTTTGCAAGTCATAGCTAACATTTCTTAGTAGTTCCAGGCAAATAAGTTGTCAAAGGCACATGCTTTGCCCTTCTTCCTCAATTTATCCTAGACTGTAACACTGGTTCTCAGACTCTGATATGCATGAGAATCACCAGGAAAGTTTGTTTAGAATGCACAGCACTACACCTAAAACTAAGAGATTCTAATCATGGGATGGACCCCTGGAATCTGCATTATTTTTCCAATTACTTTTATTTAATTTTTTCAGTGTTACAAGATGAATTGTTCATGCACCACACCCAGTGCTCCATGCAATATGTACCCTCCTCATTACCCACCACCAGGCTCATCCAACCCCCCATCCCCTCCCCTCCAAAACCCTGAGTTTCTTGCTCAGTGTCATCAGAGTCCAAAGTCTCTCATGGTTCACCTCCCCCTCCTATTTTCCCCATTCATCCCTCCTTTCCTTCTCCCAATGCTTTCCATTTTTTTCCTTATGCTCCACACATAAGTGAGACCATAAGATAATTGACTCTTTCTGCTTGCCTTATTTCACTTCGCATAATCTCTTCTAGTCTCACTCATGTTGATACAAAATTGGGTATTCATCCTTTCTGATGGAGGCATAATATTCCATTGTATATATGGACCATATCTTCTTTATCCATTAATCCGTTGAAGGGCATCTTGGTTCTTTCCACAGTTTGGCGATTGTGGCCATTGCTGCTATGAACACTGGGGTACACATGGCCCTTCTTTGTACTCCATCTACTTATTTGAGGTAAATGCCCAGTAGTACAATTGCAGGGTCACTGGCCAAACTAATCCAAAAGAAAAGAGTGAGGACCCAAATTAACTAAATTATGAATGAAAGGGGAGAGATCACAACTAACCCAAAGGAAATATAAACAATCATCAGAAATTATTATAAATAGAAATAATCAACAGAAATCAATAAGTTAAATAACCTAGAAGAAATGGATGCATTCCCTGAAACCCATAATCTTCCAAGACTGAAACAGGAAGAAATTAACAACCTGAATAGACCAATACCTAGTAATAATATTGAAGCAGTGATCAAAAACCTCTCAAAAAAATAGAGTCCAGGACCTGATGGAGTCCCTGGGGAATTCTACCAAACGTTCAAGGAAGAAATAATACCTATTCTCCTGAAACTGTTTCAAAATATAGAAACAGAAGGATGACTTCCACACTCTTTCTATGAAGCCAGCATTACCCTGATCCCCAAACCAGGCAAAGACCCCACCAAAAACAAGAATTTCAGAACAATATCCCTGATGAATATGGATGCCAAGATTCTCAACAAG
>CM053604.1:4013616-4047856 GCA_028646535.1 Procyon lotor | reverse complement strand
GGAATTTCAGTTTTTCCTTATGTGCATTAAATTCAGGTTGAAAAATATTTAGAGAACTCTTTGAATGGGCTCCAGATTGTTGACACATGGTTACACCTTCTCCTCTACCTACATTTACATGGTAAATTTATCATTTTGTGCACTGGAAATGCTATGAGGTTGGCAGTGCCACACTCCTTTTTAAAGATGAGAAATGAAAGAATCAGTTAAGTTAGATAACTTGCTGGAAGTCATTCAATTAGTGGAGCCTGAAGGGATTTGAACAAAGCCAGAGTAATTCCAAGGCCCAACAGTCTTGCAGTTCTGCCTACCAGCAGGGGCTACAAGAGCCAGTGAAAGCTTTCTATCCCTCCATCCCAGGAACTGCAGTTTTACTTGAACATAATTAGGTCTTGAAAGTCCTGCTTTCTGGTTTTTTTTTTTTTCCTGTGATTTTTCCATACAATCTGCCCAAGGTCTTCATACCTTAGGTGGACTAGCCAGAGAGTGACAACTTGACAAACTCACTGTGTTAAGCATTGTTCCTTTCAGACCCACAGGAAGCTCAGCCCATACACTGCATCTTCCGTGCAAATGTGGTGGATCACTCATCCATTAGGTAGCGTTTCTGGAGGCCTCATATTATGCTTTTGTGGCACTGCAAGAGAGCCCCAGGGAAAACTAAGAGATGATATTAATTAGATGCCAAGCACAGTATGGGACACTCTGCAGGAGGCAAGCAATGTAATCTTCACACTAAAGATTATCCTCCCCAATTTACATGTGCAACAGAATGGTCAAGTCCTTGGCCCAAAGCCAGCTAGACTTTCAGTGACACATCTTGGAAATTTTCATCTGACCATTAAAGCCCAAACTCCTCTGGATTTTCCCAATACCCTCCAGTATGACTCAGGGTCCATGGACCCAATAAACTGTGTAGGCAGGTTGTGGATATGGTGGGCAGGAGATAAGAACTAATGAAGTAATTAACACAAAGTAAGTCATCACCCAAATCAAAGATGACCATGAGGGAGTCCTCCACCTGGGGGATATAAGGTGGACAGCAAGAAAGAGGGAGATGTGAATGGGAACTGGTGGTGGCTGGCTCAGACTCAAAGAATACAGCCAGTCTTTCTAGCTGCTTCTGCACCATGCTCCACCTGGTGTCTCTGCCTTTCAGTCATCTTTGCTTTTTGAGGTTCCTCCAATGAACTACATATGCTGTCTCTTCCGTCCTGGCATTTAGATATCCAGTTGCTTAGGCCTGGAACATTCTCTCTGACCTTTATTTCCCCCTTCTCCTCTCCTTCCTGCTCCTTTCCCTACTTCATTCCATTCTGCCTCCCCCCTTCTTTCCTCCTTTCCTTCCTTCTTTTTCTCCTGACTTCTTTCCCTCATTCCCTCACACCCTCTCCCTTGCCCCTTTTCCCCTCTTTTGGTCTAAGCAAATTCCAACTCATCATCAAAAACCTCTAATATCACCCCATCCCAAGGGTAGTCACTCTTCCTTGAGTCCCCAGAGTAGGATAAATACCACCCACACTATTAGCCACATTCTTGTTATACCAAACTATCTTCAATTCTTCTTTGGTAAAAAGCACGGATTTTTCATATCATCAAGGCTTGAGTTCCCACTGCAGTCCAGCTACTAACTAGATTCCAACATGGGCATAAATGCCATAGATGGGCATTAGATTATTTCCCAAAGAAGGCCACAGTAACTCCATTCCCCATATCTACCCCTTGGGTGATTTTCTCGTACATTCATTCCAGACTTGCCCTTGTGATTTTCTTTGGCTAACGGGACCATAGCAAAAAGGATGGCAAGCAGAGACTTGGTAATGTCTTAAGCCTTGAGACTTTCCATCTCTGCTGCACTGGGAGCCCTGAGGCTACCATGTATTTGAGCTGAGCTAGCCAGCTGGATGATAAAAAGCCAAGTGGAGAACAGAAGCATCTGACTGACTTCCTGCCAACTAACAGAAACGTGACTATAAGGACCCCATATCCTCCAGCTTCCTGCCAGCCAACCAGCAGAGTCCAAATAATCATGTGTAGCTATGGGCTGAATTGTGCCCCCCACAACCAATTCATAATGGTAAAATCCTAACCTCTAGTGTCTCAGACAGTGTCTTCAAAAAGTAATCAAGTGAAAATGAGGTCAGGAGGGTGGGCCTACTCCCGTATAACTGGTATTCTTATAAGAAGGGGAAATGTGACAGGCACAGGAAGAACGCCAAGCGATACACCATCTCCAAGGCAAAGACAGAGACCTGGAACAGAGGCATTCCTCTTGGTCTCAGAAGGAACCAATCCTGCCAACACCTCAATTCAGACTCCTGGCTTCCAGAACTGGAAGAAAGTGCATTTGTGTTGCTTCAGCAGCCCACTTTGTAGAACTTTGGTACAGCAGCCCCAGGAAACTGACACAAGCCCAGACCAAATGAACCACACCATAGTGAACTCAGGAAAATGGCTACTCTCTTAAGCCCCTGGTGCATCAAAAGCTAATTGATAAAGTTGGGGAATTACTTGAATTTCCCTAGGCTTCAGTTTTCACAATCACAAAGGGGGTTTAAATGTCTTTTCCTCACATTATTATCAGTAAGATTTAGTAGGATAATGGCTGCAAATTGCTCAGCACAGTTCCTGGCACATAATTAACATTTAATGAGTGCTTACTTTAACATTACCTTTGGGGTATCTGTTAAGTCAAAACCACATTTATCTCCCCAAGAAAAGATAAACTTCTACCTTTGAGTTTATCTTAAATGATGTTGGGATTTATTATGGAATTCAATATCAATTTCTATAAAACCAGAAGGTCAATAGCAAGTACTGGATTACAGCAGGCACTTGAAAGAACTTGCTGCCGGCTTATAAACCAGAAGTAAGGCAGAGAGAAATTAAATATGCTGAGTGCCCAGTATGTGCCTCAAACCTTGCTACATGTCTTTACTTACATTATTTTGTTCATTTCTTGAAACAGCTCTAAAATACAGATATTATTATCCCTTGATCATAGACATGGAAGCTAGTTGAGAAACTGCACCTTGTCCAAGATCACACGACTAACAATTAGTACAGCAGGAGCCAGGCATTTCTCATGCCAGACCCCATGTTCTTTCCATCACACCTAAGGGATCTGGTCCAGGTGTCTTGTGTGATCTCAGTGAGTCATCAGCAACATCAAGTCATAAGATAATTAGTGTTCAGTGCACAAATGAAACAAGACCAGCAAAACCCACCTTGGATGCCTAAGTGTTGCTCAGCAGTCCATTTTAGTGTGTTCTATAATTGTGAAGGGCCACTCAGGGACTCCATATGTCTTTAAGGACACCCTTTTGGGTTGGAACACATTAGCCTCCAACAGCTTCACGTACTGCGTTTCGACTGAAGAGGAAGTCCTACCCACACACAAGTCCTACCACCCTAATCTGTGGTCACATTTCACAGGAAACCAAACCTAAAACGGACCTAGGAGGGGCTTTCTGCTAAAGGACACTGCTTAGCATTGAGAATAATTCACTTCATTGCCTTGTGGATTACTGGCTCCCAGAGTTTTCTGCAATGCTGCCACGGTGGCCCCTCACAGGAGACCAGCATCTCAGCAAGGGACCTTGTGCACCTCCACGGCTCTTCAGGTAAACTAAGGAGGCCAGCTCCATATGAGTGGGCGTCTCACTGGCATAAATGATCATTAGGAAAGAGCTGACACCAAGCAAAAAAGGTTTTTATAACATTCAATGCTGGGCCTTCTATAAAGCATGGAATGGCATAAAGAAAGCCAGCTCCCTTAACTCAGTTTTTAAAGAACCCTTCATTCTGCTGGAAGAAAAAATCAAGATACGAACCCATTAAAAATTAAAACACTAGATGCTTTCAATCTTCTCATCCTGCAGCATGGACCCCCTGACTGTTTGCTACTAAAATCTAAAGGCCGGGCTGGTTGCTCGTTTTCTTGGCTGATCTTCATCAGGACAGCTCCCTAGAAAGGCAGCCTCAATCCAAAGTAGGTCATTGAAAGTAGAAGTTAACTCCTGGACCCCCTGTGGATATATGCTTCTCTTTAATGTTCTAAATTGAAATTGTTTCCTTTCTGATTTGGTGTAACTCTGGAATCATGCCGACCATCCTTCTACTCACTCTTGAGGAGTCCAAGAGTAAGAATGACGGTGGGTACAATGTTCACCCTCCAAGATGCTGGGAAGCATCTCTGCCAGGTTTTTCTTGGAGAGAACAAACAAAACATAAATGAGCGAGATAGAAAAGAGAGTCGGTGTCCTCAAAATCTGTCTGCTTTGCAAGATACTGGCATGGCTGCAATTTATCAATACTGATTTTATTTACTGTGTGCCAATGCTACTTATCTGATTATACTCTTTGTCTCTATTGTAGCATAGACCCTCAACGATATTGCTCCAGTGGGCTCCCAGAGGGCCCTCAAACCACAGGGAATGGTTATTTCGAATCTCAGGAAGACGGCTGTAGGTCAGGTCAATTGGAGGTCTGCCAGAAAAATGACAGAACTTCAGAAAACCTCTGAGAAACTCAAGATAAAATATGCCCCAGAGAAGCAGGAAAGGCAACTGGCATTTACAGCTCTGTCTCTTGCTGGCCAATCTCTAGGTATAAACTCACTTGATCCTCATACCCAACCTTGAGAGTTAGGTTAGTATTTTCCCCCATTTACAAAGGAAGTTGAGTGGTCCAAGTAAATGTTCAAGGTTGTCCAGCTACCAATGTCATAAGAGAATTCAAAAGTACCCTGACGGCACCTTAGCTGACAGATAAGAACAATGTTTCTTGGCAGCTTCTCAGGGTTCATCCTGAAGCCGTTCCTGGAGCGGTGTTAGAAATATCTAGTGGTGATATTTCTCTTTCTTCTCTCCAAGGAGCCCACTTAGACAACTCCATGAACAAGACCATTCTAAAACCAAAGATTATCCTTTTCTGTACCATCTGGCCAGCTCTGGCCTTAGCATCAGGGGACTCTATTTCTAGCTCACTTTGCCATGAATCAGGTGCTGTCCTGGAAAGACTGTGGGATTTAACATCTGACAAGTTGGTCAGGATCCAAACTCTGCCACTTGAATCAGACATGTTACTTTATCTTCTCCAGTTCTCAGTTCCTGCATCTTTATAACAGACCAAGATCACATAACACTTGCACTGACAACTATTTAGCCTCAATAATATACTATTTATACTGAATGAAATATGGCATATATTTAACACTTAGTAAGCACTCCATAAACATCAGCTCACTCATCATTACTTTCCTTACCCAAATCAGTGCTGGCCTTACTCCTAAAATATGCCCATAATCACTGTGGGATTATTAATACAACTGAATTTATGAATATTTAATTTTAATAATCTCACTAAACAATAGTAATATATCACAGTTGCATAGTCTTATACAAGTAGCCTTTACTAAGTAGACAGGGCGACATCATTTAAGAGATGTTGCCGCTGAGGCTCTGGGAAGTTGACGAGGTTCTACAGCATGGTGAAAGAAAAAGGAGCTTTGAGGTTGGTCAACACTGTATGTGTATGTGATGTGTGACCTGTGTGTCTTCGGGTAAGTGACTTAACCTCTCTGAGCTTCAGTCAGCTGTTGATGATGTGTTGTAACTCAAAACTGAGTAAAATGATACACTTTGTGAGTTGCTGTGAAGATGAGAGCAAATGTACAAACAGTGTCTGACATAGAAATGACATTCAGGAAATAGACAAGTGGCAGCTGAGCGGTGTCACCGCCAAGGTCAAACAGTGAGTAGCAGAACTCTCTCTAGAAGCATCTTTTTATGAACACCACTACATAAAGCAGTTATGTTCATATGTCAACTCTACTTCAATAATATTTTTTTAAAAGCAGTTATAGGCACCATTGCAGACAGTTGCCAAGGTCTACCAAGACCTGAGTTCTGAAGAGTTCCTCCAGGCTATGCCTACCCATTCTAGCGTGAGAAAGATATAGGGCTCTAAGGGGTTACATCATTAAACAGAGATAACTACTTGAATCTAAATTAGGTTGAAGATTTTTACTGGTTGAAACAAAAAGACCAGTGATATTGCAAAGTGAATTATCAGTACGTCTGGAAAGATCTGGTTAAGGAAGTTCAGTATAAGTAACTTAAGATTGAAAAATTACCACAGAAAACAGAACTGTGGGAAAAGGCATTATGGGAATATACTTTGTGGGTTTTGTTTCATTTTTTTACTTTTGTGGATGGAATACATTGGAAATCATCATCGTGGTTCACTCTCTTTTTTTGATAGGTATATTTATTCTTACTCTGTACAAAAGGATACTGAGATTCAGAGAGATTCCCTACATTCTCCACTTTACACAGTGAATAAGAGGGAAAGCCTGAAATGGGACCAAACTCCTGCTTTGTGCACGAGGCTTCATCAGTGCTCTGCTAGATGTGTTCAGGGTCATGATCATAGCATCACTTTCCTTCAAACTAAACAATAGCATTTTTAGACTCTCAGATAGACCACAAGAAATAGCAAAATTGGTGTATGAGTTTGGTTATTTTATCTCATTGGTGATGCTAATTGAAGGACTATTTCCCAAATACTTAAGCATGAGAAATAGAGGTCAACCACGTTGACATGACACTGTGCATAGCTATCTCCTATGCACTTAACCAAGTGGAGTCAAAAGATCTGAATATGACATGGAAATTTAACATCCATGTGTTTGAAGACACAGCCTTCCATTGCAGTGGGTTTTCTGTTGAATTTAGTGTGAGGTAAATATGAAGGGTGCCTAATAGCCCAGACCCAACCTCTGAGAGAGTTAAGCTTTTGTGGGGTTCCGGTGGACCCATCATGGGTTTTGCAGATTTCATCTGAGGCATTCAAAGTTGATGGGACTCAGCAGTATTATCTCATCCTGGCATCCTGGCCCATATATCTATCTTCTGTGACTCTGAAGTGTTAAAAGTGACTTAGGTTATAAGTTCCTTTCCAGTAGGCAATTCTATCCAGGAAACCAGGTATCTTCATGAAAACAAAGTCAGAACTGTGTCATTATGATCTCTCGACTCACTAAGCTATGGATGGTCGGATGTCTTGATAGGCACCTGGGAGCCAGTCTGCCCCCATGACTCCTATGAATGTTCATCGATCAGGTCCCCCTTAGTTCTGGGCATGTCCAGGGATCTCCTGACCAGCTCCACCTCTATGGGCATTCCACACAAAAACACTTCCCTACCCCGAACTCCTACTTCTGTTCCCAAGATCTTCCTATTACTCCATCTTCTCTTTGAGAAAGAAATAACCTGGATTTGGGTTCAGACTATTACTTCCTAGCAGAATGATTTCAGCAACTTATTTAATCTCTCAGAATCCCAAATAATCTTTTACTAGATGGAATTGCAGTACCCACCTTCTGGATATGTGGGGAGGAATGAGATGCAGGACATAAAAAATTACGTATTATTGCGCATGACAATTATTAAGAGCATAGTAAAGGAAAATGGCTGTATTATCATTTTTAGCACAATTATCAGGATTTTAACTTGCATTCAAGCAAACTCTCATTAGATTCTTTGGCTGCATTTCCCTCTTCAAGAGTTTTGACCTAAAGAAGTCTTATTTTAAGGTGATTTCTCCAGAAAGCTAATTTCCTCATTTTCATATTTATTTGAATCATTCATCTTTCAAAGTCTTGGTAGTATCTTACAACTCCCCAAATGTACCGATCCTCTGAAAGTATTAAGACTTAATGAAAACTGAGGGGCACCTGGGTGGCTCAGTCAGTTGAGCGTCTGCCTTCAGTTCAGGTCATGATCCCAGGGTCCTGGGATCGAGCCCCACATCGGGCTCCCTGCTCAGTGGGAAGCCTGCTTCTCCCTCTCTCGCTCCCCCTGCTCTTGTTCCCTCTCTCCCTGTGTCTCTCTCTGTCAAAATAAATAAATAAAATCTTTAAAAAAAAAAGAATAAAATACAAATACTAAACATCTTTAAAAAAAAAGACAATGAAAAATGATTCAAATTTCTTTAGAACACTTTCCTTACCAATTTCAAATCCTACTGTCCTTCACAGTACTGATACTTTTAGAAATTGCTCAATAGTTACCTGTTGAACTAGATGGCATAACAGTTTACAGTTGACAAAATACTTTCACTTCCATTGCCCCATTTGGTCTTCAAACCCGTCCTATGAGTGAAGGAGGGTGAATGTTTATATCCCCTTTTTTCGGGCTAGAGAAACAGAGTCAAAGTTGCACAGTGCTCTGTATGGTTAGGCACACCAGGGCTTAAAGACTTGCCTCCCATCTTGCCAGGAAGTGATCCTGAATGAAAGGAGGAGGAGAAGAAAGAGTTAATTATATGGAAGAGGCTCAATTCAGGGGTTAAGTTCTAAATGCACTTGAAGTTTCAAAGGAAGCAGTGACCTCATCTGAATCCATACTGTGCATTTGTTCACTAGACAGATTTGGCTCAAGAGGACTCTTGCTGAACAAAATGACAGAATTGTTCAATATTAAAAAATCTAGGTCATTTGGATTGTTGCCTTAGGATGAAATCCGAAGTAAACAGTGTGGTCCTGGCATTCAGCAGATGGCGTTGTTTGTTGTTGTTGTTGTTGTTGTTGTTGTTGTTGATGTTGTTGATGATGATTACATTACTCTCAGTCCAGTGTCTATTTGATTACCTGGCTTTTCATGCCCTGTCTTTGAATTTAAATATGCTCTCAAACTTCTTTGAGACCCACCCTACCATGAAACAGGTCCTCAGAAAATGACTAGCATATGGTAGGTGCTTAATAAATGACTGCTTCAAGAATAACAGTGTTTTCACCATGGACCTTTAGATGTCCATGGGAGAGGTACAGTCCCTGGACAGTCTCCACCCCAGGGCCAGCCTGTAAATTATGTCAGATGACGGCAGATAGATGATAGATGGGTAGATAGATAGATAGATAGACAGACAAATAAGGGCCTGGCAGTACTAGTCCCAATCAGTGTGTTTCTGCCATGATTTTATGAAAGCCAAATGCAAATGGGGTGAAGCAAACAGGTAAACCTTCATTTTTTTTCCTGGTTTTATTTTTTTTCATTTTTGTTGCGTTACGTTAGTCACCATATAGTACATTACTAGTTTTTGATGTAGAGTTCCAAGATTCATTGCTTACGTATAACACCCAGTGCTCCAAAACATCTGATTAAGCTCTCGATAACCTACATTTTATTTTTGCTGCAGTCTACTTTTATCTGAGCAGTAAAACCACTTCAATGATAAGAGAGCAGGAAGTGGGAAGGATGGGGGAGAAGGAGGACAATGAGGAGAGGAAGGGTGAAGGAAGAGAGGACAGAAGGAAGAGAGGCCTGTGAGAAAACAGGATGAGTGAGTGAGAAAAAGGATAATGCAAGAGGCTATTTACTACAAAATGAGGAAAAGGGGAGGAAAAAAATCCTCCCACGGAAGGAAGGGAAACTTTTCTGCAGAAGACAAAAAGAGATGACTTCTGAAAACAAAATGTACCAAGAGGGATATATGCCAAAATCCATAGATTGCATCGGATCACTAAGGATGTTTTTAAAATCATTTAAAATAAGAAAAAAAAAATAGATGCAGGTGCACGTCGCCTTGCGATACTTTAGGAAAGTTACTTGCTATAAGAGAGTTGCAGAATCTTTTTATTTTTTTATTTTTTTTCCCCAAAAATGTTTATTTTATTTTTTCAGTGTTCCAAGATTTATTGTTCATGCACCACACCCAGTGCTCCACGCAATACGTGCCCTCCTCAATACCCAGCACCAGGCTCGCCCAACCCCCATCCCCACCCCTCCTAAACCCTCAATTTGTTGCTCAGAGCCCACAGTCTCTCATGGTATATTTTTTTAAATATGCCCATACTTAATAGCAGAAAACCAGGAAAGCAGTGTCATATATTCCTCAAAAAAAAAAAATCTATAACAGTAATCCATTTGACTCCAGATGCCTCCATTTGTTGGAAATCCAATAAAATTAAATGTTATACTTAATTAAATGTAGCTGATTGTTCTGACCGGGGTACAGAAATAGAAATCCAATCAGAATACAGCTTCCTCTAAGTCTGAGCATCTCTAAGATGTAACTTCGTCATTTTTTTGTGTGAAAATAGAAGAAATCTGCAAATAAGTGTAACCAAATTAATAAACATCTGCATCTGAGAAGTCAGAAGTTTCAACATGTTTACTCGAAGCATATGCATGTGTGCACGGACAAATACATGTGTTTGCATAGGCACGCACAGACACAGGTACACACTCCTTGGCCCTCTTCCCCAAAATATTCACACGGTAACCCCTCATTCCCTGCCTCAACTCAAGTGACTTCTGTCATTTGGGATCTGTTGGATGAGACCACGTAGAGAACCAGATGTGTATTGTGTGCACTTTATGCTGGGTTCTTTCTTGTTTTCATGGTTTAAAGAAAAAGAGCATCAAGCCTTAATTCTGACCCTCCCCTCCAGCCTTGACCCACTTTTAGCTACCACGTTTTAGTTTTAGCTATGGTACCTTCTTGACCATCTCTAATATTCTCCTCGGCAGCTCATTGTTAGCTTTCAGCCATTTCCTCTGTCTGTTCAGGTACACTGTCATTACCAGCATGATGTTTCTTAAACTTTGAAATAAAGAGGCTGGTGGTGGGTATTGAGGAGGGCATGTGTTGCATGGAGCACGGGGTGTGGTGCATAAACAATGAATCTTGGAACCCTGAAAAAATAAAATAAAATTTAAAAAAGAAGAGGCTAGCATTTTTATTATAAGCCTCATCTTCGAGAAATAAAGGAGAAATATTTGAGAGCAAAAGAAGAGAATTCTTCACTGTAAACGCATTGTTTTTCCTTCATAAAATATTAATTTTGGATCAGGTGAAATGCAGCAGAAATATTTATGATAACATGTCTCTCTGCAAGCGCAGTTTGGTAGCACTGGTGAATTCCCAGTGGAGGACAAGAGTTCTCCAAGGTAACAAGGAAATGTGATTTGTTGCTTTACATATTTCCAATTGTTTAAACTGCTTATGGTACCATAAGGGTATTAATTATTTTCGGATTAAGATCTGCACCAAAATCCAATCCATTTATAAAACAAGTCTTTCCTTCCTAACATATTCACCAAGACCCCAGGCGAATTTCAAGCTTGGAAACAGCCATCCTGGTTTTAAAGCCCAAATCTAATGTATGTTCTTTGGAAACCTTAAGCAAACGCCTATCGATAGGACCTTGCTTTCTTTATTTTAATAGTTTTTTGAAATATTTATGTGCTTTAACCATCAAATCCATTATCTTAAAAAATGCTTTTCAACCCACAAAGTACTTAGTAAGTTAATTGAATATAATAACTGAGACCATTCCCTCCATAACTGTGTGGCTATTTGGCCAAAATGGATGTTTAGGGCAGGGACTCCTCTACTCTCGAGACCCCAGCCACACTGTGGTCTCTTTGATATGGTCCTCATTATCCCTTGAAGGCCGTGGATTGGCTTTTAATGGGAGGTAGCGTAGGGTAGAGCAGTGTTGCTCAAACTGGGTTTCATTTTGGACCCCAAGGAGTTCCAGGGCCTTAGGTGTCTATAAATACCATGAGAACTCTATCACCGAAATGAAAGCACAGGTTTCTAAGCCAAAATTAATTAGAAGTGTATTCTGTTTCTTCCGCCTAGGCTTTGGAATCTGGTACATGGTCCGGCAATTACAGCACCCATGTTGGCATTTAGGATGAGATTTGCATTGGCATCTAATGTTCAATACAGTTGATATCTCTCCTTGTTGGAGAAATTGATAGTCATCACGAGAAGAGGTAGCCTCTCCCCACAGACCCCCCGGGGCCCCAGGATCTCCTGCCCGGTTCCTCCCTGACTCTGGGCCCCCGCAGGCAGAGTGCAATCTCTGCTCGAGACCCCCAAGTGCTTCTACCAGCACCCCCACCGCAGAACCAGCTTTGGACATACTGGGGCCATTTGCACTGAGGACTCTGCTGTGACTGGTGGCCCCTGAGCGGGCCTTCTCTTTGATCACAGAAGCCATGCTTAGCCTTTGTTTCTGTGGCTAACCAGGAAGAGAAACTGAAAGAAATGCCCCGATTCTTATAAAAAAATAAGTGCACAAACACATGAGATTTTTTTCTCCCTGGCTGGGCCTGATAGCCTCTCTGGGCTGCTAAGCAAAGGTAAGAAAAGCAAGCATCCAGTGATGCTCTTTTATCTTGAACAGTCTCCAGACCCAGAAGCCCCACCATGGCCTGGGGGTCCCCTTTCCCTTCCATTATCATGCCCTTGGTAGGTGTCAGTGCGACTCACAAGGAGCAGTAGAAAAATGAGTAAGGAAATCTTCTGCTGACCCCAAGGGGTTGCGTGAACCCCTCTGGGCGTGCCTTCCTCTGTGTTCCCATATATTCCTCTATTATTTACAGATACATGTTTAATTCCACTCTATACAAATCTTACAGTGCCATGGAGACCAAAAATCAGTGTTATAAAAATAAGACAGGGTCTTGTTCTGTGGTCCCTAATTCCTATTATCTAGATGGATGGTGCCCGGTGCATAGTAGAACCTCAATAAACGTTCACAGAATGCATGAACAAATTCAACCTCAAACGACAGTTGTGGGAGCCTGGATTTTACTCATTTGTTACCTGTAGCCAGACCTGACACAGGAATCACTGCGTGGTGAGATCCGAAGCCTTTCCCAATCTTATCGATGATGTCAGCGTTTGGATGCGGTGGGTTTGCTTTACGCATTTCACTGAAAATTAACTCAGAAATAACTCCAAGCGTATAGAGTTATTACGCACAGTGGCCTGGCTGAATTTCCATTTAGGATGAGCCTGGGACAGCGAGGCGGATGGACATGCCCTCCTTTGGTCCTTCACTCAGGAATGAGAAAATGCCAGTGTGTGGCCCCAGGCAGAGAGCTGAGAAGGGGAGCTCTCACGTCCGCTTCATTCGGCCACCATGCGCATCAAAATACCTGGGGCATTTTTAAAAATGTCAGTGTCTGGGCTCCACCCCAGGACAACTGGGTCAAACTTTGTGGGGCTTCAGTATCTGTCATAGCTCCCCAGGTAATTCTGAAGGGCAGACAGCTGTGAGAACCCGTGCTGGCCCCTCTCGGGGTCAAGAGCAGCAGGGAAGTGCTCCTCCTTTCTGAAGACGAAAACCTGACCGTCAGAGAGGACGTCTCATCTTCCAGTTCAAGTTAACGTCAATCCCTGTCTTTCCGGATCTTAGATGGCTTAGGGTCCCACGCAATCCTCACAAAAGCCCTACCATAGCTGCTGTGTTACCCACACCTTACGTATGAGTGAACTGAGGCTCAGACCATGTAGATCGTTGTCCCAACGTATTACTGGAAAGCATCCAAGGCAACGGTTTGCAACTCCAGCTGATTGTACATGCAGCGTAGGGCCCGTTACTTCACTCCTGTGGATGTCAGTTTGGTTTTGTATAAAATGAGGATGGTAATACAGAACCTACGGGGTTATCCGAGAGGGAGCAGGGACAGGTAATAGGCATTCGATGTTCATTACATACACATGTCAGGAAGGGAAGACCTTGATAATATACCACCCTCATAAAGCTTATGGACACAAAATTCTTTCTGTCTGCCTCGCCACACCCCATGCTCACCACATCCTTTACAAACTGACTGATCAGGTAGAACTACAGCCTTCTTGGGCGGGTCTTAGACTCTCTGAATCAAGCAAAGAGCAGCTTCTCATGGAAAGCGCCACCCATTACGTCATGCTGATGCCACCACGTGGTGGGCTCGTGCTCTGTCGTGGGTCACTAAGACCCCAAATTTTGCCTTTTAAATGCTAGAAAGTTTGGACGCTTCTCATGACATTTTAAAATTCTTTTTTTTATCATAGGCTGTTCACATCTCTCTCAAGCTGCTAGTTATATCTTTCCTGAACACTTACTAAGATTTTAAAACACGAGCTGCTACAGATCAAATAATTTACAAAGGTTTAAGGATGAAACTAAAGTTAAAGGTCTCCTCCCCAGCCTGTACCCCATCCATTCCTGATATCCTCCGTGTGACCACTTCGGCAAAGCCCTTGCAGGAAGCTTGATCAGAGAAGACAATAAAATGGAGAAACATAATAACACACATCCAACTTTTTTAAACTATTTTTGTTACCAAACATGAAAGAATTACAGGGTTTTTGTGGGGTTTTTTGAGGATTTTATTCGTTTATTTGAGAGAGCACAGAGGGAGACGCAGAGGGAGAAGCAGACTTCCCACTGAACAAGGAGCCCGACATGGGGCTTGATCCCAAGACCCTGGGATCATGACCTGAACTGAAGGCAGACGCTCAACTGACTGAGCCACCCAGGTGCTCCAGAATTATAGTTTTTTTAAATAGAACTACTTTTGTGTCTTTTTTGTATTCATTTTTATTGTGTTGTGTTAGTCACCGTACAGTACATCATTAGATTTTGATGCAGTGTTCCAAGATTCATTGTTTGTGCATAACACCTAGTGCCCCATGTAATACATGCCCTCCTTAATACCCATCACTGGGCTAACCCATCCCCCCAATGCCCTCTCCTCTAAAACCCTCAGATTATTTTATAGAGTCTTCCAGCTGGAAGAGACCTATTTGGCCAAACTGATCATTTTTCAGGTGAAAAACTGAGGCAGAGCATTTCAGTGCCTTGTTCAAGGCTATACAGTAGAAGGCAGGTGGGGCTGGAAGGCAGCTTCTTCCCTGGGGCCACCTCCCCAGGCCTCTCGTCTGAGGCAGTAAACCCTTGGAGGGGACTGTCCTGCACCCCATGGTCCTTCCATTAAAATTATCTTCCGGTATGCCATCTCAACATTGCTAATGATGCACTTAAAGAAATGAAGGGAGTGTATAAGCAACACATTTAAGTGCTGAATGGTCCTGAAATGAGGAAGGGGGTGCAAATCTGTCCTACATGACCATAATCAAGTAATTTAATTCCTCTAAATATTAATATCCAAAAATTAATGTCAGTATAACCCTGGAAACCCAAATGTAACACAGCTGAGGTTACAACAACCTGCAGACTTTACTTTGTTATCCAAGTGAATTCCCGTCCATCTTTCCATAATGTTGTATCATTTGCAAAACATTTTCAGATGCATCAACTGATTTCATAGTAAAAGAAAGATGTGAGCATTAGCATTTATAAAGGAGGAGACACCAACTGCTCCTACAAGGTCACACAGTCAGTTAATGATAGCGCTGGGACCGAGCAGCATCCTTCAACGTCCAGTACAGGACTTTTCCAGTATTTGGTGCACATTACTGGTGTTATATGGATAAAGGTTCAAGCCCTGTTCCCCACCTCCATGGAGGAGACAACTTTCAAAGAAGCCAAGCCCTAGACATTCCACACCACATCCAGAGAGGACTGTCTGCGGATGAGAGTCTAGCAGCTGCCTCCCCTTTCCCTGCAGCAACTCACTGGAAGGAGAAGATGGGGCACATAGCTGTGAAGTCAACACACGGGGTGTCTGAGCACCTGAAGCTTAGTCTGGCCCTTTGGTAACTTTCCTGTTGTTACTGGTCCAGGATCACACAGCTCAAGTCCAAAGCCCATCCTTCATCATGCACAGTCCCTAACAATTGAAACCCAGTGGATCTTCCCAAGTTCCTTTCCATGTACTATCAACATCCAAGCTGCTGACCCCCATGGTCCTACCTAACCAGGCAAAGCTTCTCAGGAACATTAGGTATTCTAACATCTTCCTTCCTTCATGAAGGAAGGAAGGAAGAAGGAAAGAAGGAAGGAAGAATTAACACTTCCCTTAATTCTGAGCAAAAAAAAGGTAGACTTATTCTGCGAGACTCAGTTCAAGTACTCTCTCCTTTGTGAAAATTCACCTGGACTCCAGGGCATAGAGGATTTGTTTTGTTTTATATGTATCTGTTTTAACAAAGCACTTAGATAAGAGCCATCATAGAAAGAGGCCGAATCTAGATGATACTGAGTTTTAGGAGTGTCTTGAGGACAGAGGTGTCTTATTGGGCACAATATTTGCACACAAGTGGTTTTCAGTAAATGGCAGTTGGATAGATGGATGGATAAATGCCGACAGATGGATGGCAGAATGATCTAGAAGTGCCTAGAGTTCAGTGGGGTGTAATACGGTGACTGGCCAGGAAACGACATTTTTAAGTCCTGTGCATTCAGAATTTTCTTGCAGATGGGTGATCTTGGGCATATAAGTCAGCTTCCCGCAACCTCATTCATTCTTTTCAATATTGAAGTCCACTATGGACTTACATATATTCCAATATGAAGTCCACTCCCTACCCTGCTATGCTCAGATGGGTGCCCCAGGAGGCTGATGGGTGGAAACTGCATCAGTGCCTGCTCACCCTTGGCTTCCTGTTGAGTTTGGCCAATGGGAGACAGCAGCAGGAGATTCTGGCCAAGAGAAGTGTGAGATGGGATTTTCTCACCCACCGCACTTCCTCCCTTTGTGTCCCTCATACTGCGGAAGCCACAGTTCCCTCCCCACTAGCCCTTTGTCTGGTTCACAGTGACCCCCCCCCGCTGTCCTGATTCCTCCAGACCCAAGCATGGCAAAATACTCCCAGGCCCTTCACTTTCCTCTGTGCCTTCCCCATACCCTGTTCATACCTTTTAAACCATCTTTTTATTAAACTTCTCAAATTACCAATTTGAGTGTGCTAGCTGTTTCTTGCTAGAACCCCACTGATACCACGGGCAATATCTTTCATACCCCCCAGGGCCTTTGTGTAGATTAAATGTAAACACTGATGTAAAGCTCCTACTGAATACTCCCAGGGTCTCTACAGCTAATTTAAATGGTAAACAGAGTTAATAATCTCTCCTATGTGGGTGAATACAAGCCACAAATAAAATGTGTTCTATGCGAAGGGCTATGGAAATGAAGCTTCCCAATAAATATTTCATGGCAGGTCACGCTTGGAAAGCAGAAGCATTCCTTGTCCTGCCCGTGCACGGGCGCCCAGAGCAGAGCCCCCCTGAGCTGGGGCTAAGGCGTCCTGGGTGCCCAGGGGAAGAACACAGTTGCACTCTAGGGAAAAGCAGGCTCAGGATGTGTGTGCTCAGCTCTCCAGGGCAGAAGGGATGGATCCTGACAGAAAGAGGACAGCGTGTCAGGGAAAAATCCTCTCCCCCACCCCACTCCAGAAATAAGTCAATTATCGACCTGCATTGATTCTCTCCCCATCGCTTCCTCTTAGCTGGCACCTGTGTCCCGTTTTAACAAGAAACGACAGTAGCGTCTTCACCGGAATTAAAACATGATGTGTCTGGCTCAGTAACGAGTTCACTTTTTGTTTCCACAGGCTGAATTGAAGATCCCTCTTATTTGCGGGGCGCCAAAAACTATGCACAGACAGTAAGTACCGGGACATCACTGTGAGTCCCAATCTCCCCTCTCCTGGTGGAAGAAGGAAGGGCGCGGAGGATGGGCATTTCTGGTTTCAGGGCAGAGCTGGTAGAGGACGTGCGTGTTCGTGTTCACTGAGCATCTAGTTCTGAGCACCAGCTTTTTCTGTGGGCAGTCCACTTGTTCCTGCCCAGCATGCGTGTGCGGCCAGGATGGCACGAGATACCCCAGCACCGGAGTGCTAAAAGGGCAGCCTAAATTACCACCCATCGTGTCACACCCCAATGCATGAAGGTAGAACCAAATCAACCGTGGTTGTCATGCTTGTTCCCACAGCAGAGAACTTGGAGTCCACCTATCTCTTTCAGGAGAGATAAATCTATGGGAATAAACAGACTCAAATGTTGCTAACCATGATACAATTTAATAAGTGGAATAATGGAGCCATAATTATGGGAGCTGTGAGGACCCATTAGTTCATTCTGACTAAGCATTTTCATCCATCCCTCAGGAGCACCCAGAGGGGTCAAGTGGTCAGTTTAGGACATCCTAATGTGTATCTGATTCCACAAAAAATATCCATCTTGTTCTGATGTCTATGACTAAGAAATAAATAAAAAACAGCAGACCTCCAAGGCATAAGAACTATTTATAATGAAAAACACACACACACAAAATTTTGTTTAATTGAAAAAATTGGTGTACTAATTTTACAATCAATCTACTTTGCTTTATTTTGCCCGTTGGAAAGGTAGCACTGTTATTCTCACTGTCATTGTGTGAGACAGAGCGTGAGTTTCGGAGTCAGGAAGACCTCCTGGGCATCCCTTGTTCTGCCCCATTGTTTTATAGCTGTAGGATATTTGGGGAGTTACCTGACCTTCCCTCCAGAAAGCAGGGTCTGTCCTGGGGAAGGAGGACTTCCTGGTTTCTGGGTGGATTCCTGGTCCTGGAGGGAGCCTGGGGGACAGTCCAGGGTGACCAGGTGATGCCTGGGTCTCCCAGGTGGGGGCTGAAGATAGGACTGGTGTCCACAGTGACACAGAGGCAGCAGTTCCAGCATCACAGCTGTCCTAGTTACCCCCAGATGTCTTCGCATAGGACACGACATCCTGTGGGATGCAGGAGCTGCGGCTGTTGCATCTCTTCTTGCCATGGAAGTGCAGCGGGAGCTTCCTGGCACATGGTTCAGAGGTGGGTTCTGCATCTAGCTCAGAATCTAGCTCATGGAGCATCTCCTCAGTGTGAGGTGCCAGGACTCCCTTCTTTTCTTTGATCCTAGTGGTGGGCACCACTACCTTCTCTGGGCATCAGCTTCCGGATTGAAGGGACTCCTCTGAGACAGCACAGGAGATGGGGATGGAGCCAGGGCCGGAATTGGAGTCTGACTCCAAGTCCAGTGCTCCTTCCGTTTATCCCAGCTGTGCGGGAAACTGAGGAAGGCAGGAGCTGGGCAGGTGAGGCCAGGGTAGGTCAGAGAGCTGGTGGATCAGGGCCCCAGGACAAAGAGGGTGGAATATAATCAGTGATGGACACGGTAGACAGCAGCTTCACTGTAAGATAAACAAATAAATGGTCTGTGGCAGTGGAATGAATGGTAAGGCAGATATATCCGCTTCCCACCAAACCGGGTGGCTTAAAACAACCAAAAATGTGTTCTTTCAGAGTTCGTGGGGATAAAAGTCCAAAATCAAGCTGTGTGCAGGCCCCCGCTCAGTTCAAAGCCTTAGGAGAAGGTCCCTTCTTACCACCACCACCAACCTGTCCCCAGCTTCTGGTGGCCCCTGGTGCTCCTTAACTTATGCCTACAACACTCTAATGTCTGTCTCCACTCTCACTGGCCTTTTTCTCTGTGTCTATGCCTTCACTTCCTCTGCCTTTCTCAGATCTCCCTTGTCTTTCTCTTATAAGGACATTTGTCATTGGGCTTAGGGCCTAATAATCCAATAAGGGATTATTAATAATAATCCAAGATGATCCAATAATAATAATCCAAGATGACCCAATCCATCTAATCCAATCCATCTAATAATCCAAGATGACTTCATCTCAAAATCCTTACCTTAATTACATATGCAAAGACTCTTCTTCCTCATAAGGTCATGTTCACAAGTGCCTAGGATTTGGGCAGTGAAATATTTTAAGGCTGTCATTCAACCCGGTAGGCCATGCTTTATTTTCACACCCGTCCCCTTCTTTGGGAGCACTGTGGGGCTACTTTGACAATCTCAGCAGTATTTGCTATGAGTTTCCAACTGGTTTTGTTGGAGAGCCCCTACCCTGAATCCCTGTTTCTGTTTCTCCCTGCGATTCCACACTACGCCAACAGTTTCCTGCATAGAGAAGAGAGGTGTCTCCCCTTCATGAGGACTTTAGTTAGCTCTGACCTTTAGCCAGACAGCTGGCCTCTTGGCCTTCACATCTCATCATGCTTCTTAAAGGTGGCTTTAAGAGTTCAGCGTTAAAGTCGTGGGGGAGGTGAAGCTCCCAGAAGACAGACTGCATCATCATAACTTCATAAACATTCCTTTTCTCCTCTTAGGATCCTAATCAGAATTTCTGTTTGCACAAGCTCCCCAGTTGATTTCTAGTCACGATAAAGTTTGCGACGCACCTGGCTAGAACGGTGGCCCACAGAGCTCTCTCCCTCCTGACGTGCCTTAGAAGCAGCTACAATATTTGCCAAGATAAGACTCAGAGAAGGCAGTCACATATGGGATGTTGTGGGAGCATAGTTTGGAAATGTATGACCCTCCCTCCCTCCATACACACACACACTCACACACACACACAGGCACACGCACACACACACAGGTTTTTGTCCTGCTATGCCTTGGGGTAGCACTCCTTTCTCCGTGAAAATCATTAGACCAGTTAATTCAGGGCAGTAGATTTTAAACCTCACTGAACAATAGGATCATCAAGGAGGCTCTAAATGAAAAGCAATTCCAGTGTTCTTCCCCAGACCAAAGGAATCAGAATGCTTGGACACTGACACTGACTTTACTTATAATGCTCAACTCAGCTTCATCTGTGGCTAGGGTTGCAAAATGGTGCTGCAAGAGATCTTACAACCCTGTAACCTGGAGTTCCTTGTGATTTTTTAACCTGGAATTCTAAATGGCTTTTGTAACTACAGCTGATCTCTTACTATCTCTCATTGGGCACTTTTATAATGAATAAATGAATGAATGAATGAATGAACAAACACAAACGAAAGGATAATATAGAGATAAATTACACATTTACACACACACATGTATGTATACATATATACACAATACAAGTATGTGCACATGTATTTCCCTATACATGTGTTATTTCAGTCAAAAGCATTTACTGAGTATGCACTGTGCTGGGTTTTAAGCTAGGCCCCTCCCTTATAAAGATGAGAAAGATCTAGTCCCTGCCCTCAAACAACATTAGCTGTATGTTGGGCAGATCATTTTAGTCTGTTGCAGCAAGTGATGGGAGAGCGCCGCCAATGCTAAGGACTCTGGATATCATGGTTCTAAATTGCTTCTGAAATTAGCAGGCTATTTCATATTTTCTTTCCTTGCAACAAAGCTTTCAGCTTCTTGAACAATCAATCAAAGTACCTAAAGCCCCACTCCTTCGAGTGCATCAGTGCTATTAGAGTAAACAGACCTACTTACTCCACCGGGGCTGGATGAAGGGGTCTTGGGGTTTCATTCTAGGACCTCTTCATCATCATTCTGAACAGAACTGATAAGAACCTTGGTGCTACAGCTCTGAGGGTTTTGAAAGAGATGGAGGTCATGAGAGTGATTGCTTTTGGGCCTTTCCAGTAAGCAAATGCCCTACCCTGGCAAGAGGAAGACACACTCAATGCATCCCAGATTGGAGACTGATGGGGGCAAGGGCCCCTGTAGTGCTCACTTTGAAATGTGCTGAAAAGGTGTGACACCCAGCTGGCTTTGCTCATTGTTAAAATTATTCAGTCCTCATGGAAGTTTAGAAAATATACAGAAGTACAAAGAAGAAAACAAAAGTCACCATTTATCTTAGCATCCAAAAATAACCACTATTTTGCTGCAGGTTTCTGAAGTCATATTTCTGTGTCTTTGTGTAATATTTTAAAATTTCAGAAAACCTACTTTTAATACTTCCACTATTTTCTTTCATTCAATAATACCATTTTGTGTTATGAGCACGGTCCACATTATGGTCTTCTTCAAAATCACAGTGTTTTAAGGCTAGTGCTTAAATAAGGCTCACAATCCTTTATCCATAATTCCAAAGCCAACGCCTCCAAAATACTGAAAACTGTCTGTAACTAATTTGGCAGCAAAACTTGACCTACAATGAAATGAAGCTATGTATGTTCTTCATTTATCCCTCTTACTGTTAATATATCTTCATGTTTCACAGCAGAAACATTAGTATATTTAATGACCAGGCATTGCTCCAAAACTTACAGGTGAAATTGCTAGTATCAGTACATGCATAATATTACTTTCCTAAAATCCAAAATATTCTGAATCCCTAGCCCTAAGGAATTTGGATAAGGAATGGCGGACATGTATTTTATCCAGTGGTTTATTTTATCTTGACCTTGGTGTTGGACATTTCAGTTGTTACCCATAAAGTTTATGAGGCAGTTTTATTGCCAAGATTAAACTTTATACTCTAGGAGTGTTAGAGAAGGCTGTGTCACTATGGTCCCTAGCATGCAATGCTGTGTGTCCTATCACATGTAAAACAAATCATGACCGTCTATTATTAAACAGGGACACAGGTTCAATCAAATTATCTGACAACGACCCACTATTTCTTCTCTTGTTTTAGGAAAACTGTCTTTCATATTCCTTTATTTGGGCAAGAGTTGATGGTAAACAAGCAAACCAATAAAATAGAGAGCTAGAGAGAGTCTTAGAGGTAGGGAATTCAAGCTGCTACCCATGACTATAACCCCAGACTTGACAGTCTTCTAGAATACTCACTACCTCCTGAGGCAGTGAGCTTAAAAATTAGAAGATCCTCTTTGTTCCAATTGGCTTCCAAGCCGTGTTATTCACTGATCCTGTACATTTCACTAAGCAAATAACAATGCTCCCCTGCCATACTTTTCCCACCTAAGTGCACAGTCTGATTGTGCAAAAGGAAGGGTAAAGAGATAAACAGTGCTACAAACCAGGAGTGCCTACAGGCCGGCACACCGCGTGCCACATTGTATGGCTACTTAGCATGAAACCCCACTCCCAGGTCGCCACATAAGACTGCCAGCCGGGTAATAGGTTTCCCAATTCAGAGTCAGCTAAAGGCACATTTCTTGGATTCCAAAATCCATGATCATGTGCCATATTGAATTGTTTCACGATGATGGAGAATATCATCTTTATGTATTTCTCATCAGGGACACATCCCCAAACCGAACGACTGTTTTGCTTATGAGAGGCATATTTTCTTTTTGAAACCTTGCATGGTAAAAGCCACTCAATTGCTGGGTGGGGATGGATCTCAGCTCCTCTCGGAAGAGCCCAGCTCACTGTCTGGTACACAGGAGATGGCCCATAAATGATATTTCCCTCCATATGTATGCATGATAAAACTCCCAGTAAACTCTAGGTCATTATTTTCCTCCATGATATAGGTGAACAACCCCTGCCTTCGACCTCAGGGAACAACTTCGTTTTGATTTGCAGGAATTCATAAGTGTAAATCCTATCGAATCTTGGGGAAACGAGAAGCCGCAATTTTGGCATCCCGAGATCATCGTCTTGCACCCAGCAGAGTCGGCGGTGTGGCTGCCTTCCTAGTTCCCCAGAAGTAATTATGAACCAGCTCTCGGGCCAACCAGGCCCATCGGCTGGTACCATCAGAGTCGCATTGCTACCATTCAGCTTCGTGGTCGGCTGGTAATTAAAAAGCTGCCAGCTGTGAGAACACAGCTGAGATCCAGGGCGAGCATTCGCCCGAGGTTGCAGACATGGCTGTTGGTTCCCGTGCACGAACAGCAGGGGCAGCTGGCCCTCAGACTCATGGAGATGGCTGGGGATGGGCCCACGGAGGAGTCCAAGATACTCTTCTTCCCCTCTTAATGGCAAAATCACCAGCTGGTGAAGGAACCACCTGAATTCACTAACCTGCCGCCACTTGGGAAGCTTCCAGCTGACCAAACTTAGTGTCCTGCTGACTAGCCACAAGGTCGGACTTTTCATGCTTATGCCCTTTAACAACATCACAGAGAATAGAGAAGGCTGTGACTTATTTTAATACTGAGTTTACTGCTATCGTACCAGTCAGGGATATTCATTGTAGAAAATTTAAAAATTTTAAAAAAGACACACACACAAAGGAAAAAGACCTTAAGAGAACCACTGAACAGTGGTCAACGTCATAGGCATTTTTTAAAGCTTTCTTATTAAACGAGGCATTCTGTTTTGCTTTTTAATGTTAATATATCATAACTGTTTTCCAGTGTTTCTAAAGTCATTTCCATAGCTTTGCAATCTTTCATCATTTAGACACGTCGTATTTTATTTTCTCCCACTGCTAGAAAACAACACACCTCATGAACTAATTTGACAAGTTCTAGTAATATTCCCATGTCTTCAGGTACTGGGTTTTATTACCTAGCAATATGCAAAACCAACCACCACCCTGGGAAGTCCCATGAGCCAGGCCAGTGTTTGGAGAACCTGACCCACAATGACAGTTTATAACAATCGCATGGTATTTGAGTGTGTAAATGTGTGGGAACATTGAAAGCAAGGTCCAGCATCTCAGGTTGGATCCTCCACAAAGTCAAAACCACTGGTCACCCACTTGTTCAAGTTTCCATACACCCAACATTCCCCCCCACTAAGACACAGGAAGAGAGGAAAGTGGACTTCATGAAAACTTTTAGTCATGTTCAAATGCACCTGATACTAAAACGCTGAAAAACTTTTTAAAAGTCATGGAGGGACATGATTTAGGGCCAAAATCAGGAAGTCCTAGAAAAAGGTGCTCATTAGAAAGAGCAAAAGGAATTTTCCAGAGACCTGGCCACCTGGAATTTCAGTATTCCTGGTGAAGAGAGACCAGGTCACAAATCAGAGCACAAGCCAAATATTGGGTAGAAAAATAGGAGGGCCTCCTACGTGGTTCTGTTATCACTTTCCATTCTTTCGCATTACTTTTTCTGGAAAGGGGGGGTATTTTTTTTCAATGATTTTATTTGTCTTCTTTTTTAAAACAAGTAGGATTTATTGAAACTTTTATTTTGAACTACTTTTAGACTTACAGAAAAATTGCATAATAGTACAAAGTTTCCATGTATCCTTCACATATATGCTCCCAATTGGGTTTTTTTTTATGTTCAGCTAGGCAACATATAGTTTTTGATGTAGTGTTCAACGATCCATTGGTTGCATGTAATACCCACTGTTGATATTAACACGTGCCCTCCTTTTTTTTTTAAGACCCATATTTTAAGAGTTTAAAACTCATTCTGTTGAGTTAGTCAAAGAAGAAAGTAATAAAGTCAAACATTTATTTAGCTCTCACAACAAGGAGGCCAAATACTGCCACGATTAAGAGTGTGGGCTCTGGAGTCATTATCAGCTCTGCCACTTACTGGCCGTGACATTTAAGGCAATTAATGAGCCTCTCTGAGCCTCATTTTTTTGTTGTTGTTACTGTTTTTTAATCTGTTAAATGGAAATAGCAGCTATCTCAAAGAAGGTTGAGAAGGTTAAGTGACTTAATACATGCAGTATAGGGGCGCCTTGGTGGCTTAGTCAGTTTAGTGTTTGCCTTTGGCTCAGGTCATGATTTCAGGGTCCCAGGATCAAATCCCGTGTGGGGCTCTCAGCTCAGCAGGGAGTCTGCTTTTCCCTCTCTCTCTCTCTCTCTGCCTCTCCCCTGAACATGGCCATGTGCTCTAGGGCAATGTGACCCGGAGACTTCCCATTCAAAAGTGAATCTTTTTCTCCACCTTCTTTAAAGTGTGTGACAGCACTGACCAATGGAATATGACAGAAGGGACACTGTGCCATGTCTGGGAAGAGGCCTTAGCAGCCAGGTAGCTCTGCCTCCTGCCTTTGGAAGCTGGCTTCCACTGGTCATACACTATGATCACCATGCTGTGAGAAGTAGAAACCATGCGGGAGAAACCCCCATGGAGAGACAGGTAGGCTAAAGGGCACCAGGCACCAGACATGAGAGTCCGAACGCCATCTTGGGCATTCAGCCTGGTCCAGCTCTGAGATAACCAACAGCAAGACAGAACCTCAGAGGAACCCTCCCAGCTGAAAGCCAGGAGACATAAAAATAAATCCTGGTTTCTAAGCCACTGCTTTGGAGTGATGAGTTATGTAACAACAGATGTCTAGAATAGATATTGTCTACTATTTTTATGGTCACAATTATTACTTGATGCAAGACCCTTTGCTGTTGAATATTCAGGATATAACTTAGAGATTCTTATGACTTGATATCCCACCTAAAAGAACATCCATTCTAGATGAGAATGGCAATAAATAACTAATAGTGGGCAACCAGAATGCTAATAAGGGATTCTTCACGCCAAGTGTGTGCAAAGTGCTCACAGAAGGACACAGCAGTTATTTTGTCTGGGAGCAAATCTTGGAAAAGGGGTGCAGTGGTTGGTAGAAGAGACATCCTCACAGAGGAGGTGACAGTTGAGCTGATCTTGGAGGCTGATGGGATGTCACGGGCAGCAAACGGAAGAGGGAGCGGGGATGGAGTAACTACCATTGTTGGAAGACCTCTATAAGGATATGATACAAAGGGGTAACATGAAGTTGACTGATAATTTGAATTGTGTTCCTTAAAAACTAATTCTAAGTAACTAGAGAGAGAATTTCTTGATGGCTTATGATGGATAGGAGAATTCTACTTCCCACACTTCTTTATTGGCGGGGGATGGGGGGGAAGGAGCCACAGTCTATAATCAGAAAGAAGATAAAGGCCTAGACTGGAATTGCAACATTTAAAAACTCCATGTTGATGGGATGGATTTTGTTACCCCATGATGTTGTCTTTTGGACAGGGCACAATTAGAGGCATTCGTGCTGCTATTTGTTGCCATTGTTTTTTGTCTGAACAAAAATTCTTGGAATAATGAAAATTTTACATCCAGATCCTCTTCCCTGGGCTTTTCTGAGGATTCCATCAAAAATCCAAGACATGTTCTGTGGAAGAAACAGGAGAACCTCTGCCGTCATCGGCAAGGTCTTATTTTCTTCCTTTAGTTTCTTCAATAGCTTTCAATATTGATTAGAATCAAAACAGTAATCATAAGATTTGCATACGGTATAAAGAACAATAAAGCAATTTTGCTATTTAAAATTACCACTGCTTTTGAAGTTTCATCTGCTTTTCTGTGATCACAAATCCGCACCCCCCACAGGGAACAATGGTCCTGAGTCCTGTGTTCATCCCTTACTTGCTTTTATTTTTCATTTTACCATGTGTATTTGTATCATTAAAAATAATTTGTTTGGTTTTGTTTAGTTCTGATTCTTAGGTCCCCCAAAAATCATACCACAGGGTATATTTTGCACCCAGACTATGTGATTTTTGACAGCTGTTTCTTCCAATTATGGGCTGTGAAATCCCAAGCAAGTTAGTAAATGTCCCTGTGCCTGTTTTCTCAACTGCAAAGTTGAAATAATAACAGTACCCACTTCTCCTGAAGAGGAGCTCATTCATATAAGACATTGAAAGTAGTGCCTGGAATACACAGTGTGGACTCCATAACTACTAGCTATTATTCCCCAATCTGTTTTATGACTGCCCCAGTTTACATTCCAAAAATAATCCATGCTATCGTGGATAGCCATTAATCCTTTGGTTTCACGGCTATATACTATTTCTTTATGTGCATAAAATACTGTTTGATTATCCACTGTCTAGTCAGTACACATTGGGTTGATCTCCAGATTTCACTTACACCAGTGCTGTTAAGAACACTCTAGTTTGTTGGAGCATATATTCGAGTCTGGGGCACATACCCTAGAGTTATCTGTGTATAGGGGTGTATTGTTGGGATTAAGATATCTGGGGCACAGAGGAGGTATACCTTCAATTTTACTAGACAAAGTCATAGTTTCCAAAGTTGCCCGGCCATTGTACCTGCCCACAAGTGTGTGTGAGTGACCCAGCTGCTTCAGAACCTCATCCACGCTCCATACTGGCAATTTTCATTTCTACCCAACTTGGGGATGATTTTAATTTACCTTTGTGGATGACAGATGCATTTAAACATCTTTTCAATACTTGTTAGCAAGGCGCATGGGTGAACCAGTCAGTTAGGTGCCTGGCTCTTGATTTCAGCTCAAGTCATGATCTTAGGGTCCTGGGATGGAGCCCCACATCAAGCTCTGTGTTTAGTGGGGAGTCTGCTTGAGATTCTCTCTCCCTCTCCCTCCCACCAACCCCCATGCCCTCTCTCTCTTTTATTCAAAAAAATAATAATAAATCAAGATATCAAAATTCCACATTTTTGTGTTTGTCATTACCAATACATTTTTAGAGATGACATATATATACAGCTGGCCTGCTCATGCTTTATAATTCTATTTGTCTGTTTACTCATTAGGGTTTGCTGTGTAGATGACAATATCATCTGCAAATGATTGAATTGTATTTCTTCCTTTTCATTTTTTGTACTTTTTTATTTTTGCCTCATGGTACTGGTCAGAACCTCCAAAACACAGCTAATTTAAAGTTGTGATATGGAGCATCCTTGTTCTCAATCTTAAAGAGAATACTTTCAATGTTTCAGCACAAAGCATGAGAGCTTGTTTCCAGATTTTGGTAGGCTTCAAAAATCAGATTAAAGACACTAGGTCACCAGGAGTCTGTTTATTTTTATTATAAATAAAAATGAAATTTAATCATTTGTTCATTGTGATGATGATGTATATTTTCCCTTCCCCTTTTGTTAGTGTAACAATTTACATTAGTAGATTTTCTAATGCTCAACAAAACTAGAATTTCTGGGATAAACACAACTCAGTCATGACATATTATTATTTTGTAGCACATTGGTCCAATGAGTCATTAATGGGCTTTAGTGAGAATGGCCTATAATCTTTTCTTTTACTCTCTTCGCTGGACTTGGCATTGGGTTTGTGCTAGCTTCATCAAATGAGTTAGGGTATTTACCAATTTTCCTATTCTTGACAAAAGTGTGTGGTAGGGAATAATTTGTTGCTTTAGCAATAAAACTGTTTTGGTTGGGTATTTCCTTGGGGGAAGATTTTAACTATTGATTCAGTATCATTGTCAGTTATAAAAGGTATTATTGTTGGTTAATAGTCCTTCATGGGTAATTTTTGTTTTTGTATATAATTTTCTAAGTACATGTTTGTCACTGATACTCCTTTAGCATTTTAACCTCTGTTGCATCCTTAGTTATGTCTCCTTTTTCATTTCTAATTTTGTTTGTGGTACCCTCCCTTTTATTTCTGATCAAGCTTCCCACAGGGTATAAATTGCATTAGTCCTCTCTTGTAATTCCATGCTCTATTTTGGTAACTTCTGTTCTTTGCTACTTCCTTCTGTCTGTGTTCTTGGCATTATGCTTTTGTTATATCACAGATCTACAAAGTTAATGCATTAGTGATTAAATTTTAGCTTTTCTCCTTTTCTAATATAACTATGTCACTTCTATATTTCTATATTATTGTTCTGTCTTAAATCTTTTTATTCTCATTACCATTTATTCTTTGACTCACTACTTGTTACTTTCCAAATAAATTTGGATTCTTTTAATTGTCTTCTTATTACTGATTTCTAACCTCATAGTATGGTAGTCGTAGGAAATAGTCCCCATGTATTGTGCTGGGCGAAATAAGTCAGTCAGAGAAAGATAAATATCATGTGATCTCTCTGATATCACGAATTTGAGAGGCAGGGTGGGGGGTCATGGGGAGTTTAGGAGGGAATTGAAACAAGATGGGATTAGAAAGGAGACAAACCATAAGAGACTCCTAAACTCATGAAACAAACTGAAGTTGGCTGGGGGTTGGTGGGGAGGGATAGGGTGGATAGGTTATGGACATTGGTGAGGGTACGTGCTATGGTAAGTGCTGTCAAATGTGTAAGCCTGATTATTCACAGACATGTACCCTGGGGCAAATAATATATGTTAGTAAAATAATTTTTTAATTTAAAAAATTTAAAGAAAAAGAAATAGTCCCCATGATATTATTTTGTGGATTTTTTTAGGGTATTTGTATTGCATTCAATTATAGGGCAATTTCCTTTCAGTATGAAGAACACAATTTGGAGTGTGTGTGTGTGTGCGCGCGTGCGCATGTGTGTGTGTGTGTGTGTGTGTCAAGGCTTATTGGAAGAAAACATCTGTTGGTGCCAAAAAAAAAAGTTTTATTTTGCCTTCATTCACAAAATGATATCTTCGTTGAACATATAATTCCAGGTTGACAGTTCAAACAATGGAGTTATTTTTCTACACTCTTTCACCAACCGCTATTGTTATTAACTGTTGCTAAAAAATCAATTATTAATATAATTGTCATTCTTTTGAAGGTGATATTTCTTTTCCCACTGAATGCCATAGGTTCCTCTCTTTGTCTTTGGTTTTCTACAATTTCACTATACTGTGTCTAGATGTGAATTTTTTCTTATTTAGCCGCCTTTAGATACATTGAAAACTTTAGAGGTTTCTCTAAAGCCCACCTTTAATAAAAGGGAGGGTACCACAAACCTTTAGATTCTCTGTTTTGAAGTTTTCCACCATTTCTGAGAAGAATTTCTTATATTGAAGCCTCTTCTTTATTGTTTAACTACAAGGTACACACTTGGTGTATATTCTTTGTCTGATAAGTTTAACATCTAAAGACTGAGTAGCTGATTTCGTTGTCTAGTGTTTTTTCCATCTTACTTTGGTGCTTTGTTATTTTAAGGGTTTTCTAATTTTATATTTATGCTCATTTTTCTTGAAAATTAATTTGTGGAAATTCACTAAGGCCTGGGTTGAAGGGGAGTTCCTTCAGAGAGGATTTGTGTTTGTTTTTGTCAAATGCTTGAAGGAATTGCAAAAGCAGAACTTACTTACTCTACCTTCTCAACTTGAAGGTTTTTAGACATTCTAGGCTAAAAACCGATGTGTACTTACAATTTCTCAGGGGAAACCACTGCCCTCTTCACTCTGCACCAATGTTAGAGAGTGGGAAAGGTGGGCTTCTCTCTAGTTCATTCTTAAACTGAGGCTCTAACACTTTATATCCCATTTTATATTGGAGTGATTTCTCATACTAGACTCTCCACAGTGTAGGCACTCTGAGCCCTATTTCAAGTGCACTACATTCTGTGACGTCTTAAAAATCAAAGACTATTTTTCCTGTAGTAGCAATTCCAGCAAGTTGACAGCTGGCTCCTGTGCTCCACTTCCATCTCTGAGTTCTCATCTTCATTCAAATTTTGGGCTCTCTCCGGGAAGTCCTTATTTTTCCCAGAAACTGATTGCAAAGTTAGTTGTTTTTTCAAAACTGCTTTCTGTGCAAGATTCAGTCAGGTATCTAGTTCATTATGCTATAAGAAATCAAAGACATTCTCCCATTATCTGTATGGAATTCAATTTTTTAAATTGTGTTTTGACAAAAACTTAATTAAAAACAGAATAAAAGAAAATTTCCATGTTTTCCGTTTTATCAACGATGTTCTTATTTTTATATAAAGAAAAGTAACACATCCCTCGGATTGGTGTGTTCTTTGCTTGATGTGATTCATCAAGGTTTTGCAAATGCTCATTCAATGATCATAAATTAAGCTCTTCCTACATGCCAGACTTTGCGCTATTCATATTTGAATACATTATCTCATTAGATTTAATCTTCAGAAATAAAGGATTCAGGGGCTACCCTATCCATTAAACTGGGAAAACAGCATTCTGTGCAAAGCTAGTATTGCCTGCCGTGTGCCCAGCAGTATTAATACGTTCATGTGTGTATGAGAGATCAATCTTTATATGCATAAATGAGCAAACAAATAAACACACCAATAAATAAATCTAAAATATATGAACAATCCTATATATATGGAATGATTATGGAGTTTGGTTGTTACATGGGCTATGCTAGTTGTTAAGACAAGAAGCCTGGATTACTAACATCACCTTTCTGTGCTACAGTTTCCTGGATCAGTGAAAGATAATATTACTCTACCTCATGGAATAAAAGTAGGGATAAAATGGGTAATGGAGATGAAAACCCCCTCCTTCTTAATCAGTCAAATTATGTTCGGTGACTTCTCAGCTATGTGACCTAAAACCAATTACTACACCTATATGTATCCCAGTTTCTTCTATACAGTGTAGGTAATAATAATACTAATCTCATTAAGTTGTCCTAACTGCTAAATCACCACTTAATACATGAAGAATGCTCAGAATGTTATCTTGAACGTAGTAATCCTTTATAAAGTTTTAGCTCTTCTCAGCAGCTATTACTACCTTAATTTAAGAGAAGACATAATAAGAACCAGATTTTCTAATATAAGAAATAAGATTTTTGTTTTTTTAAGATTGTATTTGAGAGAGAGAGAGAGAGCATGACCTGGAAGGACGGGCAGTGGGAGAGGGGGAAGCAGACTCCCAGCTGAGCAGGAATCCCGACATGGGGCTCAATCTCAGGACCCTGAGATCATGACCCGAGCCAAAACCAGATGCTTAACTGACTGAGCCACTCAGATGCCCCAAGGAATAAGATTTTAAAAGAAACTCTGTTTTTTCTGATTAAAAAATAGGAGAACATTCATGTCAAATACAAAGATAAGTCACAGAGGTACGGAAAAAAAAGGTAAAAGGAGCCAAAAATGGCCATGTCAAAGATCATTGTGCCATTCTAGGTATAGAAAAGTCTAAAAGGGTACACACTAAAATGTTAACAGTGATCTCTGCGTGTAGGATCAGGACAATTTTTATATGGGCACACAATGTCGATATTGATGAATAGAGGGCTATTCAGGCTATATATGCATATGTAGATATATCCAGCTGTCTGTCTCTTTATAATTCAGTCATTGAAATAGTCTCAGTTAGCAGTGTCTAAATTAGTTAGCTGAAGCAATCCTTTATTATCTTCTATATCTATATATTAATCCGATTCAGTGTCTGTTCATTTGGGCATCCACTCATCCATTTATTTCCTATGTACAAAGCCCCATGCTGGTTGCTAGGGGCAAATAGATGGAGACATCTCAGTCCCAAATTTAACCATCCAATGGAGCCATTACAGCAACGAACCAGTAAGCAAGGAGTTTCTTAAAAATGATATGTATTAAGTACCAGCAGAAAGTGAAGGGTAACACATGAGAACAGAAGTAAGGGCACCTATATCTACTCAGATTGGAAGGTCAGGTGGAATCCCTTTAAACTGGAACTATTATATTGAAGAAGTGTTATATCAAAGAGAAGTATTATACTGAAGTATTATATTGAAGACAAGTAGTTTTTCAGGTATATGCATGGAAGGAAAATTCTTTCTTAGCCTGGGAATGCTTAGGAAGGTCTGAAAAATATGCTTCTTTCTATGCCGGGGAAGACCACTGGTTCTGTCCTCCCAGAAAAACCAGACAATCCCTTCTCTGAGGGATGAAAATAATGAACTCTATTTCAGGCTGGGCATTTGGAAGGTTATTAGTAAATAAAACTTAGCTACTTTGTTTTCTTAAGCTTCAGGCACTAAGGTGGGGGAGTCTAGGATAATAGGACAACCAATGACTGGGAACCAGAAAGCCTGTCCTTGTCCTCTCTCTGCCATTCACAAGTTCTTTAAACCCATATAAGATCTTTGTGAGTCCTGGACTCTCTTATCTGAAAAAGGAATATAATAGCACCAATTTTCTCCACCATCTTTCATATGTCAGATACTTGAAATGGCAGCATGTTTGATCATGAAGATAGATGATTATTATCTCTATGAAAAAAAGATTATGTGAAAAGAGATTAAACCTTAAAATCAACCAAACCACAGTCGCAATCTTTTCCCCCATCACTTTCTAGATAACAGTTACCCAAGGTAATGTTATAGTACAATGTATGTAAATGTATGTATGTAATGTATGTAAAGTACATAGGAAATAATGTATGTGAAGTACATAGGAAATGCCTAGCATCAGGTGCCTCTTAGTTGTTGGTTCTTTGAACTTGGAGCCATAGATGGTAACAGCTCCAAAATTTAGTTGACATTTGAGACTCAGATAAATTGTCCTGCTACCTCATTTATAAAACAGAGATGTCTCAAGATAGCAGTCCTCTGATGTCACTTGAGATAACACGTGGGGAAAGTCTTAATTAGTTCAGTGGAACCAAAACAATGTGATGTGTCATCACATGATAATTTGTACAATGAGATGCTTTGCTGAGAAGATCAATAACAGGGTGAGGAGCCTGTCCTATAATACCAGGATGAAGGGACATACAAAACACAATGATGTGTCCTTCTAATTTCTGACCTATGCAGAAGGGGAAACTGCCAAGAGCTCGTGTGCAGAGAGAGGTCACAGCAGAACAAGTTGATTTGGCACGTTTGGAGGTAGTGAAAGGAGCACTGACCTAGTGCTCTTTCTGTGCAAAACTTCACCCATGCTTGGCTTTTGAGGATCAGAGCAAAAATGTCTATGGACTTTAAGGCAGCTAATGTGTCAGTGCTCTTTACTTTTGCATCGCTACCACTGAGAATGATGTCTCTTATAAGTGAGCTGAACGCTGTAATGAAGGATTTTTTTAGTTAACTCCCTGCTCTGTGGAGTGGTGATTATAATACTTACCTCTCAGAATTATGGGGACAGAAATAAATAAATAAATAAATAAATAAATAAATAAATAAATAAATGAATTATGGGGACAGACAGAAAGGTCAGAAAGAGGAAGGAAGGAAGGAAGGAAGGAAGGA
>CM053604.1:3987799-4004369 GCA_028646535.1 Procyon lotor | reverse complement strand
GCAAGATATTTAACCTACAAGATTTTCAGTTTCTTCATCTATAAGATGGGAATCATAACCCAAACCAAACCAGCTTAAGACACAAAAGGAATTTATTCTTCCTCGAAGACTACCCAGCCCAACAGCACATTTTACCAAAATTCCTTCCAGCAGTTATGTTCTCGGATCTTTCTTCGTCTCTAATGACTTTCACTAATCTGAATGAACCTGAAAGGAAAAGTCAAATTGTTCTCCTGAGCTCTGCACTGGAAGGAAGCAAAAAAATCTTCAGAAGGCTGAACAGTGACAGGTGTTTCAAAAAACCAGAATTTGATTGGGATGGCTAGAAACGCAGAGGTGCCTCTGAGAAGGAGTAGGGCCACCGCAGTACTTAAATTAATTAGCGCTAAAAATGCACAGTCTTTCCGGGAGCAGCGTAAGCCCAGTAGGCACAATCCAGGCTGCAGAGATATATTCTCTTCCGTTAGATCAAACGTGGGGGGTTGGAAGGCATGAAGCTTTAGGAAATGACAGGCAAATGCAGTAAATAGAACTAATTAACTTCAGCTTCATTCCCCAGGTTGCAAAGGGCAGAGAACACACAGCAAGCCGGCTGGGAAGCTGTGAGGTCTCTGGGCCTACCTATGACAGGGGATAAGATGCCTCCCAGAGTGACAGCCCAAGATTTCCCTTTGGTCTGAAGCTTCCGGGGGCTACTTTTTCAGGGCAAATACTCAGTCTTCCTCCCTCTGTCTCTCCTCAGTGTCCCCTCTTGTCTCAGAGGCCTTCCCTGCAGACCCTCGAGACCTCCATTCTCCTCCTCTGAGCTCTGGCACCTTGAAGAAGCAAGTGCTGGCCGGGGTCAGGGAGTACCATGCAAGGTTTCAGGACAGGGCGCAGGGGCATAACCATCGGTCTGAACCCAACTGACCTGTCTGATTTGGGAAGGGTATTTCCTCCCCCCGCACCCCGCCCCATGACTCCTATTCCTTGTCTATAAGATGGGAGTCCTAATTCTAACCATACTGGTGGTCCTAAAGACTAATGGGAATATGTAAACCCAACACAGACCTCTCCTCTTTCATGTGATAGAGCACCCAATGTTGTTTACATTCCATTACGACCAACCTCCCGGGGCCGACACAGGGAGCATATGAAAGAGTGGATGTGACATCGCACAGCAAGGCCTCACACCTCTTGCACTGCAAATGCCCATCCTATTGGCACCACGTGGGTGGGTTCCGTCTCCTTCTTGCATATGCATCTTTCAGCCCAATGACATCCCTGCCATTGGGAAGGGTGTAGAGGGGTTTTAAACGTGCAGAGTGGAAAGACGGCGGCACTGCTGGTCTTCAGTGAACTTGCAGGCACCCAAGAGGGCAACATGGTCTAGAGAGAAGAGCTCCAGTTGTAGGGTCAGATGTTCCCGGTTTGGGCGTACCACTCCCACAAAGCTGCTCATCTCATGTCCCTCTACCGCAAGCCTCGATTACACAGGGAGTAAGACTCAAATGAGAGCATGTGGGTGACATGTACACAGATCACCTGGCCCATAGTGTGTCCTCAGGAAACGCTGGCTTCCGTCAGATCCTGGGAAAGCTCCAACCCCATAGCAAAGACAGTGAAGATGGTAACCATAGCAAACAGCCCGAAGACCCCACTCGCAACCTGAGGATGTGTGGGCCTCAACAACATTTAACAAACCCTCAGTTCTAGGAAAGGAGTTCCAGATTTCTGCTGGGAGTTGCCTGGCCAAATTTGCTTCTTTGACCCTAAGTCTGAGGTATTTATTTATTTATTTATAAAATATAAAGTATTTTATTTTCTTTTTTTCCCCAAATACGTTTATTTTATTTTTTCAGTGTTATAAGATTGATTGTTCATGCACCACACCCAGTGCTCCATGTAATACCTGCCCTCCTCAATAACCACCACCAGGTTCGCCCATACCCCTCACCCCTTCCCCTTCAAAACCCGCAGTTTGTTGCTCAGAGTCCACAGTCTCTCATGGTTCATCGCCCCCTCTGATTTCCCCCCATTTCCCCTTCCCTTCCTTCTCCCAAAGTTCTCCATGTTTTTCCTTATGCTCCACATGTAAGTGAGACCATAAGATAATTGACTCTCTCCACTTGACTTATTTCACTCCACATAATCTCTTCCACTCCCATCCATGTTGATACAAAAATTGGGTATTCATCCTTTCTGATGGAGGCATAGTATTCCATTGTATATATGGACCATATCTTCTTTATCCATGCATCTGTTGAAGGGCATCTTGGTTCTTTCCACAGTTTGGCAATTAATGGCCATTGCTGCTATGAACATTGGGGTACATGTGGCCCTTCTTCACTGCATCTGTATCTTTGGGGTAAATACCCAGTAGTGCAATTGCAGGGTTGTAGAGTAGCTCTATTTTTAATTTCTTCAGGAATCTCCACACTGTTTTCCAAAGTATCTGCACCAACTTGCATTCCCACCAATAGTGGAAGAGGGTTCCCCTTTCTCCACACCCTCTCCAATACTTGTTGTTTATTATCTTGTTGATTTAGGCCATTCTAACTGGTGTAAGGTGGTATCTCAGTGTGGTTTTGATTTGAGGTATTTAAAAAATACTATTCAGTTCATGATATGTAATGAGTGCAAAAGTGGCAAAAGTGTTGAAAGTGGTAGAAATAATGGAGAATTTTTATGTGAAAAGTGAATAAAAACAATACATATCCCATGGTTCCTGTGGCATGACTCTTCTAATACTAGAAATATTCTGGAATACAAGCAGTGAGTCTGTTTTGTTTGAGAAGTGGGGCCAATGTGCACCAGCAGCAGTTACCAAGAGATGAGGAAAGCGATTGTGGGACCCTGGCTAGACTCGGAGAGCTGCATGATAAAGTGGCAGAGGAAGCAGATATCCCACAATTGTCACATTCCAGACATTCCAGATGACAGTTGTATGTTGCAATATGTGTAAAGTGTTGTGCAAATTGTCAGCACAAAATCAGAAGTCTTCATCTTCCTTTTTGGTGTTCCTTTATACGGAGGCCCCGTAAGAGCTGGGCATGTCCTCTGCACCCTTCGTGGACTGGGAGACAGGCAAAGGGGAAGGGGAGGTGTGGCAGAGGTAAGCTAGAGAGCAGTGAACAGATTCAAGTGGTACTTTGGAGACAAAATCTCTGAGATCAGGTACCAGATAATAGTGGATGACTCCTGGACTCCTCTACTACACAACTGGGTGAGAGAAGGTGCCGTCTGCAGAACCAAAGAAGCCTGCAGAGAGGGACATTTGAAAGATGTGACTTATTATTGGGTATTTTAATCATTAGATGCCTGTCAAGCATCCAGTAAGAAACATCAGGTGGCCACCCTCTTCAAGGACCATTTATACCTTTAACTATATCTAATACTGCAACTCGGTCTGCGAAACAAGTGCCCACACACTGAGTGAGCCCTCAATTCACTAAAAGAGGCTAAGGACTCGAACAAAAAGGCCTCAGAAGCAGAAAAATTTGAATCCATACTCCATTGTCCATTAGCTGTGAGACATCTGAAGGACAATTGGGAAAATCCTTTGGCTATTTGAGCTTCACTAAAAAGTAGAAATAATTCCTTTGTTACAGAGCAGCTTCGAGAATGAAAGGAGATCGAAAACTTTCTAATTGCCAGACATTGTCATTGAACTAATTCCTCTTCTGCTTCATTTACCTCTTTCTCCTCTATCACTCTGTTACTTGGTGATGAGGCTGAAGGGAATTAATATTAGACATGTAATTAAAGATCATTGAAATAGTTATGTAATGTTGAAGGGGTTTTTTTTTTTTTGCTTTACCCCAAGTTCCTGACTATTTTGTATAGATAGACCAATCAATAAATAGATGGATATAGACACAGAGAGAGGGAGATGATAGATAGATAGCAACAGATGGGATCTATCTATATAGAGCTCTCTATTTAGATACAGATACATAAACAACATGGGGCATACACCAAGTGTTCTCATCTTATTGTCAGACAACATGGTGATCTGAAAAGTTTCTACTCCCTGTAATTGTGATTGTTCCTCTCTGGCCATTTCATTTCCTGTTCCTCCATCTCAGCACCTGCAATAGTGGGGATGTCTGTCTCCCTTCCACCTGCCTCTAGTTTCTAGCCTCTGCTTTACCCTCCACTGCCTGTCCAACCACTGAACACAATTAAATGCCTTCCCACAGAAGGCAGCTGGAGTGCTTGACCTTTGTTTGAGAGGATGCCCACCTTAGGCAGCTTGGGAACGCATTTCTATCAATGTGCTCTGGGCAGGGATCACTCAGACAGTTCTTATGTCGTCGGAGTTTGTCAGGAGCTGACTTCATCATGTTGACCCTAAGAAGACCAGGCATCAGGAGAAGCAGGACAGAAATGAATGAAAGGTCAGGAGAGAAGACTTTCATTATGTCACAATGGGGAATGACAGAGGATTGACAAATGCTGATTCCCTAAAGTAGCTCTGGCATTTGATGCGATAAGGGAGAGGGTAGAGGATACCTTCTCTTGAGCTTCTCTTCTGTACTTTCTGTAATACCTTCATTACAACCCTTATTCACATGCCCATCCATATATTCATTCACTCAGCAAATATGCCTGGAGTTAATTGTACATGGAGATAAACATCACCCTCCATTCTCTTGCCTGTTTAAGGGGCTGTCCACAATAGCATACATAGGACAATAGTGCCTGCCTGGCTTGCAGTAAGTATCCCATAAACAATGAGTTATTGGTGTAATTACTAAAGAAATGTGTGAATTTGTGATTGAATGAAAGGATGGACAGATTAAACAATGAATGAGAAGGAAGGATGTTCAGTCCAGCCTCTGAGATTGTGGATCATGTGTGTAGGAAATGGGAATGAGGTATGCTGGTGAAAGGAAGATAAACCTTCCCATTTCCGCTGCATTGCTATAATTAGTTTTACTGGCTCTTCCCTTCCTAGAGTTCACAGTCTATTTGGAGAGAGAGTGTCTCCATAATTTCTGGATCTGCAACTCTGAAAAACTGTTCATCATCATTAGCCATCAGGGAGATGCAAATCAAAAGCACATTGAGATATCACCTTACACCAGTTAGAATGGCCTAAATCAAAAAGACAGTAAACAACAAATGTTGGGGAGGATGTGGAGAAAGGGGAACCTCTTACACTGTTGGTGGGAATGCAAGTTGGTGCGGCCACTTTGGAAAACAGTGTGGAGATTCCTGAAGAAATTAAAAATAGAGCTACCCTACGATGCTGCAATTGTGCTACTGGGTATTTACGCCAATGATACGGAGGAAGTGAAAAGAAGGGCCATATGCACCCCAATGTTCATATCAGCAATGGCCACAATCACCAAACTGTGGAAAGAACCAAGATGCCCTTCAACAGATGAATGGATAAAGAAGATACGGTCCATATATACAATGGAATATTATGCCTCCATCAGAAAGGATGAATACCCAACTTCTTTATCAACATGGATGGGACTGGAGATTATGCTTAGTGAAATAAGTCAAGCAGAAAGAGTTAATTATCATACAGCTTCACTTACTTGCGAAGCATAAATAATAACATGGAGAACATTAGGAGAAGGAAAGGAAAAGTGAATTAGGGGAAATCAGAGGGGGAGACGAACCATGAGAGTCTGTAGACTCTGAGAAACAAACTGAGGGTTTTGGAGGGAAGGGGGTGAAGGTAGGGGTTGGCTGAGCCTGGTGGTGGGTATTAAGGAGGGCATGTATTGTATGGAGCACTGGGTGTGGTCCATAAACAATGAATCTTGGGACACTGAAAAAATAAAACTAAATTTAAAAAATGAATATGCAACTCATAACACAAGGCTCAGCATAGAGTGAGAAGAAAGTCAGAGCAGCACTGGTAAGGTAGGCACAGAATGCATCCCAGCTCCCCCACCACTACCTACAAGAGCTTGAGCCTCCTGGAACCCTGGGGTCTCCACTGTGTTCCTCCATTAATGAGGGTCATGAAAGCCTCTCTCCGCTTCTATCTCGGAGGAGTCACAGAGTCCAAATGGACAAATATGTGTCATACTAAGTTGTCAACCAACCAAGCAAACTTGTCCAGAGGAAGTTGTTCCTTATTCTGTCAACAGACAGAAGGAAAATGAATACAAAACAAACCAAAACCAACTTAGATGCACAATATTTAATCGGGATCCACAAAGCTGAGGAATTTTCACAGAAAATAACCCAACTCCTGGAGTGAGAGTGTAGTGAGACTATTCCAGTGTGTCCCTTAAATATTGTCAATCTTTCCCATTCGGGACCCCCAGCCCTCGGAAGTCTTTCCATCCAGTGCTTCTCAGACACTTTGCATGGACAAGGGATGGCTGGCAGTGTCAGAAGCACAGGAAGGGGCTTTTTTTATTTTCAAATAATTCATGAAATCTTTCTGAGTCATTGAAAAACTAAGTTGCCTGGTCTCCCTTGTGGAAGCTCTAATTCTGAAGTCTTGAGATAGACTGTGACCATCTGTTTATACAAGACCTTCCCAGTGGGCAACCAGGGCAAGGGACCACTGACCCACTCACCACCATTTTCCTCATCCTTTTGGGCTCTACAGTTTGGGAGATGTTGCTTCAAACATACTTGGGCTTGTGAGACACTGGCCGGGGTTGGGATGAGCGGTCTCCTCATGGATAAAGAAGAAAACTTCCTGATTTGGCTGCAACTCCAAACCTTGAATTGAAGGTTTTCTAGACCTGAGCATCCCCTCGCATGGCCTTGAGAGATGGCAGCACCTCCTCCCTCCTGCTGGGTCTGTGCCCACTTCTGGATCCTGGGACAGGTGAAACAGCAGGGGGCCTCCCAAGCGAACACTCTGTTGCTCTGTGCCTTGATCTCAGATTGCCAGTATGTCCCGGGAAGGTGAGCCCAGCTCACCCCTCCTGCTTATTGCCCAGGCCAGGTGTGCTCTAGCAATCTTGAGCAAAGTCCTTTGCACAAGCCTGTGAGGAAGGCAGGCATTGTTGTCTCCACTAAAGAATGAGGAGACAGGGGCCAAGACCGCACAGTTTGTCCCAAAGAGCTGGAATCTGGGTCCATCTTCAATTGCCTCCAAAACCCTCTGCCCCTCAGGGGTTCACCCACTGCTCTACTCTGCAATGTCCCAGGCATCTTTCTGTAGGTTGTCCTATGCTATGAGCAACTGAGAAATGGACTCTGCCTTTTAGAAATTTAACATGAATTCAGAGAAAAGGAAAAAAGTGAATAATCTCACAAATCAATATTTGCAAACCATGATAAGTCCAAGGGTAACTTATAAGTAGATGAGAAATGAGAAATCATGAGAGCCAACTCTCTGGAAGAATAATAACACAAATATCTCCCTATGATGCAGGTAAAGAAACTGAGGCACAGAGGTCAAGCAGACTGCTCAAAAAATACATAAGTAGTGATTGGCAGAACTAGGATTCAAGCCCAGACATGTCATTAAGGTATAAATCTGTAACCATGAAATCAGGAAATTGTTAAAAGAGAGTATAAGAGCCATATTATGAAATGTTATGCAGCCATCAAATATGATTTCATGGAGGTATATTCTTCACATATTTTTTACCAGAAAAAATAACATTTACTTGTGTGTGTGCTATAAACCAGAATATGTCAAGATCTGTATTGTATGATTTTTATTTTCTTGATTTTCCTTGTATTTATTTTCTCAATTTCCTACAATGCTCATGCATTGTTTTTTAAGATTTTATTTATTTATTTGAGAGAGAGAGAAAGCATGAAAAGGGGGAACAGCAGAGGGAAAGGGAGAAGCAGACTACTGAGCAGGAAGCCCAATGCATGACTCAATCATAGGACCCCCAGATCACGACCTGAGCCAAAGGCAGATGTTTAACCAACTGAGCCAACCAGGCACCCCCATGCATTATTTTTGTAATTAAAATGTTATATAAATAAAAACATAAAAACCAAATTTTAGAAAAAGGAAAGGAGAAAGGGAAGAGTAAGAGGCTGACGCTCCAGTTGTTGGAGAAAAGAAAGAACTTCATGTGAATAAACTCAAGGACACTCAAGAGATTCAGTGCAACTAAAGACAGGCTGATGCTGATCAGTGAAGCAGAAATAAGAGCAAAAAGGAGAGAATGAGAAACAGAAGGGTGGAAGAAGGAACTTGCTATCCAAAACCTATTCTTCTTAGGGATAAAAATCATCATCATCATCGAGATCATTGCCCTCAAATAAATCTTCACTTCATGGATGCAGAATTTGAGATCTGGGGTTCTGAGGCAACTTCCCCAAGACTCAGAAGGGAATGAGCCTCGCTGGCCCCAAGAATCACACTGGCAAAGACATGTTCTCTGGGCAGAAAAACCTGTTTGTGAGGCTGATGCCACCACCTGCTAGCTGGACTGGACAGACAAATCAAGGATGAGAATAATCAATGCAGTGCCCAAAGACCCCCACAAAGCGTAAGTTAAATGAGCAGCTGAAATGAGTGGGCCTGGTACAGAGCAGGTCACAAGCGTGGCTTCCTTTCCTCATCTAGATGACCCCTTCTCCCTTCCAGATGGGAAACCTCCCCCAAACTATGTTAGCCCTCTGCTACGTCAGTGGGAGTTTGACCAGTCACACAATGAAAGAAGGCTTGGTTTGGGTCCCTCTTTCTCTGTCTCTGTCTCTTGTCTGTCTCTCTCTCCACCTCTGTCCCTCTCTCTGCCACAGAAGCACAGGCCCCCACACATGCACTCTTAGTCCAATAAACGCCTGGCATTCTTCATTTCCAAAGTTCATAAACGATTTTGCTGGATCTAAAGGCAACGATCAATTGGGAAGAGGGAATGAGCCCAAAAGAGCCAAGCTTAGTGTAGAAGCAGTGAGAAAAGCAAACACAAATTGTTCAAATTAACTTATGGCACTGTCAGCCTGTCGTGTTTGCCTCCACGCTCCCCCTTTGAACACAGAACACTTCCCCTCCAGGGTGGGGGACCACCATGCTTTCAGCTACGTTGGTTAATGTTTTCCTGGAACAGCAAGTCTCAAATCCTGTCAGACATCCCCAGGGTTGGGTTGACTGGTCACTTCAAAGTATTGGGTAGTTTTACAGCTCCATATGCAGGCCATCACATCAAAGGCGTCTTGGAGTCATGTTCTTGGAGTGCTTAGGACTTGGGGATGAAAGCTCACTCACATTTACAAACTATGATGGTTATTATTCTCCTGCCCAGGGAAACTACTGCAATTCATTCTTCTTGGAAACCACCAAGAAAGGCATTGCAGACTCTTTGCCCTATAATCAGTGAAGTTGAACCAAGGAATATTTGAGACCTGCCTGGGTTCGCCACCAGCTGGGTTGGACATATAGGGCTGGTCACTCTTCCTTCATAAGGTAGTTCCCTCAGCCCACACAAGGATTTTGGATAGAGTCACCATTTCCCAAAGTATGTTCCTCCAAGCACCAGTCACCAAGATTCTTCAGATGAATAAAATGGGTTATTTCTTGCTCATAGTCCACAGTCTCTCATGGTTCATCTCCCCCTCTGGTTTCCCCCCATACCCCACTCCCTTCCTTCTCACAATGCCCTCCATGTTTTTCTTTACGCTCAGCATGTAAGTGAGACCATAAGGTAATTGGTTCTCTCTGCTTGACTTATTCCACTCTGCATAATCTCTTCCAGTCCCATCCATGTTGATACAAAAGTTGAATATTCGCCCTTTTAATGGAGGCATAATATTCCATTGTATATAAGTACCATATCTTCTTTATCCATTTGTCTGTTGAAGGGCATCTTGGCTCTTTTCACAGTTTGGCGATTGTGGTCATTGCTGCTATGAACATTGAGGTACATGTGGCCCTTCTTTGTACTGCATCTGCTTCTTTGGGGTAAATACCTAGTAGTGCGATGGCAGGGTCATAGGGTAGCTCTATTTTTAATTTCTTGAGGAATCTCCACACTGTTTTCCAAAGTGGCTGCACCAGCTTGCAGTCCCACCAACAGTGTAATAGGGTGCCCCTTTCTCCACACCCTCTCCAACATTTGTTGTTTACTGTCTTGTTAGCACTGGGTGTGGTGCATGAACAATAAATCTTGTAACACTGAAAAAATAAAATAAACATACTTGGGGGGAAAAAAAACATAAGCTGTTAAATACATAGTCAAATAATGGACTTTTGGAAAAATAATACCAATAAAATATACAAGGATTATTTTAGTGGCCAAAAAATAAAAATTAAAATTAAAAAAGTGGATTATTTCTTAACCAAGTAATATGGGAAGTGGGAGAAACCCTCTCTCTTGCTTATTAGCATGTTAAATTTACTAAGAAGTCTTGCTGGAATGATGCTATATTTACTATCCAATGGCCTAAACCGAACCACTAGACACCAGGTTGCTTCTCCTCGTGCAAAGTCTATTATTTAACATGTCTTGATATTAAGGTCCAGCATTACAATGTTAGTATAATTAACATGGACTGATGTCCCTCCAACTCTAATATTCTAAACAATTTGAATGATATAAACTTAAATTATGCAAGCTATTTACTTCTCTACCTATGGATGGGGAGGAAGGAAAGCGATCCAAAATGCTAGGCTGCTCCAGTCGCTGGGACATGCATGTCTCCACGTTTCAGCTTAAACACGCCTTGCTCAGTGTGACATCTAACCTGTTTCTTCCCCTCTTCCCTGTCTACCTTGTTACGCTGTTAAGTCTGGACATCAGCACCCTGACTGGGGGTCCCATGTGGACTTGGGGTCCCCTCTGGTGACAGCTACAGCTCCATGTCACAGCATTCCATGCTGAGTTGGAATTGCTCGTTCTCTTGGCCATTTCCAACACTAAACTCAGAGTCTCTAGAAGTCAGGGCACCAAGTTTGTAAATATGGCATTACTATGTGCCTGACACTTAGAAATAATGTCCAAACTCAGTTCAGTGCATAGAATATGTGGGGCACCATCTTATTTAGTCCTTTCAAGTATCCAGTGAAGTAGATGCTGGTGCCACCTCAGATGCACAGACGAGCAACCCAGGGCTCAGCTATGTGCACTGACCTTTCCTAAGTCCACATGGCTACAAGGTTTGGAGCTGGAATTTGAACCCAGGCTATCAGACCAAAGAACTCTTGCTCTCACCATCATATCAGCTGCCCAGAGGCACTGAAGAGATGTTCAACAAATATGTATTGAAAGGAGAAAAGAACAAAATTTCATTCAAGGAACTTTCTGTAAGGGAGTGCTTTTCTGATTCTGCACTCTCTGGATCTTGGGGCTAATGATTTGTTAACCCTCTCCAACCCAGGAATTAATCTCTAAAACCCATATAGGGACTTGTTAAGTCAGGGGCACACTAAACCAACCAATGAGTTACCTGAGTTTAGGAGGATCCATTCTGGATTCTCTGGAATGAGAATTATATATAGTATACATCTTTTGAATAATCCATTATCATTGTTTGCTCTGTACCTTTTAAATAATATTTTAACAACTCTGTTAAGGTATAAGGTACATAATAAAAATCATTGAATTGTATATTTGAAATAGATGAATGTCATAGTAGAGGTTTTTTTATGTATTTGTACTGAGGCTCCCTCCACCAAACCATGACAAGGGTTTTGTTTTTTTGTTATTTTTTATTTTATTGTGTTATGTTAGTCACCATAGAGTACCTCATTATTTTTTGATGTAGTGTCCCATGATTCGTTTGCATAATATACCCAGTGCTCCATGCAATAATATACCCAGTGCTCCATGCAATTAGTACCCATCACCAGGTCAACCCATCCCCCCACCTCCTCCCCTCTGAAACTGTTTCCCTTAGTCCATAGTCTCTCGTGGTTTATCTCCCCTTCTGATTTCACCCCCTTCATTTTTCCCTTCCTTCTCCTAATGTCCTCCATGCTATTCCTTATGTTCCACATATAAGTGAAACCATATAATTCTCTTTCTCTGCTTGACTTATTTCACTCAGCATAATCTCTTCCAGTTTCATTCAAGCCGATGCAAATGGCGGGTATTCGTCTTTTCTAATGGCTGAATAATATTCCATTTTATACATGGACCACATCTTCTTTATCCATTCGTCTGTTGAAGGGCATCTTGGCTCTTTCCACAGTTTGGCGATTGTGCCCATTGCTACTATGAACATTGGGGTACATGTGGTCCTTCTTTTCACTGCATCTGTATCTTTGGGGTAAATACCTAGCAGTGTAATTGCAGGGTCATAGGGTAGCTCTATTTTTAACTTTTTGAGGAAGCTCCACACTGTTTTCCAAAGTGGCTGCACCAACTTGCATTCCCACCAACAGTGGAAGAGGGTTCCCCTTTCTCCACACCCTCTCCAACATTTGTTGTTTCTTGCCTTGTATGACAAGGGTTTTGATACCAAAATCGTGCTCTTTCCCAGTAAAGGACCAGCAGTGTGGTAGAGACATCTTTGCTGCGGTGCGAAGGCCACTTTCAGCCCCACACCTTTTCTACTGAGGATTATAAGAAGACCCTCTTTGTGGAGTCTCGGCCTTCTTAGCTGTTACAGTTAGCCTCGAGCTGTCATAGCCAGTCGAATCTAGTGAATTGTGAGCTCTCAGAGGAGGACAAGAGGAACCCAAGAATGAACAAAATAACATAAATATCTGGAGAAAGGGTTTGAAATTAGGTGACCCAAGTTTGCTTTCCAGCATTATTCCTTTTTCCACTGGGTAACCATGAGCCTCAACTTCCTGGTTGAGCTGGGTTCCAGGCTGGCTCTGTGCCTAGCAATCCAAATGGCATTTTCCAAATAAAGGGGTAGTGCTCACAGACATTTAAGTATTTTTCTACTCCTAGAAATCTTTTCAATGCCTAAAATGTCAGGACTCAAATTTCCAAGCAAAGCCTTTCTTTCTTTTCTTTTCTTTTCTTTCTTTCTTTCTTTCTTTCTTTCTTTCTTTCTTTCTTTCTTTCTTTCTTTCTTTCTTTCTTTCTTCCTTCCTTCCTTCCTTCCTTCCTTCCTTCCTTCCTTCCTTCCTTCCTTCCTTCCTTCCTTTTTCTTTCTTTCTTTCTTTCTTCTTTTTTGTCTAGCCTCTAAGCAACTATTGTTCCCAAACCACTTGCTTTTATGATCTAGACTGAAAATACCAAGTCCTGTTTTGCCCAGACGAAAGAGTGATTGGAGAACCATTTAAAGGTGTACGTTTTCTCAGCATCTCAATCACAGAACTACCTGGGATAAACGGCTCAGTGCTGATCCGCTGTGAAAATTTGTGAAGTGTTCAATTACCCTTACAATTGTTCATCTCTTACCCGTGGAGCCCCAGTGTTAAGTCATAGAACAATGCACTGCCATTGGGAACTTCTTATTTTTTCGCTGCACACAAAAGAAGTTCACAGAGAAGCCCCACCTGGAAAGTGAGCTGTCCTTTGCTTTTCAAAATGTGCATCACCCTTTCCTTGACATTTTGTTCTTAATATCTTCCTGGAGAGGACAGAATAATAACAGTGAATCTGACATTGGCTTGCGGAATCTGAGGATAGAATGAATTCAAGGGCCTGCGATTCCAGGGACTAACATTTGTGGGTCTTCAGACACGTAGCACATTTCCGGCAGCAACTCGCCCTGATAAGGATTATGCCTTCAACTCAACAGACCCTAAAACGGAAAGGCCCCAATGACACTTAGCTTTCTCATGTTTAGTTACAGACTTATTCGTCCACAAATGTTTCATAAATATCAATTATCTGCCAGTAACGGTGTTTGGGGCTAGGAATTAAGAGCCACACAAGATAGGTCCCCAGCCTCAGAATCTCCCTGTCTCCTGCTGTTCTGGCGTCTCCAGGATGTTTCTACCCTGTCTCGAGGGACAGACAGGCAAGCAAGCCAGGAGCTCCAGGGCACTATGGTCAACATGATGAAAGTAGTAGGCGCAGAGCATCATGGGAGCCCGGGGACAGGCTGCCTAACAGGTGGGGTGGGCAGGACGCGTTCAAGGAGGCCGAAGGGGATCTTGGTTTTGAAAGGCGACTAAGAGTTCTGGCTGAGGACGTGGGGGGGAGCAGGAGAAACCCCATGGGTATGACCTGCCACACGCCGGGGTGAGGGCCATTATGGGAAAAATGCAAGGCAGCAAACGTCAAGGTTCAAGAGGGTCCAACCGAGGAGCTCCAGATGTAATCAATGACAATTCTGTGACAGTTAAGTCAGTGCCTGAGGGAGGAGACTTTACAAGAGGTGTTAACCTAGGCACTCCAGGTACCAAAAACTCGCTGAGAAGGATAAAGGGATCGGTCGCCCCCGAAAGGTGCAGAATCCTAGCAAAACAGTGCATCTCAGGAACAGAGGTATCTCTGGCCTCCGCCCAGCTGCGGGGCTTGGGTACGTGGCCCTCAGTTTCTGGACTTCAGGTCTCTCCTTTGCAAGAATTGCTGTGCACTCTAAGGCTCTGAGACGAGGGGGCACTGTAAGAAGATGGGGGTGTGCTCAGGGCTGGTTCTGTACCCCCAACACGCAGCATCCCCCACTCGGATGTGACGACCAAAGGGGAAGGAGTATCCAGGCTGCAGATTTCTCACTTTCTCGTGTGAAAAGAAAACCAGGGCTTGTTGTTTAGCCCTCCCCTCCCTCTTGTACCATTTAGTATCCATTCGTGACTATTAGGATGGGATGTGTTCCTATTTTGGGCCCAAATAGGAATAAGTGTGGCTGGCGGTTCCCACTTATGGGGTTCGACCCCCCCTGGAGTTCCCACTTACGGTATTCAACCCCCTTAGCCTCCGTTTCCTTATCTGCAAAATGGGGATATGAACACCGGCAGTCTGAGAAGATTCCCCAAGACGCTATATGTAAAGCACACAGCACGCTGCTGCATTTAAACACCTTCCTATTTGTTTGTGTTTCAATGTTTGTTTTTGGAGGGTCATGGAAATCTATTTCAACCCATTCATAATGCTGAACATCCTCTGTCCTTGTTCTGTTTTAATCCTGGCCACAGTCTACTTCCAAACCATACACACACACACACACACACACACACACACACACTCCCACACACACACCTGTGTTTCCTACAGAAATAAAGCTAATTCTAACAACCAATTAGTGAGGTCACTGTCACACGGAGAGCGGCCAAGGTGCTCTGATAAGGTGCTCTGTTTCTTCATAACATTTAATTTCATTTCCGACAAGCTATTGACTACACTGATTTTACCCAAACAGTCTCAAAGACTCCATCTGTGCCCTACTGATGTCTATTCCCGGTCCGCTAGGACAGCTCAGGAGCCTGGCCAGTTTAAAAACACAAAGTTCCTAAAACCGGAGCCAGTTTATTTTCCTAACAGGTGATTCGTGCGCTCGGTTCTAATGTAGCGTGAAAAGCCTCCGGCTATCACCGCCGGGGAGAGCTGGGTGGTGGCTGAGTGAATTGCAGCGTTGGGTCCACAGGTGCGGGCCCACCTGCACACAGCTCCGGGGGAGGACGAATCCCTTCTGGGAGCTCAGCTCAGCTGAGTGGGGGCCTGGAACACAGAGATCCTTAGGGCTGCTCTGTGGACAAAGACGCCGCACCCTGGGGCATTCACCGATGAGGGATCAAAGCTAAAGGATGCTGCCAATATGTAAATTTCTCCTGAACCTTCTTCTAAGTAAACTGACTTAGCCATACATTATGTGTCATCCATTCCAAGTATTTAATTCAATTTTTTTAGGTAAATGTAGCAACTTGTGTAACTATCCCCATAAATGTTTTAGAACATGTCCTTCATCTCACTTAGATCTCTCACCCCCTTTCACTGTGATTCCCGGTCCCCAGCTTCCCACCGTCTGCCCCAGGCAACCACTAATCTACTTTCTTGGGAGCTCGATGGCCTCTCTGGGCACGTCCTTCATAAACAAGGGGGACTCCTGTGCTCGCCTTCTTCTCCTTCACATGTTTTCGAAGTTTGTCCAAGTCGTGACATTTGTGATGGTTCACTCCTTTTTATTGCTAAACAGTATTCCGTTGCATGAACCATACCGCACGTCATCTGTCCGCTGACCCAGCGGTGGGCACTGAGGTGGTTCTCCATTCTGGACACTAAGGAATAATGCTGCTAAAATCATCCCCGCGCAAGTCTTTGTGCAGCCCTATGTCTTCACTTCTCTTGGGTAGATACGTAGGTGTGGACTTGCTGGGTCATATGGTACATTGGTGTTTACATTTTTAAGAAAATGCCTCCAGAATCTTGACTCTTTTAAGCTCATTTGCTCTTCCCTTCCCGACTAGAAGGCCGAGGATTCCAGCCCAAGGACAGTAGCTCACTGTCTTCTCTCTACCTCTTTACAGCCCAGGATGAAAAACGTAAAACAAAAACAAAAACCAAAGCTGTTCTTTCTCTCCTGGTTACACACATAGTGGAAGAGATGCAAAGAGTTCAAACCCAAAGGGAGCCTGTCGGAGGAGGAAGAAAGTCGTTTTGCTCTCTCCCATTCTCTTTTGTGCACGGTACAGGGCAGACCGAGGTTACGGGGAAATCAGGCCCTAAGCTTCAGATGCAGTCTTGGCTCATAAATCTCTAAAGTCTTTATCTTTAATGTTCTGGGCAAACGTTAACTATTGTCTAATTAGAATTTAATTTTTTTTTTTTTTTTTTTTTTTTTTAAAGATTTTATTTAT
>CM053604.1:3964631-3987699 GCA_028646535.1 Procyon lotor | reverse complement strand
AAATTAGAATTTAATTTACCAGAGAGTTTGGGTACCTACTAAGTGCCTAGTGCAGAAAAAGAAGCGAGGAGGGAAGTAATTTCGAATGAGAAGCACCCTCTGTCCTTCATCAGCTTGCATCACCGGTGATGAGAAATCTATCATGATAATCACTCATCACGTTGTAGTTCAGGAGCGGGTTGGGGATCCGCCCTCCTCTTTGACTCACATCAATCCTATTGACAAAGAATTCCTTTCCAGTAGATAAAAGAGAAGGGGATATTTGAACTTGGACCTGCCCCGGGCTTAGAGCTCCTCCAGCTACAAAGGAGAGATGTTGGAGTTGATCCTGGGTACAGGGAGACAAGTAGTGAAGTCATCAGTATATTTTTGAGGGGATAAGGAGGCCCACTGATTTACACACACTCTGGGACTTGGGACAAGGAGGGGAGGAAGGCAGCACAGTTCTGTGGGATTTTATTCCTTTTGTGTTCCTATACTTGAAAGGAGAAGAGAATTAACTTTGGGCACCCAGCCTCACATCACACCTACTAAGATATTAATATTGTTGCCAAGTTGCCACTTTCGAGATAAGAAATCTGTGACTTGGAGTAGTCTGATCATTGCCCCAGGCCAGAAGCCCAGAGTCTAATCACAGGTGTGCTGGGTACCAGCAATTTCTTGGTACCAAACCTCAGCTCAGACCAAAGCTGAGCACATTCTGTCATAGGACACTGGAAATGGTTATCCTTCTGGTAAACTTTAGTAAACATTTAACAAACAGCTCCTGAGCTGGGGGGAGGAAGGAATGCACATAAATGCACACAATTTGCTACAAATGTTATTGATACGTGAGATATATAGTATGCAATTTACAAATAACAATGAAATACCCAGCTCTCTTTAAAGTAAATTTCTGTAGTGCCAATTGATTCTCATAGAATGATTTCACTGATTCTTGTTGAACTCTTATATCCCTAACAACCCATGGTTGCAACTGACAAATGACTACCGTTCTAACATCAATATTGACTGAAGCCTTCCTTTACATGAATGAGTAAAACAGAAGGGAAACAACAAAGAAATCTTCCAGGGCTTCCCTTGTCAGTGATGTAAGCAACTTCACTGCCGTATCAGAAAACAGTTTTGAATACTGGAAAAATATCTCAATTTCGGTGTGTTCATAGTATCCCAGCTATAGACATGACACACTTTTTTTTAAGATTTAATTCATTTATTTGAGAAAGAGAGACAGGGTGAGTAGGGGGAGGGGCAGAGGGAGAAGGACAGGACAAGCAGGCTCCCTGCTGAGTGCGGAGCCTGCCTGTGGGGCTAACCCAGGACCCTGAGATCATGACCTGAGCCGAAATCAGAAGTCAGATGCTTATTCGGCCAAGCCACCCGGGCACCCCTGACGTGAAACACTTTTAAATTAAAACTGCTTTATTAGCATTTTCCCATCATTTTCTTGAGTTAATCTAGCAACAAAGCAGTAAGCAAACCCTGACTTACAGCATGGGCCAGGTTCTGTGGTATAAATGCTCCCACAGTGGCCAAAGTCAAAACCAGGTTGAGGTCGCTAAATGCAGAATTGGGAAGAATGCACACGTTTCCACCACATGGACACAATAGACGTGAAGAGCATCAAACCACAGGTGATAGAAAAACGCAGCACAGTAATTAGGAAGGGATGTGTTTTGAGTATTTATTACCTTTGTTTTTACTCTAATTTATTCAGTTGTAATTGTATATAATTTAATTTTTAACAAGTCACTTACCAACTGGCTCTCAAATTCCTGCCATGGTTAACAATCAGCTCCGATGTATAGGGTGAATGCACTCCAGCACACCACCAATAGCGCCTGGTGGCCCCCCTCACCTTCTCCCACCCCATGCTGGGCTGATGTGGAAGGTCTCCTCAATTCCTGAAATCTTACAGCTAGAGAAATAAGGTCTGGAGATAGCAAGCATGCCGTGAGGCAGACGCTGAGTGAGGACCACTAGCATTTCCTCTCTTCTCCAGCCAGTGTGGTGGTCACCACTGAGAGTTCCCCAGGTCCCTACTGGCTCTCTGCTTCCTCTGGAATCCTAAGCACAACTTGCTCAGTGCTCCAGGTGGGACAGACTATCTCCAGGAGGCCATCAAAGACGAAGCCAAGGGGTTGGAACAACAATGCAAAATGAAATAGGGAAAAACATGAAATGCTGAGATCCTTGCTTTTCGAATGGTTTCCGGAGGAGCCAGCATTAAGGAGAGATTAAGTCTGTGGCTAGGGTTAGGAGAGGCGGTGTGGGAGAATGCCATAGGATGCCTCTCAGCCATCGCCGCGAGGGTGATGACACCTCCCTGGTCCCCCACCAGCTTGCCGTCCTTGAGGTCCCAGGCCTCAGCTAGCATCAGTTCCCGTCTGGGTCACTGCAATCACATCCCCAAAGATCTCCCCACTTTCACCTAATCTGCCAACAGTCCCTCTTTTCTCCACCTAGCAGCCAGTAGATCCTTTGGAAACATACTTGACATCACTGTGTTCTTCTGTCCAAGACCTTCCCATGGCTTCATTTCTCTCGGAGCTTAAGCCTGAGATCTCTCAACAACTAGGGCTTTTACCCCATCTGCCCCCACTCCCCCAAGGGCAGGCACTTTTGGATGGTCTTCCCAGTCCACCCCCTGTGCTCACTCCTGTTCAGCCATGCTGGCCTCCTCACCTTGACCCAACTGCTTAGCCATGGTCCTGCTGTCACCTTCAGGCTGTTCCTTCAGGCTGTCACCCCCACTGTCCCCGGACCTGGATGCTCTTTCTACAGATACCCCACAGCTGACTCCCCACAGTGCCTTCTCCTGGCTCTCATCTTCTCAGCAAGGCCAACCTGCCACCCTGTGACCTGCCCACGCATCTTTCTACCTGTTGTGTTTGCTTACCTTCTCTTTCCCCAGGACAGAGAGTCCTTGCTCTATGGGAGGTAGGGATCTTAGCTTGGTTCACTTACATATTCAAAGCATGAGAACAATTCATAGCCCATAACGTGCACTAAAAAAAAGTATTGTTGTATTAATTGTGATGAAGATTTCCAGCTCAAATATTTATTGAGGAAGTATTGTATTCCAAGCCCAGTTGCAAGCATTTTGTGTGAATTATCTCATTTAATTCTCATAGCCTGCTCCAACCGGCCCCATGCAGGGACAGGCCAATGGCTCATGATGGCTACCATTAGGGTGCAAAGCAGAAACCACAGACAGCTAGCTGTGGGCAGTGTCAAGGAGACTGTGGAAGGCCTGCGTTCCTCATTCGGCGCATGGACCATAAGCTCAGTGAGAGGCCCGGCCACAGCATGGCAGATAGATAAGGGGAAGTGAGATAGGGTGAGACTAAAGGGCAAACTTTGCTGCCAATGGTGCTTCAGATTCCCACAGGAGGGAGGCTAGAGCCCAGCCAAGGACCTGGCATCTTCTAGATTCTTCCCCTTTCCCTCTTATTTCCTTTTCCCATCTTGATTTCCCTTCCTTTCTTCGGGCCTTCTGGAGTCAGAAGCTTTTGGACCAGAGAGGGACCACACGCTCTAGAAGCCCCTCTTGCGCTGCAAGCAGGAGGCCCCTTCCTGGCATCCCTGCAGGTGCAGGTCAGTTATGTCCCCTTTTACTCTCTAGTTTACACTGTGTGTATACTAACCAGAAACAAATCAAGGATTTGTTTAGAGGGATTTTTTTTAAAAAAATACCCATATTGCTTTTTTCAAGTCATTTTCTATCCACATCCAGAATCTTCCAGGCACATCCATCTATAAATTAAATTCCACTATGGATGCATCTCTGCATGTAAAAAGGGTAATTCACTGTTGTTATTGTATTTGCTCATTACATACCCTGATGGTCTATTAGAAGCTACATCCCCTGACAGTCAAGACTGAAGAAAAAAGAGAGAGAGAGAAAGCATTTGAAAAGCTGATCTGTAAGACTTCTATTTTTCTTGGTTCATTTGGTTCCTTTTGCTGAATCAAAATTTAAACAAAAAAGCAAACGGGAATAAGGTTTTGTGGGTTTCTTGAAACTGGACATAAAGGACTCAGGATTACTTTCTTATGGTCTAAATTAGATTATCTTTCTTTTGTCTTTATTTCCTCAAGAAGATTAAAAAGAAAATGAGGAGAAATTATTTACGAGACACACAAAGAGGTTTAATTAAAAGGACAAGCCCTGGGGATGCAAAGGCCAAATGAAATGGACCTTGAGCACCACAGGTAGAGTTAGGAGCTGAACCGGAACCTTCTCAGTCAGCATCTGGCTAACTTGGGCAGGTCATTCCACTTCTCTGGGTCCAACTTCCCCATTTATAAGATTAACCGCTTCAAGGAGACGATGTCGGTCTTTCTACTTAGCGTCATGCTCTGAAAACCTTCAAGGCTAAAACTCTGGAAAAGGAAGGAGCTAAATTTAGACACCACCCTCCACTCTGCATCTGCACCCCATAGACAGAGCACTGATCTCTTCTGGAATATTCTGAGTCCATTTTCTGCCTTAATAAACAAGAATGAGTAATTCCCTCAAGAAAGTCCTGTCTCCATCTAGAGAGCTTCTCGTGCACAAATATTTCGTCTGCTGCTGTTCTATGGGGAGAGGGAGGTCAGTGACAAGAACTCAGTTTTTGTGGGAGACATGACACCCCAGTGATGACCATGCCAGTGGCAATCTCTGAAAACCCAAGCCTGGTCCATTTCAACAGAGAACCCAGAGCCTCTTTCTGAGTCAGGGGAAGCTAAAGGACAGAGTATAGCCCAAGTGGATCCCAGGAGCCTAAAGAAGGTTCAGAAAGGGGCTACCTCCCAGCTTGGTATAAACCCAGCAGTTCGTCAAAGCTGTAAACAAAAGAAAAATCATGTCAGAACCAGGTGGACTATCCTAAAATTGTGTAGCCATTCAAATCAGGAATAAACAAAGATAGGAAGCCATGGATAAAGAAAAAGGCGGAGGGATGGGCTCTTTGCTCACCAGCTTGGTTCCCATTCATGTGGCTGCCAGCTTCATGGGGTAGAACCCTCTGTGTCTTTTCCACCTATGACCCCAGGCCCAATACAATGTCCAGCATAGTAGCTTTGTGGAATGCACCAGGGTATTCTTCCCAGTTTCAATTCAGTTTAGTACAGGACTTGACTCTGAGAGGACTTTTTTCCCGTCACCATGAGACAGAGCCTCTCAGGAGTTCTCACTGAGGATGCAGGAGGCGAGGGCTTAAATCCAGGACAGGTGTGGGGGCTTAGGAAACGTAGCTATCATCCACTAAGGCAGAGAGCAAGCACCATTCTACTCACAAAAGGACATGGGACTTCTTCCTAGACATATTTTTTAAAGATGTATTTATTTATTTGAGAGAGAGAGTGCATATGTACTAGAGTGGGGGGAGGGACAGAAGAAGAGAATCTTCAAGCCGACTCCCCCCGAAGTGTGGAGCCCTACTCAGAACTCAACTTCACCACCCAGGGGCTCATGACCTGAGCTGAAACCAAGAGCCAGACGCTTAACTGACTGAGTCACCGAGGCATCCCTTCCTAGACACATTTTCAAAAGATGATTGGAGAAGACGGCATCTGTGCCGGGCCCAGAAGAGTAAGAGATGCTGAAGTTGTGCACGTGTAGAAGAAAAAGATGAAGAGAGGGAAATGAATCACAGGCGGAGGAAGCCACATGAACAAAGAGAATCTCAAAGAGCTCCATTTCGGCCCAGCAGGAGGTTCAGTTTGCCTGAAATGTAGGTTTGCAAAACAAAAAACAGTAGAGTTGAAATGACAGACGAGACAAAAATTGTAGGGGCCCCTTGTGAAGAAAGGGCTTGATGTCAAGGACGTCAATTAAGTAGCTTTTGCAGAGGGGTTTCAGTGAGCACAGGACCCATGAGTTAAGTCACCCTTTTGCCAAGCCATGTAAAGCATGGTGCATATGCACACCCCACTTGTGACATGGTTTTTAAGACTCTGCCGCTAGACTTCCAGCTGCTTGTGAATCAGGACTCTGATTCACCACTGTTTAATGCAGGGACAAGAAAATGCTCAGGATGCATTTAGTGACAGCATGCATCATGGACACGCCCATCAGTCCTACCCTGATTTTATGCCTATACCATGTAACCATCATGGGCCCAGGGTGGTTGAGTGGTGTAGGTGAGATAGTATGATAAGGAAGTTAAGTACTTGGGGCTCAAACCCAATTCTAACCCTGAAGTTATGTAGCCAAGCCCCCTTTCCCCTCCAGCTGACTGTCCCCAGAATCACTGTCCAGGACTGTAGCTATAAACACAACGGATAGACAGACAGACAGAACCCTCATGGCAATTCCCTCAAAGCTGAAACTGCTTCAGAATCTAAGTCAGTCCTGTATCTAGGCCATTTCCCTCACTTTCTACTATGCGTGTAGTGTCAGGAAAAACAGGAACAGCCTCAAGAGTCCTTGGATTGTGATTTCTCAGGGTGCAGGGACTCAGGGAGTACTCTGTTGTAGTCTCGTCTCTGAGCAGGGACTGAAATCATGCCTCATTATCAGTGTTGACCTCCCAACAAATGTAGCTTCCAATGGGTTATCTAGGCATGGGTTCACTGCAACAATCCAGGTGGGCAATGAGGTCATGTCCCATAGACAAGGGCTCCCATTGTGTCCTCACTAGCAGCTCAAACTCCAGTGTGACTTGGGCACAGAGGGAAAGAGAACATCCCACAGTGGGGGCCATGGCAACCAAAGTGGATCTTCTCCCATGGCCCCACCCCTAGGTCTCCTCAGCAGAAACCAGCTCAAAGCCTTGCTGAGCCCTAGAAGGATCCATCAGGACAAAAAGTCTCCTGCATGCATATCTTTCCTCTGTTCATCAGACACTTGCTGTGGCATACGGTGGAGTCTACTACACGTGGAGCCCATTCAGTGAAGGAACAGGTTTTACATCAAGATTTTTCTAACTATGGAACCTCATTGACTGGAGCCCCGAGTCTTTGTTTCGTCATCTATAAAATGATAACATGAATTGCCCTCATCTAATATGAAGGTCTGTTGTGAGGATTAAATCAGATCACCTACAGCAATATCTGGCACATGGTAGACACCTACTACCTATTAATTACATATTCTTTCTGCCCTGTGTGTTGAGAGGCACTTTCCAATTACTAAAAGTTTGAGAAGTATATTAGTCAAGGTTCTCCAGGGAATAGAACTAAAAGTATACATACATACATACAGAGATTTATTTTAAGAACTTGGCCCACACAATTGTGAGAGCTGGCAAATCTGAAATCTGTATGGCAGGCCAGAAAACTGGAAACTCATATAAGAGTTGTGCTGCAATCTTGAATCCATATTCTGTAGGGCAGAGGCTGGAAACTCAGACAGGGTTTCCATGTTGCTATCTTGAGGCAAAATTCCTTCTTCTTCAGAAAACCTCAGCCTTGGCTCTAAAGGCCTTCATTTGATTGGGTAAAGCCCACCCACGCTATGGAAGCTCATCTGCTTAAAGTCCACTGACCTAAATGTTAATCACCTCTAGGGCACCTGGGTGGCTCAGTCAGTTAGGCATCCCAACTCTTGGTTTCAGCTCAGGTCATGATCTCAGGGTTGTGAGATCCAGCCTGTGTCAGGCTCTATACTGAGCATGGTGCCTGCTTAAGATTCTCTCTTTTCCTCTCCCTCTGCCCCTTCCTCCCCCAGGAGCGCACACACTCTCTGTCTCTCTCTAAAAATAAGTGTGAAATAAGTGTGTGTGTGTGTGTGTGTGTACATATACATACATACATATTTATATATAATTATTAATCACATTTAAAAATACCTTCTCAACAACATGGAGACTATTGTTTGACCAGACAACTGGGCATCATAGCCTAGCCAAGTTGACACATAAAATTAACCATTATAGGGGCGCCTGGGTGGCTCAGTGCATTAAAGCCTCTGCCTTCGGCTCAGGTCATGATCTCAGGGTCCTGGGATCGAGCCCCACATTGGGCTCTCTGCTCAGCAGGGAGCCTGCTTCTCTCTCTCTCCCTCTGCCTGCCTCTCTGCCTACCTGTGATCTCTCTCTCTCTCTGTCTCTCTGTCAAATAAATAAATTAAATTAAATTAAATTAACCATTATAAAGGTGTGAATATGTGAGGGATAGCAATTAAAACATCTCTTTATAGTCAACTCATTACTGAATGGACTTCCCTCTCAAATTCTTCTGGAAAGGGTTACCAGCTCAAATCTTAAGGGGCCAGTCAGCATGTGGGAAAGTGTAAGATGGTCGGGATGAATGGTGGGCTTCGTGAGCCTGAGAGTAAAGGCCCCATGTAAATATATTCAAGTTCAAAATTAAAAAAAAGAAATGTGGCAAAAAAGTTGTACATGCCCTTCAGCTTTCCTGGGTTCAGCAGTGAGGCACATAATGACATCCAGCATCCCAGCTATAGCACATCAGGTTCCCAAGAAACTGAGCTTTTCCAGATGCTCAAGGAGAGCATTTCTTAGGTTTAGAAGAAACTGTGTACAGGAATATACCACTTGAAGGAAATTTGCACATACCGCCCACACAGCATAGGGACCAAGTGGAAGAAACAAAATGGGCATTGCTCACTTGGAAAAGTTGTGACAACTGATGTGGTGACTATTTTAAGGGAGTTAGAAGCACCGCATCCCGCTACAAAAAAACCATTGCAGTAGCCTCTCATGCGCAAAAGAATTGGAGAACCAGTTTATTCTAGTCTTGGCTGGATCTTTCTGTAATTAGCTGAAAAACCTTCAAAAATTGGCCTGACATTTTCAGAGGTCATAGAAAGTTATAAAATAGGCCGCAGAAAGATTTGAGCTGATTTGGTTTTTAGGTTTGCAAAAAATCCTTCTAGACATTACTAAATTGTCATCTGTAGCCATGCTTCCACATTGAGTAGACGATATGTGTGGCAGACAAATGCTAAAATGTGCCCTCCCCCCAATTATCTATCTCCAGGTACTCATGTTCCTCCCCTGTACTCATGTAATCCCCTCCCCTGGAGTGTGAACAAGGCCTGTGGTTCAAGGAAGTGGGTTGTCATTTCTGTGATTATGCTGCCTAAGATTACAACTTCCTCTTGTCTTCTTGGTTGGCATGCTTTGATGAGGTAAGTGGCATGTTAGGGAGGTCCACATGGCAAGGAACTGAGGGCAGGCTCCAGCCAACAAACACCAAGGACCTGAGGTGCCCAGTCCAATAGGCCTCAAGAAACTGACTCCTCCCAACAACCACATGTATTTCGAAGCAATGGAGCTTTCCAACCCTGGCTGATACCCTGACTGAAACCTCAAAAAAACCCTAAAACAAAGGACCCAGCAAAGTCATGCCTACCTTCCTGACCCACAAAAACTGCGAAATAATAAATGTGTTGATTAAGTTAAGTTTGTGATAGTATTGATACACGATAATAGAAAACTACTACAGTACGGCCCATTTTTTAAGATGGAAACAAAAGATGATATAACCTCTCTAAAGATGCTAAAATAGCAAGTGCATTCACATCCTTCTGAGAGCATGATAGCAAAAACTGAAGGAAGAGAACTGATAATCATAGAAGAATTTATAAATTGTACAGAAGAGATAATGATCCTGTGGATTTATAAGGAAGAAAAAAATCCAATGGATATTATAAGGGAGTAGAAACTCTCATGGATTGTGTAAAAGAGAAGGAAATCTCATGGATGCACAAATTAAAGTTCACAGTGATGCTGGTACAAAGTAGGAGTACCCCATAGCATAGTGGAGTTCATGGGCTCTTGAACGACGGTGCAAATGAGTATGAGTTCTTCTTGGTCAGGCTGCTCAAACTGGGATTCCAGGAGACCCTATAAAACAGCTGGTGCCACCATCCTTTCTAGATCGAGTCCTCCAGTCAATGAAAACCTGTGCCACTGTGTGGTGTTCATTTCTCAGGCTGAGAAAAAAAGACAACACAGTGCTGTGTCTACAGAAATGTTCCAAGGCTCTACAGCCAAACTGATGATGATATAGTTTGGGAAGCAGTAGGTTATGGTGTCCATATTTTCAAAGTCCTCATGAGGAACAAATGTCTTACACTTGGAGGTGGAGTGGCAGAAACAGACTGAGCCCAAGAGATCATATCACATGGACAGACAGGCCTGCTCTTAAAGTATATGCTCTACAGAACTTTACTGGAGCATTCAAAGCCATTCACCAGAAACAGCAAGAAAATTCTAGAGTTAAGGCCAATGACATAACCTCTAATGCCTATGAAGTATTGGATTAGATAATTAGATAATAGATAATTTCCTTTTAAAAAACAGGCGGGGGGTGACACATTAAAATTCAATATGCTATTTAACTGGGAAAATATTGGGTGATTAATTGCTGCCAAGGAAGCAGTTGCCACATTTAGATTAGATCAGATCCTTATGGATGACCACTCAGTTCATCCAAGCACCCAAAACAAATGGCTGGGAAAAAGACCAAAATGATTGAACAGCTTAATTTTACTTCATGTAAAATCCCTATCAGCAATAGGTGTCCACTTTTTAAATCTTTTTTATTTTATTATTTTTTTTATTATGTTATGTTAGTCACCATACAGTACATCATTAGTATTTGATGTAGTGTTCCAAGATTCATTGCTTACATATAACACCCAGTTCTCTGTGCAATAGGTGCCTTCCTTAATACCCATCACTGTGCCAACTCATTCCCCCCACTCTCCTCCCCTCTGAAACCCTCAGTTAGTTTCTCGGAGTCCACAGTCTCTCATGGTTCGCTCCCCCTCCCATTTCCTCCCCCTTCATTTTTCCCTTCTCCTAATGTCCTCCATGCTATTCCTTATGCTCCACAAGTAAGTGAAACCATATGATAATTGACTTCCTCTGCTTGACTTATTTCACTTAGCATAATCTCCTCCGGTCCCATCCATGTTGATGCAAGAGTTGGGTATTCATTTCTGACAGCTGAGTAATATTCCATCGTGTATATGGACCACATCTTCTTTATCTATTCATCTGTTGAAGGGCATCTTGGCTCTTTCCAAATTTTGGCTATTGTGGACATTGCTGCTATGAACATTGGGGTACATGTGGCCTTTCTTTTCACTACATCTGTATCTTTGGGGTAAACATCCAGTAGAGCAAATTGCTGGGTCATAGGGTAGTTCTATTTTTAATTTTCTTTTTTTGCGAGAGTGAGCATCTTTGTTTTTTTTTTAATTTTATTTTATTTTTTTCAGTGTTCCAAGATTCATTGTTCATGCACCACACCCACTGTTCCATGCAATTCGTGCCTGCCTCAATACCCACCACCAAGCTTACCCAACCCCCTCCAAAACCCTCAGTTTGTTTCTGAGTCCACAGTCTCTCATGGTTCATCTCTCCCTCCAATTGCCTTCACGTTTTCTAGTAGATGCTTCTCACTCTCCTGAAATTAAGGAGAGCTCTATGTTGGTAGCCTCAGCTATAAGAGATAATAATCACATGCCAGTTTTTCTCAAAAGAAAAATCAGAAAACAAAAAAGAAGCAACCTACAGTCAAACAAATTAGGTAATATTAATGCCAGGACTTTGTATCTCTTTCTTTTTTAAGATTTCATTTATTTATTTGACAGAGAGAGAGAGACTACAAGTAAGCAGAGAGGCAGGCAGAGAGAAGGGGAAGCAGGCTCGCTGCTGAGCAGAGAACCTGATGTGGGGCTTGATCCCAGGACCCTGAGATCATGACCTGAGCCGAAGGCAGAGGCTTTAACCCACTGAGCCACCCACGCGCCCCAGGACTTTGTATCTCTTTAATCAAATAACCCACACTTTGACCTGGGTGAAATATTTTAATTATCAAACTGCCCTTCTCAATGCTATTGGTTGTCCACCTCTGGTAATCTTTAGTGATTCTGAATGAGAATCAGGTCCTAGGTAAAAAAAAAAAAAAATGACCACTAACATGCAGTTGATACATGAGGGAGGTACTGTAAGTCTGCGCTTCCTTGTATGTAAAATGGGGATGATGAGATAAATCAGTGCATCAGTTGGCAGAATTCAAATCCAGATCAAGTACACCTGTATGCTTTTTTTTTTTTTTAGATTTATTTATTTATTTTAGAGGGCGGGGGCAGGGGGCAAGAGAGAATCCTCAAGCAAACTCCAGGATGAGTATGGAGCCCGACACAGGGCTCAATCCCACAACCCTGAAATCATGACCTGAGCCAAAATCAAGAGTCAGACACTTAACTGACTAGGCCACCCAGGTGCCCTCCCCACCCCCCGCCAATTGTGTGCTCTTAATTCTGTGTCCACACCATTACCTTTGTGAGGATTGGCCCCTCTCTGAGCTCATAGTCTCCTTCCCAGGGGACAACTGCCCTTACAATCATTCTGTTTTGCCCCCATCCTTCCTTCCAATTTCTTTTCTCTCCTACTGAAATATAGAGCCAAGGTCCATTTTAACTTTGAGAACTCAGACTCACTAAAGAGTCAGAATCCAGTGTGATTTTGTACTAGACTTTGTGAGTCTCCACCTAGGTCTCCTTCAACCTTCTTAGTGAAGCCTTGGTTGGATTTGGCTTACCTGGAACAGCCCACATCCACTGACTGGTCCACTCAGAGGCAAAAAAGCCCAGTTCTTCTACCATAACTCGGGACATCAGTAAGGGCCATCATGACAGCCTCAGAGCACAACTCACATCCTCCCTCTGCTAATCTTGCTCCTTTTCTCTCCTTCCTTAGGGGCTGATCCCAAGAGCTCACCCTAATGCATTTCTTACATGATTCCATTTCAGGGCCTATTTCCTCAGGATCCCAACACACATCAATTCCTGAGACAGAACATGAGTCAAACACGAGATGAAGTAAGCCAATAGAGCTGGGGATAGAGTGGGTTAGGTCTCTTTCAGAGAGTGCTGTGAGGACTCCATGGATTAATATGTGTGAAATGCCCAACAATAGCCAGCAAGCTATAAACCCCATGTACGTTTTGAGTTGTCATTATCATCATTATATAGTGTTATACATTATTACCACTCATAATCTTGGAGTCAACAATCCAGCTGCACAAGTCATTGAAGAATTATGACTTAAGAGCAATTTGTATGATTTGTATGATTTCTCAGGAAATCTGTCAGATCCCTGTGAATGTATAGAATGGGAAGCTCCTGAAAAAGTTGCACTTGATCTGAAAGTTTATGAAGAGAAGTGCAGTTTCACAACAGAAGAAATGGTAATGCTTTCTCTGTGCCGGTCAGACTGTACCCGCCATATTGGGTGTGGCTAGGAGTACAGGAGAAGCTAAGAAATTTGAGGGGAGTGACCAGGACAGATTGAAGCAGATGTCTTTAGCTTTAGGTTTTCCCACCTTCCTCTCCACCTCCCAGCTTGCCCAGTCATCCATCTGAGAACTACCTGTATATCCTAGTTCATCATTTTGGGGAAGCTGCCCTTGACTACCTCCTCACTTAAAGACTTAACCAGTTTCTTCTTTCTTTTTCCTTCTAGATCATATATGGGTTTTTTTGTTGTTGTTGTTTGTTTGTTTTATCATTTCACCTATTGTTTTACCTTAATTTGGATTTGGGTCTGATTTATTTTCTGTCCCTTAAGACAAGTTAGATGCTTGTATATTAGTTTCCTAGGGCTGCCATCACAAATTACCATAAACAGGTGGAACCCAGAAGTTTAAAATCAGCCGGGCTGTGCTCCCGCTGAATACTCTATGGAAGAATCTTCCCTCACCTCTTCCAGCCTTGGGTGGTTCCATGGCCCATGGCTCCAGTCTCTGCCTCCATCTTCATGTGGGTCTTCTCACAGCCTTCCTCCATGTTCTCTCCTCTCTTCTCAAAAAGGCCTGTCATTGGTTTTAAGGTCCGCCCTATTCCAAGATGATCCCATCTCGAGATCCTTAGCAGGATTATATTCTCAAGGAATCTCTTTTCCAAATGTAGTCACATTCACAGGTGTCAGACACATATTTCTTGGTAGACATCCCTCAACCTACTACAGCATGTATATATTGATTTCACCATGGAACTAGTCCACCAGTTCTAAACTATCAGGTAGGTTAGGTCTATTCAAAAAGCAATGGAAATCACAGAAGGTATATTTTAAAAAAAAAAGGAGAGGGCAAGAAAACAAATGTGTGAAAGGATACCAGATGGGTTTTGTTAACTGACCATGAAAGTGGGAGGTAGAGAAGAGAAGAAAATCAAAGATGGCCAGAAGGTGTTGAGCCTCAAGTGCTGGTTGGATAATCAAGAAGAAAGGCTGGCTGGTGTGGGATGATGTGTTCTTGCTCTTTTTTTGGCAGGATGTGAGATGTTTGGAAGAACAATTAATTGGCTCACCTGCTGGTTCTCTGTGCCTCAGTTTCCCCACAAGCCAGTGGCACTTCTCACTTTTACAAGATGTCCTAAGTTCTCTGGGCAACGAATTAACTTGTGTTGCTTCCCTGGTGGGCACTTGAGTAGGATCAATGACAAGTAAAAGAACAGCAGTTTAAAAATGCTGATGTGATTCATTTTATGACATGGGTGGGACAGGCTGAATGGCCCACAGGAAGGACAGCTGGTCCCAAATGTTTGAGGCCTTGTAAAATGATGCATATCTACTTAATGCTGCTATAGTAAACAGAACTGTCACCCCCAGGCTCACGGAGACAATGGCCAACTTGGGAATGCTGAATCTTCCAAGGTCAGATCTCAATTTAATGCAAAGCAAACAATCTTGACCCATGATGGTTAACATTCTCAATTTCTGTGATGGACTGAAACTTTATGATTCTTTCAACATTGTACATTTTTTTTAAAAATGTGTCTTTAAAAACTGGAGCCCTAAGGAGCGACTTGAAATAGAGAAACCTGGTAGGGAGTAAAACTGTGGAGCTGGACATTTCAGTTTTCCTTGAGATTAGCAAACAAAATTCAAAGCCAAATAACTGGGAGGGAGCAGGAAAAAGGGAGGGAACCACTTTGACTTCTAATCTCTGCTCTTTGTATGCATTTCCAAAGCAAATGGACTTTAACTACTTATTATCCAGGTAAATGACTATTTATTTGCCAGCTTCCTTAATGGTTTCCTCACATAATCCATCGTGGGAGGAGGAACTCCTTGCCTGGCCCATTTTCTCTCTGTTTCTCTGTGGGTTTCAGAGGAGTCTGGCCCTGAGCTTCTGGAAATCACTGGCTCCCGGCTCCCCTAAAGCACATCTGACCTGTACCTGGCCAGAGGTCAGAGCCCTGGCCTGCAGTGGCCTGCTCACTCTAGCCAAACCCCCTCAGCTCATAGGCCTCTGTGTCCTCATCTATATCTTGAAGCTGAGAAGACCTGCCCATCTACTGCTGAGGGTTGCTGTCAACATCAAATCGAAAAAGACTTTGAATTCAACTCTCTTCTTAAAGTTAAAAAGTCAAAAGCAAATTATCTGGACAAATAAAGGTAGCATCGGGGATGCTGGATTCTTAAGGTATCTAGAAAGAGGTTAAGGAAATTCTCAGAATTTTTCCCATTCTTCTACAATGGGGCAAGTTAAAGCCATTTAGGCAAACGTTACGTGGGCTGTCAGAGTGCACAAGTGCTCCGACATGACAGAATGAAACTGAGGGCCTCCTTCTCCCTGTGGGGACAAGTTAGGATCTCCCTGGGAGCAGAGAGACCAGCAGGATTCGGCACACGAAGGGCACACTTACTGCTGTGGATGAGCCCAATGGGCAGGCCATTTATCGATTCTTTATTGATGCATCTATTTGTATCTTACAAACATTCCTGAGGTCAGGTAGCCAGTGTGTTGGGAAAGAAATAATTCTCAGGATATGGCTACACTGTCAAGCCGCTAGCCCAGGGGAACACGGACGCATAAACAGGCACATACCAGGAACTAGGATTAAAAAAAAAAAAAAGATAGTTGACTTACTTGTTTATGGCCTATCTCCCCAACCACAGTAAGATTCATGAGGCAGAACATCCATCTCTCTAACAACCGCATATGGCGTCTGGCCTAGTACAGAGCAGATCTGATATCTGTTCATTGAGTTAATGAATGAATGGACCCATGAACAAATGAACGAATGATAAGACAGATATTCCAAAAGTCCTAAAGAGGAAGCAGCACAGAACTCATGGGAAACTAGTATTGGACCTAGACCCTAAAGAATGGAAAGGTTTTTGGCAGATGGAGAGGAGGCCAAAGAAAAATCTAATCAGTGACGTGGGAGAGAGTGTGGGGCCCTGATGGGGGACAGGATGGGAGGGAACTGAGACACAGACAACAGAAATGGTGCTCAAGGCCCCCAAGGCAGGCATCTCAGCGATCATGGGAATGAGTCTGGATTTCGTCCCCCAGAAAGAGAAAGTCATGTGGCTTTTCAAGCAGGGAGGTGACCTGATAATATCCCGCTAAGTAGAAAGGTCACTCCTTCTGCATTTTGGGGGGTGGATTGGATCTGGGGAGGCCAGGAAAGCAGGTAACAGCTTGATGCTGGGGGTTAGACCGAGAGAAAGAGAGCAGAATGAAGACAGAATAGAGCAAGGAAGAAGGGGCGGGAGAGGTGAAATCCGGGGATCTGCCAACAGAGCATGGAGGTATTGGTGATGGGAGCAGGAAAGAGGAAAGCAGGAAAGACTCAAGGTTAGTGCCCAGACTGCTGGTTTGGAAACTATGTGAGCAATGGAGGTAATCACTGGGAAGGGGGCTGTGTCTGGAGGATAACCAAGAAGAAAGGTCCAGGAAAGAGATGCCCGTGTCAAGAACTTAGAAGTCAGGGTGCCCATGTGGGCATGAATCAAGTTTTACCCAGATAAATGAAATAGTACAATAATTAAATGATTTTTGAAATCATAAAAAAATGAAATGAGGGCCCCTGGGTGGCTCAGTGGGTTAAAGCCTCTGCCTTCAGCTCAGGTCATGATCTCAGGGCCCTGGGATGGAGCCCCACATCGGGCTCTCTGCTCAGCGGGGAGCCTGCTTCCCCCTCTCTCTCTGCCTGCCTCTCTGCCTACCTGTGATCTCTCTCTGTCAAATAAATAAATAAAATCTTAAAAAAAAAAAAAAACGAAATGAAAAATAACGAAATAGCACTTTATCTTTCTTTGTGTTGATTTACACAATGATGAACTATATCCAAATGGCCCACTAAATTTTTTTAATTTATTTTAATTTTTTTTATTTTTAAGGATTTATTTATTTATTTGAGAGAGACAGCATGAGCAGGGGAAGGGACAGAAGGAAAGGGAGAAAGAGAATCCTTAAAATAGTCTCCCTGCTGAGCACAAAACCCAGCGTGGGGCTGGATCCTAGGACCCTGAGATCATGACCTGAGCAGAAACCAAGAACTGGATGCTTAATAGTCTGAGCCACCCAGGCACCCCACGCTAAGTTTTTTTTAAACATTTATTTATTTATTTGAAAGAGAGAGAGTAAGGGGAGGGGCAAAGGAAGAGGGAGGGAGAAGTAGATGGAGAGACAAAGAGAATCTTAAGCAGGCTCCACACCAAGCATGGAGCCCAATGCAGGCTCAATCCCACAACTCTAAGATCATGACCTGAGCCTGGATACTTAAATGACTGAGCCACCTAGGTGCCCCTTACTAAATTTTTTATTTATCACCTCACAGCCTATAGGCTGCACACAAAATCCTAGATGGACAGTCTCCAATCACTGATAGGTGTTTCCCAGAGTCCTTGACTCCTTTGTGCACAGGCCGCCCACTGAGGACCCGCTGTGGGCCAGGAGCTGACCCCCCCCACCCCCGCTACAGAAGCACAGTCTGCACATCTCTGCCCTTGCGGGCATGGTCGTTGAGCTAGCTTAGCAGACATGATCACAAGCTACGAGTTAAGACCAAGGGAAAATTACAAGTCGGACACGTGCTATGAAGGACCCAGTCTCAGAGGGCCGGGAAGGTTCCCCTGAGGACTGAGCACCTATGCTGAGCTCAGAATTAGTAGTGAGAAGGTTAGACAATGGACAGTACCTGGAAGAGGCCTGGGGGTTAGGGTAGAGAAAGTCCGGGGACCCGGAAGAAGCAGGTTTGCCCCCACATGGAGCGAACCAGGAGGACAAGAAGGTCAGACAAACTAACAAGGTAGCTGTCGAGGAGCATTTGTGGAGGAAACTGTTATCAGTACATGTCTGCTGAAGTTCACGAAATGCCTGTGAAAGAAATGGAAGTGTGGCTTAATTGAATGAACGGAGTATGTATAATAGTGATGGTTTACGACAGTGAGTGCGAACACATTAACTCAATTTAAAATAATTTAATCTTTTCACAGCAAATGCCATTGCAAAGTGTCTAAACTATATAGAATTCCAATAAATATTATTTAATCTGAATGGCTATTGCTATTCAACCTCATCTGCCTTCCTTCACTGGATGATGTCTGCTAACGTGGGGTCAAATTCAACCAACCTAAGAAGCATCTAGAACATTCTTTGGCCCACAGGCACTGTCCTTCTTCGACAGCCTCCCATCAACCACGTGGTGAAGGTGTGATGCTCTTCATTTTACAGAGCAATTTTACAGGGACTCACGCAGCTCAGGGAGGGTGCCGGCGTGAGCCTGCTGATGTGGGACAGCAGCCCACGTTTTCACCCTGACTGGGGAGCTTCTTCACCCCACACTACTGCTCCTTGTAGAATGAAGCTCCTACATTAAAAATATATATATATTTCAAAGGAATTAAATTACTTTAAACACAGAATATTTTTTAATCCCAATGGAAATGCAAAGAGAGATCTGGAATTATGTGTGAGATATTCGTTACTTAAATCTGACCAGGTGGTTGTTTCTATGAATGAATGCACTTAATTTTTTTCCACTGGCTTCTTGCTATTTCCTGAGTACTCTATTTTTCTTTCATCCCAGGGGCAACAGAAGGACAACAAAAGAAGGATCCAGTGATTTGAAATTCCAGAACTTCTGTCTGCCGAAAAATAGGTCAGAATATTTACTTGTTTATTAACAGAGGAGTGAAAATGTAGAGTCTGTGGCAAATCAGCTGCTGACCACCATACATTCACACGCACACACACGTGCACACACGTGCACACACACATGCGCATACACGCACACGAGGTTAATGTGATAGTTGTGATAGATCAATGTGATAATTGCTGTTGCCGGTGGTCTTAGAGGTCATGTGGAGACCAAGGTTCAGAAGGAAAAGAAACTCGTGCAGGTTGAACTCCAGCCCGTGTGTGATGCAGGGAGAGGTCGAGAAGCCCCAAGGCATCCGCAGAATTTCCCACCAAGCCTACTTCCACCACTCCCTAGAGTCCCGACAGCCCAGGAGACAGCCGCTAAGATGGAAACTTTCATTCCCAGCTGGTGAACGATTTAAATGATGGATCATAGATGCATCAGGTCACGAGCCCACCACCAGCTCTCACAAGTGAGGACAACAGAGGAAGCCATGTCCCTGTGTGGTTTCTTCTCTTCATCCTCCAGCTGAGCAAACATCTGCTAAGCAGTCATGACATTAGGACTTGCACAGGCAAGGGAATACGCAGAGATGAAAGACAGAGTCCTACCTCCAAGGGGCTCAGAGCCAAGTCTGAAAGCTCAGAATGGGGGCTAACTTGGTGAGAGGACTAGATTCCAATCCTGAAGCCCAATCCAGGTCTGCCATTGCCCAGCAGCCAGACCCTGGGCGACACCCTGATGCCCAGAGAGGGCTGGTCTCCCTGCGCCACAGCAGAGCTCCCCCACCGAGCCCAGTCTCAGCAGCCCCTCAGCCCAGAGGCCCACAAGGGTCTCCGTATGTTACACCATACCTTGCACCCCACACACTTCAACTCTGGACAAGGGCCAAACACCCATTGAGTTCCTACTATGTGCCAGGCACCAGGGCATTCGTAGCATCCTAAGATTTACTTGAAGAACTATTTTCCCTAAGAAGAGTAAACGAATGCCTGTAAAACAGAATATTTGAAATATTGTCAAAACCACATTAAGCAAAGGAAAATTTGTGGCTGTTCTCAGATTTGTTCAATGTTTACATTAAATACATTTGAATAATGCATTTTAAGTCAGTTTTTCTTATTTCTTGACAATAGCACGAGATGGGAGCTGTAAGGGTTAGAAGCCTTCCTTCAAATGAAGATGGTTGCAGCAATCACATACATCAAAGTAATATTTACAGCTACATTTGAAAAAGAGAGAGAGAGAAAGAGCAGTGCTTTTTTCTGCAGCAAATTATTTCAGGATGTGTCATAGCATGCTCAAGATATATTAAAAAGAGCAACAGACGATGTTTCTGCAACCTGTTCCAAACCATTTATAAACCCAAATTTAAAAAAAAAAAATTCCCATATGCATACAAATCTCGGTACCACTGCGTATTTTATAACGAAAGTATTATATGAGTATAAGTTAGTATTTGCGATATATAAATCAAAGCAAATGTCTGAAAACTACATATTTGGGTCTCCTGTCTTACTTCAAGGACTGTTAAACCAGTGAAATCATTCTCAGTACAAATGACAATTATCAGCATTTGGCAGCCAGGAGAGGAGGAGGATGCCGCGGGCAGGCGGGGCCGACCTTGAGGGGCGGGGTCTCGGTGTCAGCAGACCCACTCACTCACCGAGGGACCTCACTCTGACAAGCCCATCGCTCCTCTCAACACCTCATACACTTTGGAAATGGTATTTGAAAGCGAATGAGTAGGCTGCCTTGTCCCCCACTGACCCCTGTACGTAAAGCAGTACCTGTGTGGGGGAAATAAATGGGTGACCCCCGCAGCAGGCCTGGAACATAGTAGGTTCTCAATAAAGGACAGCGGCTAATGGTCGCTGAGTGGTCATGTGGCCATCATGCAACCATGTACTGGGCGCCGTTTTAAGAGTTTAATAGGTGCAGTGTCCGTGGATCCCCACAGTCCCAGTGTTATTAGTCTATTTTTATAGGAGAGAAGAAGGCATGCCCAGGATCAGTAACTTCCCCAAGCTGATGAGCTGGTTGTGATAAAACACAGACTTTTCCATAATCGTTGCTAGTAACCAAAACAGCCCTGGCACTCCATGCGGCCGCCCTCAATTCTGCCAGCCCTTAGTTAGGTGACGCTCCCCCGACAGGTGCAGAGGGCTGTCCCCCAGCCTCCCCGCACCCCACACACACTCAAACACGCATGCGCCTCCGGGCCACAGAAGATGTGCGCACAGATGCTGAGTGCTGGGGTCCCACCCAGCTGATGCGGTCCCGGAGATGCTCCAAGAAAAACACAGGACCCCATCCACATCCATTACGCGGACGCGTCCACACTACCGATACAACCGCATGCTAGAACTCCCCACCGAATTCACTGAGCTGAATTCACTCCTCTTCTGGGCTGCATCCCCACGTGTGCAGAAAACGGAAACATACTGATTGATGTTTTACAATCGAGTCCAGACTCATATCCGCAGTTGAGTGCCTAACGTGCACCAGCCACCAGGAAAGGAATTTTGGCATTTAATCCTCGCATAATGCTCTGAAGTAGGTTCTTCTAATTCCCATCTGATACACGAGAAAGGAGAGTCTGAGAGAGGTTCCATTTGTGGTCAGTCACAGAGCTGGTCACTGGGGACAGCTGGGTTTGGATGCAATCTCACCTCCAGTGCCATTTCTGGGTGCTAAGTGACCCCGGCTTTCTGCTATGTGGGCGTGGCTGTGTGGATTTCGTTTTCTGTTCCTGGGAGGCCCCAGTCGCCTCGTGCCAAGACCGCCCCGAAGAAGGGGCGTGCGCACTGCGCTCCGGAGAAGAATGCCCACATCCACCGCACGGCCTCAGAGCCGCAGCTCGCGAAGCGTGGCCCTGGACCAGCATCCATCGGCACCACCTGGGAACTTTATAGAAATACAGAGGCTCAGGCCCTGACCTCCGGAATCAGCAGCTCAGGCGCGGGAGCCCAGGCACCTGTCTTAACAAGCCACGTCGGTGATTCCGGGGTCCGTTCCAGTTTGAGAACCTCCACTTCGGCATCCTACTCAGAGTGCAGCTTCGGAGCCGGAGGAGGAGGCCTTGGGGCCCAGCACTTACTCTGCCCCTACCCACTACCTCCAGGAAACGGGAAGGAGGGAAGAAAATGCAAGACGGGGGCAGGCGGCCGGACGGGTAGGAGGAAGGTGGGAGAGTTTAGTGCGTTGGGGACATAGAAATGCAGAGATGAAGTCACAGCCCTTGCCATCGAGATGCTCAGTCTGTGGTGAGGGGAAAGCAAAGACTGGTATTACAGATCACAGGATGCTGTGCCACGTTCAGTGACAGAAACAGACTCAACCCAGGGGGACCTCAAGGGGACACCGGGGGCACTAAGGGTCGGCGAGACTAAGGGCTTGCCCACGAGGTTCCCAGGCATGTCTTCACACTCCGCAAGTGAAGTCCCTTTTCCCATTCCTGACGACACCAGTGTACTTGCCAGTGTCACTCACGCGTCCCACACTCTGATGCTCCCAATCCCCTCACCTCACTAACTCTCCATTTGTTCCCTTTTGCCACAGACACCTGCAGCAATAGTTAACTTCCGGGGGATCGAGGCACAGGCTGTAATTCCTTGGGGCCCAGGAGAGCCAGTCCTACCTTTCGTATGCCGCAGCCCTGTGTATGCTAGGAGGCCCCCCACAGGACCCTCCCAGCAGGCAGCCCTCCCCCAGGATGCAGACCCAGTGTCGGGGGGGCCCCTGCTGCTCGGGGCTCTTGACTTCTCTGCTTTCACCCTACATCCCTCCAGCGGCCCTGAGCATCCTTGGCACTGACAGACCCATCAGAGTACCGCTCCCCCTGGCCCTCCTCGCTGGGCAGAAAGAGGAGTATTTCTGAAAGGTGGCCCGGCTGAGAACTTTGCGGAGGGCCCCAAGTGCTTTCACAGAGGGTGTGTGGGCTACAGTGCGGTGCCCCATCCTTTTTCTGGGCTCACCCACAAAGAGCTCCCGCTGGCAGGTGGTCAGAAAGCTTTGTTGAAGGGACAGGAGGAAGAAGGAGCCAGCAGGAGGCCGTTGGCTTGTACGATGCCCAGGGTGTGGCACATACGAGATACTTAAATAGGTGGTAGAAGGAATTTTTACTACAAGCAAAGGATGGAGGGACACAGAGAAGAGACAGAACAAGTCAGGGAGGGCAGGGAAAAGGGTGGCAGGCACGGACTTTGGAGCCATCCACCC
>CM053604.1:3922666-3964131 GCA_028646535.1 Procyon lotor | reverse complement strand
TTTAGGATTGTTTGTTCCAGGCCTTTGAAGAAAACCGGTGGAATTTTGATCGGGATGGCATTGAAAGTGTAGATTGCTCTGGGCAGTATAGACATTTTAACAATGTTTATTCTTCTGATCCAGGAACATGGAATGCTTTTCCACCTTTTTGTGTCTTCTTCAATTTCTTCCATGAATGCTCTGTAGTTCCTCGAGTACAGATCCTTTACCTCTTTGGTTAGGTTTATTCCCAGGTATTTTATAGTTTTTGGCCCTATCGTAAATGGAATAGATTCTCAAATTTCTCTTTCCACAGTTTCATTGTTAGTGTATAGGAAAGCAGCTGATTTTTGTGCATTGATTTTGTACCCTGCCACATTACTGAATTGATGTATGAGTTCTAGTAGTTTGGGGGTGGAGTCTTTTGGGTTTTCCATATAAAGTATCATGTCGTCTGCGAAGAGAGAGAGTTTGATTTCTTCATTGCCAATTTGAAAACCTTTTATTTCTTTTTGTTGTCTAATTGCTGTCGCTAGTACATCTAGCACTAAGCCTTCAGTATTTGACCATAAAATAATTGGGAGTCCAAAGAAAGAGTTAGTGGCCTGCCCAATTCACATAGTGTGTCTAGGATAGGCTGGGAGAAGTGAAATGCTCTCTGCAGAATAACAAAGAAACTCAAAAACTCGGGATGTGAGCCCAGGTTCACACTGTCTGCCATTGTACTCTCTGTTTAAAAGTCAAAATTATGGATGTTGCAACCCAAGGAATGCCCTAGGTTCTTTGCCCTTCATCTTGGACTCAGAGTAATTTTCATACCTGGCACTGGATTCTAGTGTGGGTGTGGCAGAAGACCTACATTCTGCCTATCAATGGCACCTAGGACCTGTGTGGTTTTCAGAAGTCGCCACTCCCAGTTTCTATATTTGTAAAAGAAAGATATAAACTCTTAATCCTGAGGGCCAAACTGGGGGATGTGCATGAAAATCTCTTGTAACTGGACCTGTTATTCATAGCCATGGCCATTTGGGGTCTTATTTGGGGTCTTAGCGGAAACTTAAGGGAGTTTCCACTAAGAGAGACAAGGGATCTTTCTGTATGAAAGATCACTGAGATTCGTATCTGGGCTGAAACACAGCACAATGCTGAACCCAAATCCCAACACAGAGATGCAGATTCCAAAATTTCTGTGATGAGGATTACATCTCTTGCTGAGTGGTACCCAATCCTGCCATCCCCAGTGTTCAGACTTGGAGCTCATTATTAGTATATAGAGATACGACTGAAATTTGTGTATTGACCATGTACCCTGACACCTTGCTGAATTGTTTATTAGTTCTAATAATTTTTTAGTGGGTTCCTTGGGATGTTTTACATACAAGATCCCATCATCTGCAAATAGATCTCCTTTCTGCTTTGAAAGACTCATGTGAATACATTGGACCACTCAGGTGATCCAGGATAATATTCCTATTTTAAGGATAGCCGATGAGTAATCTTAAGTACATCCTTAATGTCCCTTCATAGCAGTACCCAGTTATTATTCGATCAAATAACCAAGAATGTGGATATTTGAGGACATCTTTAGGATTCTGCCCACCACAAGACTTTAACTGCCCAGACCCCAGCTTCTTACAGGTTTCCAGCTAAGAGCATCTACACCACTCCCCTAGCTACCACTGTAGCCCCTCACCTTTGTTATGACTGTACCTTCCCTTGACCACTCAACCATTCCCTCCTGCTTAGGAAAGGAACTTGGCTGCTGCCATTCTGGATGGACCGAAAGACCACAGGGATGGCGACTATGAGGACCCTGAGGACCCTCACATGGCAGAGGCACGGCAATCAGTACAAATTTTGCCAGCCAGGCCTATACAGGAATCGGAATATGCAGGTAACATCTGGGGTCTAAAATCTGGGTATGCACGTCCACAGTGCAATACTCACAGCAATTCAAGCCACAGATCCCGAATTAAACAATTTTCCAGGCTAAAATCCTGCCTCCGTGGCTTACTAGCTGTGCAGCCTTGAGCAAGCCTAAAAAATTCGTTTTCTCTACCTGAAAATGGGTGTTCATAATAACAGAACTTACCCTCCGAGAGTTCTTTCAAGTTCTCACCAGGGGACTTGGCACAGAGGGTGAGCTCTATAACTACAGGTTGTCACTATCACGATGCTCTTCCTGAGTCCCAGGAGCAACCGGTGAGCATGGCAGAGGGTGGACAGGCAGGGCTGCGGGCAGCCCGGGAAATTCAAGACAGAGTTTGCATAATGGAGAGTAGCCTGAAAGGGAAGAATTTTCGACTTGGCTGACTTGTTTTATGGGCAGCCAGCTTATGTGTGACTCCAGAACATGACAGCAAAGCCAAGCTTTTCAAGGGTAAGGAAGACCTAATTTCACATCCACCCTGCGTCTTCCCAGCTGGGACACATGCAAGTATGTTCTCTGAATTGTAGATACAGCACAGGGCTGTAAGGGAAAAGAGGAGGAAGCCCCTGTGATCTCAGGGGCTGACCCACTGAGACGAGTCTACAGAAGTTCTTTTGGAAAGAATCGCCTTGCAAATAATGATGAAACTCCTTCGTTCATCCACTCAACAAGCAATTACTGAGTACTTGCTGTGTGTCGTTGCTGTGTCAGGACTGATCAAGTGACACAAAGATAAACAAAGCGGGATCTCCATTCTCAGGAAGGTCACCATCCAGGGGCAGATGCAGAAAGACCAACCGATAAAGAGGATAGACTATGTTAGGTGTGTAATGTAGAAAGAAGAACCACGGGGAGGTGTTGGTGGGTGGGATCTAGAAAAATTTGCAAAGGGCGTGACACAGCGCAGGGCTTGAAGGATGGGCAGTAGTTCCCAGGGACTGAGAGAGCGAAGGACTCTCGAGGCCAGACTCTGGCATGCACACATACGGACCAGGAGCAATACACGTCCTCCTCTTTGGGCTTCCATCTCCTAATCTGTCCAGAGGAAGTACAACTGCTTGCCTCATACCCACGTTGTGACGATTCAATGCGTTTGTAGATATGCACATATTTTGTAAATTGTAATGTGCTCAGTCCACGTAAGGTAAGACTTTGAATTTTTCTCTTTTCACAGATACACGCTATTTCAAGGGTGTGATGGACACTCCCCATGCCTTCGACACCAAGACCTCTGTCCCCACGGAGCGCCATCCCTGGCACACACAGATGGGGCTGGTAAAAGTGAGTAAAGCTTTAGCCATGTGAACCAAACGTGGGCAGGGAAATTCCTAGCAGCTGGGAGGTTCCCCATATCTAATTCCCAAGGCATCTTGCTGGCGATGAGCACACTGAGTTCAGCGAGGTGTAGGGGAACTGGCTTCCATGACTCCTGATGTCGTGGTCCAGGGAAGGAGCACCAAGAAGGAATGAGAACTAGTGTTTGGGAAGGTCTTCTGTGAGGCGTCAGGGTGGGGACCCTTCACAGGCATTGCACCTGAAGCTTGTCTCCTTTTCCAGAAGCAGAATTTGACTCAGATCTTGTTAATAACAACACGTCATTTGACCCAGATTGTAGGCCCAATGATGGCCGTGGTAACTGGGTGCTAAGAAGTCAGTCAAGCCACCTCTCTGAGCCCCTTTGTAACCCTGTAAGACGGGACTAAAAATCCCTACCATACTTTACTTCGAAAGGCTGTTTGGACCCTACCTACACAAGACCTATGAAAATATCCTGTAAATACAAATGCTGATATATATATGTATATATATACATATATGCATATATATAATTTCATTTTTAATAACACTTTTGCTAATGCTTCATTTTCTTAAGGCAGAAATGCAAATTAGTCACCCCTGGAGTTTCAGGGTTTACCAGGCACAATGCTATGTGACATTTTGTGTCCATATTCTCTGTGCAGACATATTTCATGCAAGAGAGTCCTGGTGTCATAAACACCTGGTTTTTTTTTTCTTTTCCTATTAAGTTCTGCTTATAAAACAATTTCCCATGTGATAAACAAGCATTAATAACATAATCTTTATAGATATATCATACCCCATTATGGGATTTTTAATAATTTTACTTAACCACTGAGCAAAAACATTTTAAAAGCTTTGGTACATGTTGTGAAATTTCTTTCCTGAAAATTTGCTTCAATTCACCCTCCCAGAAGCTTTGTATGAGAATGTGCACCTCACAGGACTCTCACCAAAACTGGCTATTACTTTATTAATCACATTTTTAAAGGGATTTCACTGTTCTTTTTTTTTAATTTGTTTCACATTTATTAGTGAGCATGAACATGCTTTTAAGTATTTGTAGCACATTCTTCCCTTTGCATTATTGGTTCACATATTTAACTTGAGGGCTTCTGTTAATATTGATAAGCAAAGGAAATGACAAATATTACCAAGCAATGTCATTTACCCAGAACACATCCAGGGGAGTTTGGGATAACAGGATGAGGGATGAAATATTGAACACTTCCGCTTTACACAGGCACCAAGCTAAACTTAAATCATTCATTCAACAAATTCATTCAAGAAATATGTGTTGAGTGCCTGCCATGGATCAGACACAATGATGAGCTCCCTAGCTCGTGAATTGGTGAATAACCTAGGCCCTGTGCTTATTAAATTTACATGTTGGTGGGAGGACCCTGGAAATAAATGAATAAACAAACAAATAAATAAATAATAGACAATACGTTAAGTGATAAATACTTTGAAAAAAATCATTAAAGCAAGGTAAGGGTATTCAAGGAAGGTCTTCCTGAGTAGAGATGGGAATGAATGAATAAGTGAAAATGAATGACATATAATCCTTAAAATACTTTCGCAAGATGAGCATTATAATCCCCATTTTAAGAGCTCCAACTTTTTTTTAAGATTTTATTTACTTATCTGACACAAAGAGAGAGAGTACAAACAAGGGGAGCAGCACGCAGAGGGAGAGGGAGAAGCAATGTCCCTGCTGAGCAAGGAACCAGATGTGGGGCTCTAACCCAGGACCCCGGGATCATGACCTGAGCTGAAGGTGCTCGACCAACTGAGCCTCCCAGGCGCCCCCACAGCTCCAATGTTTGTGAGCTCTTTGAGCCACTTACCCTCTCTGAACCTTTATTATCTTAGCTACAAAATCTCATCACTGTTATGATAATACATACAGAGCACAGTGCTTAGCATGAAGCAATGGGTCCTTAGAGGACCTCTCCTTGAGGACAGGGACCATTTTAGCCCCAGCACTTAGCACACTACCTTTATGTAAGAGGATCTCAGGAGATATTGGTTAAATGGAGGAAAATGAAGAAACAAATAAACTCTCAATCATTTGAACTGAACCTTGAAATATGAGTAGCTGCTTAATAGGAAAAGAGACCCAGGCTCGTCGGACTTCTGTCCACAGGGAACCCTTTTTCAGCCAGGTCTTCAAAGTTCTCAGGTGAATACTTGCTGCTATCAGCAAGATCTGCACTGGGGCAGCCCCAGGGGGTTGTTGGACAAGGAGGAGGACCCTTCAGGGCACTCACCAGAGCATAAAGCATGTTCAGGGAACAGTAAGAATGGCAGAGCGATTGGGCCTGTGGCTGAAGATACAAATTTCTGGTCTGGTTATGAAAGAAAAGAGAATATTCACCTAAAAAACTTGAGCTCCCCTTTCCCCCAGAACTCACTGATTCATTCCCCTTTACATGTAAGTATGCCTTTGTTAGAAGAATTTTTTTTAAGATAATTCTCATTGGAGTTTTTAAAGCAACTATGCCAGAATTTAAGCCTCCATTCTTACCACTTTATATTTCCTTCATAATATCTTTGTAGCTTTCTGACTTCTTCCTTTAGCTAGATCACTTTGCAAGGGGAACTATAATCTCAGCGTATCAAATCAAGTGAAATCATGTGAGAAAAAGGATATGGGAGATTCAGCACAATTTTGGCCGGGGGGCAGGGTGGGGGGAAGTTGAATTACTAATTAAGTAAAGACTTGGCCTCGATTCAGATAAGGAGGGAGTGTTACTCTTATGACCAATGTTTGAATAATCACATTTTTCTGAGAAGTAGATTCTATTTTTCATTGTAGCCTCATTCTCAAGAGTTAATTCTTACTACGTCTGCATTCTCTGTAATCTCTGTTGAGAGTAAACCATCTATGAACGTGATCTTCAATAATCCTGAGAAGAGGCCAGTTACTACCTAGACACCTTAGCTTGGTTACGGCCACCTAAGTGGTTGTCTTCAACTACTGAGCCTCTGCCCATCTTTCCATTTAGTGAGTACTTGCTATGTACCTAGCACCGTGCTCAACAATGGGGATGAGAAATGAGTCAGTGTTCAGAGTCTAATGGAAGAGGCAGTGGCCCAAACTGGCAGTTTCAGTGTAACATGAAGGGCTGGGACAGAGGTGAGCATGGTTCACAGAGGCTGTGAACTTAGCCCAGCTAAGGGCTGGGCTAACTCTAGCTCTAAAACCTAGAGGCTTTTGAGAAACCTTCTGAAAGAAACAGTGCAAAGCGGTCTTTGACGCATCATTGCATGGTCATCAATGGTTCTCATCAGTGGCCCTCTTCAAGGACCATTTTGCCCCCTGGGGGACAGCTGGCAATGTCCAGAGACAGGCTGGTTGTCAGGACTAAGGAGGAGTGCTACTGACATCTACTGGTGGAGGACAGGGACCTTGTTGCTAAGAGTACTACAATGCTCAGGGCAGCCTCCACAACAAGGAATTGTCCAGCCCCAACTTTCAATGGTGCTGAGGTTGAGAAATCTGTGTTATAATGTGTTATAATATGTTGTGAGTTCAGACCTGTGTGTATGTCTGAGTCCTTTGGAATCCCAGCTCTTGTTCCTCTTTCCCCCTCATATTCCAGCATTGATCCAGGCACAAATAAATATTTATCTGACAGAGAATGGGAGCAGCCCCCTTGGGAGGGGCAGAAAATATTCCCAGCCCTGGGGTCCTATACGGACACCATCAGAGGACAGTTGCTGCTGGGGAAGGTGTGGGGCAAAGAAGTTCTCACACACAAAAGGGCCAAATGGATCCAAATGTCCAAAGACACCAAATTAATTTGGCCACCAAAGGGGAAAAGTGTGGAAATGCTGAGGAAGCCCCATCCCTAAGATCCTAAGCCCACGGGGCCCACCTAAGACAAAGACAAGAGAGAACCTCTACTGCTTCTATAACCAGGCTAGCAGTGGGAGATGGACATAAGCTTTGAAAGAACCCATCTGTAAGGCAGGCACACAGAGAAGGCTGAAAGTTGAGGGCACAACAGAACATTGAAAAACCCTTCCAGCACCCCAACCTCGATGGAGTAACTCTTAAGAAACTGGAAGTCGTGAAGGAGGCCATAGTGAGAACAACATCCAAAGGACTCAACTCTTAGTTGAGTTAGATTAGATTGATGGACCAGCAAAAGAGCCACACACATTCCAGGCATGGACTGTGGTTCGCTATTCCACAGAGGAAAAGAACTAGACATTGAATATCATAGGGTAAGAAGAAACAGGCTATTCCGTGATCTTTCTCTCTCCCCCTATCCATCTTGTCTACCTCAGCTTGATGCCAATAAAGAGTATGCTACAACTTGGATTAGTCACTGTTCTCTAGAAACGTAGGAAATGGATAACAGAGAGATAGAGAGACAGGGAGACATAGACATAAAAGGGTAATTATGTGGACTCCATCCCTTGATCTATCATCTGAAAGCTAGAGTTCCAGGAAAGCCAGTGGTGTAAGTTGTAGTCTGAGTCCAAATGGCCTGTGAACTAAGAGAACCAATGATGTAAATTTCACTCTAGGCAGGATTCATCCCCAACGGATTAACTGATGCCCACCCACACTGGGGAGGACCATCTGCCTTATTCAGTCTACTGACTCAAATGACAATCTCATCTGGATACACCTTCACAGACACACCCAGAAATGTTTAACCGATTACCTGGGCATTCTGTGGCCCTGTCAATTTGACATAAAAAATTAACCATCATAGACCCCACTGCTGACCTAGGCTTAAAGGCTTTCAAAAACACTGGGCATCACTATGAAATCTTCATTTTCTTCTCCACCCTCTTGCCTAGCAATTGTAGAGCCCTTAATATTTGACCAGTGCCCTTAACAATACTAATAATGATAGCTAATAACTCGTAAGCTTTATTGGTGCCATTCCCTGTTCTAAGCACCTTGCATGGTGTGTCTCATGTAATCACCCCATCCTCGTGGGGTGATGTAACAGTACTTTTCTTACCTTAATTTCACAAATGAGTAAATTGAGGCTCAGAAGGTTAAGTGACTTGCCACGTTCTCAAACACAAGTATTTTTATGCCAAATATCATCCGAGGCCACTACACTGGTTGCTGGCACGGTGGTTCACACATTTACTTTTATTTATACGCGTTGACTTCCAACTATACATACACATATGGTGATTCTCTAAGAATGATGAGTCCAGGGACTTGTACCCTGACCCTGGGGAGTAGCCATACAGAGTGGCAACACATTTGATGGTATCATAATCACAACTGAAGAGATAACAGTGCCACATTGTCTTCCACAGGTGGACAAACCCATTTCCAAGGATTCCAGTAGCCAACACATTAAAGGTAAAGTCAAGTCACAAAGTTTGAAATGCAAGGATATTTCTTTGCTTCCAAGAAATCTGTTGGTGGTCCCAGGTTATCTTTGTTGGTGGTCACAGGTTGTCTTAAACAAACAAGGCGATCTATTGGACCGTCCTTCATGAAATAACTACTTTTGGAAAGGCTCTCACACATCTTATGCCTTTTTATCACCTTACCTTATTGATGAAGAAATTGATAGTGAAAATTCATATTCCATGGCTGTGGGATTTCAGAAAGGAATTGCTTTGAAATATATGGGTTGCATTAAATATACAACTAAGTTATTTCTCCAAGCATATCCCCAGTAAAATCACAAGATAGAAATCTAATTTTAAAACGTTGATTAATTCATATGAAAACAGATTTTGAAAGCTTTAGGCAGAGCAACTCAATTTGGAGATGAAGATACAGGTAGGAAGCTGAAAGGAAATAATCAATTTCAGTAGTGCCGGAAGCACAAATGGAGGACAGCCAAAGAAATTTAATTGGATCATACACATTATAGCTCCTCTCATCATCTCCCCCATGCTCCATCTTCTCTCACAATGTCCAATTGGAAAAGATGGCAATGATTTATACTTCCCAGTACTTGAAACATATCGAATTCATCCTTTATGGGTCTAGTACTATATTCTGTAACACATTATTAACATCACATTTTCTTTCATGGGAAGGTGTAACGGTTAGGGTCCTAATAGGAGACAGATGGCACACCCAAGTTAGGATGACTTAAGGAAACTTAATTACAAAGGAACCATTTCCTGAGGTGTGGGGGTTTAGGGATGATGTGGGAACTGGGGCTAACGGCAGTGGTGTCGTAACCACCCCGAGCCCAAAGCGATTAGGGGACAGTTAAAGAAAACCAGAAGCACACCATTTTGAGGGGAAGGACACCACCATTCCCACTGAGCCTCATGGAGGGAAAGCCAAAGGAACACATGCCCACCAGCTTCCCTCTCTCACCTGCCTCTGAATTCCTGCTGGGAATTCCCAATGACTGAACCCAACCAGAAACCAGAGGGCAGGGCAGGCAATATGTGGTCCCTGCTGGTTGGTGCTCAGGGATGGAGAGTGGGGTGGAGCAGAGGCCGATGGAGATGGAAGAGGATGGAGGAGCATCCAGGGGCACAGAGGAGATGCCCACAATAGGACGCATACCAGAGTAGCCAAAACATAGGCTCTGCCCGTTCCTGGCTGTGTGACCTTAAGTAAGACACCTAACCTTCCTGGGTCTTACTTTCCTCCTCTTTAAAGTGTGAAGTGGGCAGGGTTTTTATGACTACTCAATTCAGGAGCATCCACAGAGGCAGGAAAATGCAGCTATCCTCAAGTCCTTCCTCCTCTCCCGTCTGTCTTCCTTCCATACCACCCTTAAACCTCCCCCAAAATAGGAGCTTCCAAATCAGTGCCTCTTTAGTCCTTAAAATGTCAGTACCTTCAATGTATACAGCACTGATTCAGAGTTCTTCTCCACAAACTCATGTATTTTAGTCTCGAGAAACGAGGTGAATTATGTAGACAAGGTATTTTTAGACCTCTGGAGAGAGAAAGGGACCAGAAGCACAGAGGGATCCCAGATCAGACCCTAATCACTTGATACGCAAATGTTCCACGTCATCCTAGAACCTTCACAGGCACTTGTTGAGAAATGAGCCCTGGAGAGAGAACAAACAAGAAATGGACCTCACAATTCCTTCCTTTTTTATAGTTTACCATAGATATCTGTCTTCACTTCTTTGCAGAAGTTTCTTTGACCATTATTCTACATTATCGACATGTCTGTCGGCCTCTTAAGATGCTTCTAATCCCCATTCCAATATGCATGTTGGGGGAGCACCCCCCCCCACAACTCCAGGCTGTCCTCGGGCACCAGTTGTGTCTACAACTCAACCCAGTCCTGACATTATCCACCCAGAGGTAGCATCAGATTCCACAAGTTGAGGGCTCAGTCCATAAGACTGTCCCCACTTCAGACACCAGTCACAAGTCCAGATTGTCACCTGTGTTTCCAACAGACGAGATAGATTGGAGGTCCCAAGGACCCCCTCCTTCTTAGGTTCCACTAATTTGCTAGAGAGGTCACAGAACTCAGAGCAACATTTTACTCATTAGATTACGGTTTATTATAAAAAGATGTAGGTCAGGACAGCCAGACAGAAGAGATGCACTGGATAAGGTATGTGGAAAAGAGGGTGAGGCACTCCAACACTTCCTTTATCTCCAACCCAAAAGCTCCCTGAACCCCAACCTTTTCAGTTTTTATGGAAGCTTCAATACATTGGCATAATTGATGAAATCGCTGAGCCTTGGCAAATGAACTCAATCTCAAGTTTCTCTCCCTTCCCTGGGGTGAGTGTCGGAGGCAGAAAACGTTCCAACTCTCTAGTCATATGGTGGGCTGCCCCATCACCCCACAACCATGCTCGGATGCCATCCAAAAGTCACATCCTTAACATAAGAAGACACCTTTATAGTTTTCATCACTTAGGAAATTCCAAGGGATTTATGAGCTCTGTGCCAGAATCCTGGAGACGAGGACCAAATATACATTTCCTATTATATATCACAGTATCACAACTATCCATGCATATATTTATCTATACTCTGCCAGAGCTCACAAAGCCATTGGGGTGGTTAACAAAAACTTACATAGTAAAATAGAAGAAAATAAAATCCTAGAGTGAATCTAAGTAGACTAAAATTCAGGACCCTCATGTACACACCACTATGTTCTATTAAAATTAAACTACTGGCTCGCCTCCTCAGCTTCCTGGTCGTCTAAGCAAACAGGGGATCATGCTTCTTAATATGATATTAATTGCCCATAATAGAAAAGCAAACTAATTTCTAAGAAGGCACAAGGACATGTCTTTCAGAGTTATGTCAGTGCTGCCAATCTTGCAGTGAATGTAGGCTGGTATACGGGGACCGTGGCTGCAAAAATATGTCTGTTTTTGAAAAGGAGCCCCCCACGTACATACAGGACATCAGTGAAAGCAGTGAATTGAGGCTTATATGGAGTAGGGTGAGTTTGCATGGAAAACTTCTGCAGTAAGAGTTATTCTCTTCACATCCTCTCTTCCTACATTTCCCTAATTGATGGTTCTCCATCACCCCCCAGAGCTCTAAGGAGCCACACAGAGAAGGAAGCTCAAAGGGGTGAAATTAATATGAATACCCCCATTTTTAGGACCAGGCATCTTGCTGAAGAATGCTTGAATGATTTATGTGTTTATTATGAAATTCTGTGTTTTTGATGGAAACACATTCTCAGATAATTTATTCATTCTCACAAAATGTCACGGAAAAAACATATCGGGTGGTTCAGCAATGACAGAATTTTACGGTGATATTTTTCATCAAGTTGAGCAGTTATAGATTTATGTTAATGTACACTTCATGTCATTTTTCTTGCAATCGTATTCTGACATTATCTGGAAACTGTCAGATTTCAAGACCTTGTCTTCCCTGAAACTTGGATATTTTTAATTCTAAAAATGGGTGAAAGTTTATTTGGGGGCAAAGTATTTATATATAATATAGTAGTATGGCTTGTTTACGATGAGCCATTAGCACTCACCACAAATCCAGAAAAAACTGTCTTCTTTTCAGAGAAGGATAACTGAAACATTCAAATATACAGTGGCTTAGCTTCTTAATGCTGAGAATAAAGGACGTTAAAGTGAATTTCTCTTTGCCTCAGATGTGAACCAAGCACAGACTGTGAACCAATTTTCTCTGAGGTGACAAGCATACCATATGCAAGAATGAATTTATAACGAAATACAATAAACTATCCAAGAAAAGAAAGAGAATTATGCACAGGTGACTAAACATGTACATCCAGAAACGTGAGCTTGGTTGAAAAGAAGCAAAAGAGAATTCCACATAATACCATCAAAAGGCCTTTCTTCTCATTTGCTTTTAGAGGAATTTGAATGCCAACAAAATTAGAATCGGAGATGAGCTTGAGTTAATCTGGTTGAACTCCCTCATTTTATGCAAGGAAATCTAGCAAGAGAAGTGGCCAGCTCAAGGTCACAGAGATCAGAGCCGATACCAGAACCCAAGGTTTTGTCAATGGTGGCAATGTTTCCAGGGTTTGGCTGTATTTGCTAGTATCTAAAATCCATTCTGCAAACGCCCCTTCCTCTTCCCTGTTATCCCACACATCCAAACGCTGCAAGGTTTAGTGCTGGACAAGAATTGATGGGCGATACTGCCCCCTAGTGACAGAATGTGGCAACACAAAACATCACAAAAATGGACGTTGGCATCATCTGGATTGTATCTTAAACAAAAATAACAAGCCTTGGGCCACAGAGATGATCACAAATAAATTTAAGCTTATTCTCCTATAATTTTAGATTTAAATTTATATCAGACACAACCCATGGCTCGAAGGCAACAGAAGCATTGATACGAGATTCAGTTCAAAGTTGACATTATAAATTTATTATAAATGGTATAAATTTTGGGACAATCCCTCAGTAATGGGACCACAGGAAAGCATTTTGTCTTCCCATCACATACACAGAAAATAATAAGGCTCAGAGAAAAAGAAGGGCGCCTGATCTCGTTTTAACACATACGGTTTTCCAAAAGAGAAATGTAAAGTAGCCACAAATAAAGGAATCAGAAACAAGGGAGTTAGCTCACTGTGTGATAACTGCCAGAGTAACAGGGCACTTTGTTTAAAATTACTTGTTCCAGGCACTGCAAGGTATAAGACCTTAGACCATGAGGAGCCCGCAGTCTTGTCCAGTCAACACCAAGTGTTCTGGGAACTCAACAAAGTGCATACTTAATTCTGCCTGGGGGAGACCTGTGTCTCCCGGGAAGGCTTCACAGAGCAAGGGACATTGGACTGAGGGGGGACACAATGACCTCAGAGGAAGTTAAACATGGTTTCTGATGCTCAGAAGCAGCTTCAAATGTGGTCGCATGAATGTGAGATCTGGGGATGCGGAAGCCTGGGTTCACATCCCAGCACTGCTTTCCAAATAAGAAAACTCCAAGGATCGTAACCTCTCAATGTTAGTCTCCACATCCCTAAAATGAGGGAGATACCAGCTACACCATCCCTGTCTTTTGAAAGGTGAGAACCAGTGAAAACCTATAGCACCATCATCGACACATGGTGGACCCTCCACAGAGGGCTACTGAACTGACCAGATTCACAGTGCTCTGGGCTCCCTCTGACCCTTGCCTTTCTCCCTAACCCTCTCTCTAAGACTCTAAGAGGGTCCTCCTGACTCTCTAAGCTAAAACCCTTTCATGCTCTATCCAGTCTGGTGTTCAGCATACCAAATAAATCTTGTAGATGAATATGAAAAACAAGCTAGCCTCCTCAATCACAAGGATCAACGTTTATTCAATGTTGTTTTCCCTACAGCAAACAGACAGCACCATGCTGCACAAGTGGTGGATACTTGGTAAATATTTATTCAATTAAGTCTACAATTTAGCCCATTTTAATAGGGTATTCAATCAGCATTGCCCGGTGTCACCGGACCACCTAGAGATGAGCCTGTGACCCTCAGTCATGCACCTCCCTAGGTGGGGGCCTGTGGTGGAGCAGGTCAGGAGGCCTGGGTTGCTTGCTTCTGGTCCCAGCCCTTTCTCTGCTTCTAAATCTAGGCAAATGATAGTCCCTCACTGGGCCTTAATATCCCATCTGTACAAAGACAGCAGAACACAATGGTCTCTTGCATTTCGTGAATCTATGGGTACTGTTCAGACACACAAACCCACCCACTCCTCTGCCTATGTCACCCCCTGAAGTCTTAGTTCTTCTCATGTCCTGCCTGCCCTCCCTCCCTCATTCCCTGAAACACCAGGTCAGGGAAGAAGACCTTCCCCAGGCTTGTTTGGGTAAGAAGCTTCTACCCTACATCCATCACTAACCCCATCACACAGATGTCAATTACATGGTCAAGGGCAACTGATGTTCATGCTCCTGAGACTGTACTTCTCACCTGATTTGAGCAGTTGCTAAAGAAAGGTGTGTCCCTCTCAAATCCATGGCTTTGCCTAACTTACTCTCTCCCTGCCCAACCCCAAGAATGGTGTCAGCAATTTACCGTTGGAATTAATTTCTGAATGCTTGAATGGACATGGAGAGGTTCCTCAAACAGGCCTTGTCAAATCTACATTAACCATTTGGATCATAAGTTGCTTCGTTAGGCTCTTCCATAATTAATCACCAGGACATGCAGTCCTAAAGGTTCACGTCCATATATCATAAAACTCTTAGACTCTTATGATAAATACTGTGCCTGAGCCCAGGTTTTATCTATTTCCGTCCAGAGTCTATTTCTCTAATTACAGAATATTACACCGATGGTCTATTTCCAAAGTGTTGATCTTCATGATCATATTTCATAGATAAAGTTTGGTAGAGCATATATTTAACATAAATCGAGTGACAGCCAAGTAAAAAACAAGTATTATTTTATTTAATTCTAACCACATCCAAGGAACTATGTCTCATGATCTGCATTCTACAGACACGGAACCCGAAGCCCAGAGCAGTTGCCTAACTTGCCTGCAGTCACTCAGTAAGGGGCAGAGGAGGGATTAGAACCCTGTGCAAATGATTTCAAAGATCCCATTTGTTGCCACTCTGTCGTGTCACTGTCCCTTCTATCATGAAACATGTTCTTGGATCCTATATATCTTTGTCCCTCCCTTGAAGTCACAGATGAGGATACTGAACCCGTGAGAGGACAAACAATTTGTATTATTAAGTCACTCAGCTCCTTAGTAGTAGAACCGGCATCAAATCGCAAGTGGTGGTAAATGTCTGGAAACAGATCTCTGGGGGGGGTGGGGGGAGTATGAGAGCAAATTTGGAGGGCTGGCACTATCCTACTTCCAGACATACTATAAAGGTCCGGTGATCAGGACAGTGGAACACTGGCGAAGGCAAAGACAAATGCATCAGTAGAGCAGAATGGAGAGCCAAGAAACAGACCCACACATAGTCAACTGATCTCTGACAAAGCATCAGAGGCAATCAGATGGAGCAAAAATTGTCTCTCCAACAAATGGTGCTAGAACAACAGGACATCCTCTTATTTAAAAAGAAGAAGGAGGAGGAGGAGAGGAAGAGGAAGAACAAGAGGAAGAGGAAGAAAAGAAGGAAATTAATCTAAACACAGACCTTACATCCTTTACAAAAATTAACTCAAAACGGATCAGCGACCTAAATTAAAAACGAAAACCCTAAAACTCCTAGAAGATAACACAGGACAAAACCTTAATGACCTTGGGTGTGGTGATGCCTTTCCAGATACACCACCAAAGGCACGATCCATGAAAGAAATCATTGATGAGCTGGACTTCCTGAAAATTACAAAGTTCTGCTCTGGGAAAGGTAATGAGAACAGAGTAAAAAGACAAGTCACAGGCCCTGTGTGCCAAAGACCCATCTGATAAAGGACTCTTATCCAAAATACAGAGAGCTCATAAAACTCAACAACAACAACAACAACAAAAAAAAACCCAACAGTCCAATTAAAAAGTGGGCAAAAGACCTCAATAGACACGTCACTAAAGAAGATATAGAACTGGCAAATACACACGTGGAAAGATGTTCCACATCACACATCATCGGGGAGCACAATTTAAAACAATCATGAGATACCACTACGCACCCTGAAGAATGGCCAAAATCCAAACACTGACAACACCAAACGCTGGCAAAGATGTGGAGCAACAGGAACTCTCCCACGATGCCGGTGAGAACACAAAACAGCAGTCACTTGGAAGACAGTCTGGCAGTCTCTGGTATAATGGAGGTGTGCATGAAATAATTTATCTTTTTAATAATGGCTGTGTTTAACAGCCGCATTGCAAAATTCCTAACACTCAACAGCAAGCTTTGGAACCCAGACCAGAAGCTCCAGCACAACCTCAAGTGGGTCTTGTGATACTTTCTTCTCCTGGATGCTTTGCTTTAACGCCCCAGGGCCCCGTCGGGTTGACAATTTCATCATGATTTCTCCCTAATAAGTTGTGGAAGTCATAGTCAAACCCCACCCATCAGAGTTTACAGCCGTGCTGTGCTCCCCTCACCGCATTACCTCCCAAGCAGCCATAAAGTTTGCAGCGGAAGTGACATCAATCTTGCTGCAGAAGGAAGAGCAAATGAGGACACTCCGTGGGCAGATGGTGCTAATTACCCAGATGGCCACCAGATGGCGAGCGTGCCAGCCTCCTCCTCCTCCTCCTGAAACCCACTTCATAAATTTCAAGGAGGAAGGACCTCAGAGAACAAACGTTTGGGCCTCCTTATGTGACGGAGGGAACTTTCCCTATCATTTGAGAATATTTGTGTGTACTTCACAAGGGGAGTAGATCGTCATTCCCCTTCTAGTTTTCCATCCTACAATAATGCTAATAACTGGGTGTGCGTTACAAGCCACGTACTTGAAGGGCATGAACCCCTGTATTTGGCACATGAGTTCCAGTGAAGTGTGAGTAATCATTTCTCACCTTTCCAGATGGGGAAAACTCAGCCATCCCTCAGTTCATTCGCTTATTTCACAAATATTTATGGAGCACTTGCGATGATCCTGCCCATAAGGAGCAGAATCAAGATTCAAACTCGAGAACCTTTGCCCTGTATCTCATCTCCTTCCGTTATCCCAAATACCTGGGCTGTTATTACTTTATTAAACAATCCTCCCCCACAAAGCTGGTTGGATTTTATGAATCTGCACAGCATGACATGCTGCTTTGCCTCTTTGATCCATTTTTCTCGCTCGTAGGATTCTTGAAATTCACTCTTGCCCACTAGTCTGTAGGATTTCAATTATCTGAGCAACAAACAAGTGAAGCTCAACAGCAAAAATGACTACTAATAGACATATTTGATAAAGCTGCTGCTACTGCTGAAGATATCATATACAAATCTTTTAAGATGGGGACAAAGTAAGTGATGCCAGAAAAAATGTCTTATTATAATGAAGACACAGGACCCATGAACGGTGAATCCAAAAGATGCACTGTGTTTAAGACAAAGCTCTTAGCACAACCTACAGGATGGCAGGTGATCTGCCTACCCCTGCAACCACGACTCAAGTGGTACCGCCCTCTTGTTCATCTCACCTCAGGGCCTTTGCACTTGCTCTCCCTATCAGGAAACTCCTGCCCACACAGTCACAAGATGGGCTCCCTCGCTTTCCCTGGGTCTCTGTTCTCATCATCTAATCAGAGAGGCTTTCTGGGATCTGCCTAAAAAATGGTCCCCCGTTTCCCATCTCTCTTATGTGACAGATGGAGAACTCTTCATGCTCCTGCTCTCTCTATGGCCCGGCTTTCTCCCTCATGCTGTGGCATTATTCTTTGGAGCCCTTGTCATCACCTGTCATTGTCATCGTACACTTGTATTTGTTTTCCATGTCCTGCCACTGGATTGTAAGTTACCCAGGAATAGCAACTTTTGTTTGGGTATTATATTGCCCAACACCTGCATCAATAAATATATTATAAATGAATCCATGCCTGACATATACTACATGCCCAATAATAAGTCCATGAGTAAAAGGAAGATAGAGGTCTTTTTCTGAGCTCAGTCACAGAAGCAAATGGGATAGATATCTCGGAAATGAAAAATGGAATGTTCCAACTGAATCCCAGATACTCAGTCTCTTTATTGAATTTTTTTTTCCAGTAGATTGAATTGATCCCCCATAGATACAGTGGTACCTCTGAAGAGAGGCCTCTTAGAAAGCCGACATCTAGCTTCAAGGGAAAGGCATCAATGTGAGCAGCGAGACAATCCACTGGGGAGCTCTGAGGGTAAAGTCAATGCACAACAAAGTGAGACAAAGTTAATCTTATGTCTTCTGACCTGGTGCCTTAAGAGGGCGTCCTGTGGTCTAAGCTCTTTGGAAATACCATGGAAACAGCCAAAGATCTCACATTAACTAGACTGCTGCTGCTGCTATTGAAACCCATCCCGGATCCTATTTTGTTTTTACAATGCCAAGATCATCTACGATTCCAGTTTGCCATTAGTGTTTGAATGTAGGCAGAGAAATCCAGTCTATCTATTTAAAAGGTGTTTTCCAGAAACAAAATACGAAGAACGGTAGTTTTGCTCACTCAATTATTTTAGACCCGGAAGAGCCCTTGAAATCATCCAGATAAGTGTTTGTTGTGTTGTCCTGGGCCAGCTGGAATTTTCCCCAAAAGAAATCTGGAAGCAGATGGAATGAGGCCTCCTGTGACAAGGGATGATGAGCAGACACGAGTCCCCTAGCCCTCCCGTTCCTTAAGAGTCCCCAGGGGAGTCCAGGGTGCCCTTCGGAGCACGGTTGGAAACCACTGAGACAGTGTGGCCTTGCTTCACACACAACGCGATGAAGGTCGTGGAGACCAGCGATCAGCCCAGGGTGATCACCTCTGACAGGAGGCGTGGTTTCCCGTTGGCTCCTCCCACAACCATAGAAAGCACTACCTTGGACACCACATCCACTCTTGCAGACCAGTGAACGTTGCTTTCTCAAGGAGGCTTTTCCTGACCCCCCCACCCCCAGGCTAACTTAAATCTCCTGTGTGTCCCTTTAATACCATGACCTTCTCTCGGAAATTATCAGAGATTTAATAGTGTTTTCAACCTGCGCTCTTAGGTAGAAGCCCTACGGTAACAGGGAGTGTCTCCCCCTCCTCACTGAGTCCCCAGAACCCAGACCTCGGCCTGTAAACCAAACAAACATAAGCACCTTGAGGGGAAGGCTGTGCTGTCTTTCTATCCCACTGCCAGTCTCCACGCTTAGCTCAGAGTAGAAGCCGATTAACTGTCTTTGAGTTGAATCCAACTGTGGAAATAAACTACCTGAGAGTCAGGAAAAGCCCTCCTGACCTTCATTCAGGCTTTTCTAGGGTTGGGTGGTCTTAAGCAAATGTCCTACCTAGTTTGTCTTCACTTGGGTCTAAAATAAAAGTTGGATTTTGGAATCTTAGAAAACCCTTCCATCTGGAAAATCCTGAGATGCTATTTTCCTTTGCTCAGAAATGTCCAGCAAAGTGTGTTGGGCAGAAATTTGAAACAGAGGGATAACTATAGAGATATACAAGGATGTTAATTCTAATCACAAATTAGTGGTCAAGAGGGGCACCTTGAGAGTCATACCGCATGCACTGAAGTCTTTGTTCTACCATTTTCCGGGCGACTGGAGGGTAACTTCCCCATACCTCAGTCGTCACTTCCAGAACAAAGGCCAGGATCGAATGAAATCACCTAACTAGTATTATTAGGTCCTGGCTCCCTAATAAGATCTCAACAAACCTTACTTGACATTATCATCAAGAGTATTCAAATGGGAATGATTTCCATGCAAACCTATGCAAAACTAGCTTGACGATATTTTCCATACACTCACTGCTCACCCTCTTATGTTTCAGGAGACAGGCCCACAAAGGGAAACAAGGTAAGAGCAACCATTAAAATGTGTTTGCCACCTACTCTTTATTTTAGAAGCACAGGGATGTGGACAATGTAAAGACTCAGACAGCACCTGAAAAATGCATCCCAGATGTTTGGTTGGGATCTGTCATTTCTGTGTGTAAACCCCCAAATCGTTAACCAGTAGTTCTGCTCGGAGAACAATAAATTTAATTTCTGCTTCTCTTCCCTTCTGCAGAATCCTTTACCACCTCCTCGGTAAGACACCTAAAATAGAAACTGTGTTTTGCTACGCACTTAACTGATTAGTTCCAGAACTCGAAAAGCTCCAGAATTTAAGAAAGAAAAACACAAACCACTGATGTGGAGAAACTAAGATAAGCTGGCGGTTGAACAAGGTCGAAGAAGCCAGCCCTCCGCGTACCTTCACTCATCAATCCGTGATGTGCACCCGGCTTCCTTCCCACCGTCTCCCGTTTCTTCCCTCCGTTTAGTGCAGAAACCCCCCAGACGTTAAGAGCCCTAGGAATTGCCTTCAGGAAGTTGCAAGGGATAGGCCTCTATTGACGTATGCACATAGAGTCTTCTATCGAGTATACACAGAAATACTACTGCTATTCCATTATACATATGCAAGAAGGTGAGAGCCACAGCCTTGACTTTGAGACTCTAGGCGAGTCAGTCGCTCTGCTGTCCTGCTCAGGCCCCGAGAGGACCTCTGTCACAGAGGGAACCACCCTTGCTGGTACCCTCTCTTGGCTTCTCTCTCTGCCACCCTGAAAGGACACATCTTGAGCACAGACTGTTTCTTTGCTCTCTGCACCTGCAGCCTCCACCAAGAGTGCCTGATACGCTCCATAAATGACTGAATGTCAGAATAAATGGGTGTGTGAGGCATTCACTGGCTCTCAAACGTGTTCCCGATTTCTTTGGGGGCGTTTGAAGAGCCCACATCTTCCTCAGTCTCAGGCAGGTGGCATATTGGGAACTCGATGATGCCCTGCAGAAAATGACATCACACCCCCTGGAAAAGAGAACAGACCAAAGAGCACATTGCAGGGCGGGGGCTCTACGCTGATTAGGAGAATGACTACTGTGTTTGGATAATCGCAGCTACCTGAAGGGGATCAGATTGCCCTCTCAAGCAGCCAGCACCCCAAAATTGACTCCCCACCCAAAGCTGGGGACATGGAGGGCAGGGCTGGCTGAGGAGACGCCTGCCCAGCAGACTCTCACTGTGACTCTTTCCACAGGCCACCTGCTACTCTTCCCAAGAAGTACCAGCCCTTACCCCCCAAGCCGGAGAGCAGCCGGGCACCCCTCCCTCAGAGGCTCAGCCTTCCCGACGTCCAGAAAGGACCCAGGTGACAGGTTTGGTGTTGTGGCTGGTGAAATGTCCAGGGAGGCTAGTGAGCCCCAGAGGGTGAGGAGGACTGGAAAAAGGTTCCCTACTGTGCCGGGAGGAGCCAATGATGCCTGGAGGGAAAGTATTCTTAGAAAACTGCTCTTTGATTCTTTAACAGAAAATAGACCTTCTTGGGGCGCCTGGGTGGTTCAGTAGGTTGGGTGTCTGCCTTCGGCTCAGGTCATGATCCCAGGGTCCTGGATTCAAGTCCAGCATCGGGCTCCTTGCTCTGTAGGGAGCCTGCCTCTCCCTCTTCCTCTGCCTGCTGCTCCCCCTGCTTGTGCTCGCTCTCTCTCTCTCTCTCTCTCTGCCAAATAAATAAACTCTTTAAAAAAAAAAGAAAGAAGACACACCTCCTTTGTAATAAAATGAGTTATTAAAAGAAAGGCTCACTTGAGACCTGAATTGTTATTGAAGGAAATGGTAAGTGCCAGAAAGGAATCCGGGCTTTTTATGTACAAACTGAAGGGGGATTCAGGCTGTTTGCAGACCAGTACTGTCCCTCAGCCTCTTACCACCCCAGCTGTGGGAATGTTACTGCATGTGAAAACCCATTTGTCAAAAACGTTATTGCCATTTTGACAAATAATTAAAAAGCCAAGTTTCTGGCATTAAGCGTACGACAGAGTCCCACTTCCAAATGTGTAGGGCATCAGGCAGCCAGCAACGATCGCAAAATGTAACAAAGGAGAAAAGGCGCTTTTTTTTTCTCCAAGAGAGTTCAAATTTCCAAAATTTCCTCATTTTAGAAGTCAGAACAGAGATGAACATTTCTCTCTTGCTCCTGCAAGGAATGAATGACGCTTTCCTACTGCAATCTTGAATCAGCAGGTTGGAGCATGAGGCATTAGTTAGTAAGCATTTTTCAGAGATACAGAAATTCAAAATATCAGGCACATTTTGCGCTTCTGCGGAAAACCCAGTCGTCACTGGTTCTGATGGGGAACGCTGCAGAGCCTCCAATGCCATTTCCCCTTTATTTTTGTGGCCAATGTCTCTTCCTCTGTCCATCTTTCACAGCCCCAGGCAAACACACCTCCCCCCAGGCAGCAACCCTCCTTCTCTGCCTCACACCATTTCCCCTCGTCTGCTGGCTTGTCTGCTGGCTTGTCTGCTGGCCTCGCAGTGTGGGGAGGGACGCAAGCCCTTAGGTGTTGATTCCAATGCAATGGCCCCAGTTGAAATCCAGGTGATCTTTCTTACAAACTGGACGATAGGGGGCAGCAAATCTTGGCTGGAGGTGACCCTGCCCTGGCGGAAATTAGCAGTATCCGGAGACATGGGAGACATATTTTGTTGTGCCAGGTCCGGTGGTGGGAACGCTCCTGGCGTCTGGTGGGTAGAGGACACCGATGCCACCAAACACACTGCAGTGCACGGGACAGCCCTGTGACAAAGGATAATGAGCCCTCCAAGGTCAATAGTGCAGAGGTCGAGGAACTGCCTTAGATCAAATACATGACTAACCTTCACCCAGCTCTCCTCTTGCTGGGATGTAAAGTGAGGATGACAGTAATACCTACCACCTACCTCATGGGCTCATGTGAGAATTACACAGGACGAATCATGCCAAGCCCTCAACACTGCCTGCCCACCGTGCAGCTGTGACCTTGAGCCGGTTCCTGTTGGTGCCTTTGCCCATCCCCCACCCCCACCCCCCCACCCCCCGTATAATTATCTGCATACAAGTCTGTTCCATCCAGAAAGTGGGGACTGACTCATGTCAGTGTGCGTAATTCCTAGCGCAGTGTCTTCCTGGCACTTGGTTCACCTTCGATAAATCTGTATTTCCTCCTGCCGTGTCCACAGGGTGCTCGCCAGACTGCGAGTCACCAAATTTGCTCTGTTTCGATTTCTGGTTTCAAAGTGCGAGAGACAGGGCGGCAAAAACCGCCAACAAGAGACCATCAAAACCCATGATGTGATGTCATCAGAATTGGAAACGCGAAACAGATCATCCCTGACCCTACTGACCGAAGAGTCTAATACGTTCAGAACTGGTCAAAACTCCGAGACGTAAGGAGGTAGAACCCAGGAGGAATAAAACATCAGAGCGGATGAGGTCGCTCAGTGTGGAGCAAAACAAGAGGATTTTCTCTGCCTTCTGCTTCTTCATGCGGGAAAGCACAGGTGTTGGGATCCAGCAGAAGTGAGTTTGGATCCAAGCTGAGCCACTTGTGGCTACCTCATCTCATAAAGCTCTCAAACAGTTCTGAGTTTCCATGTTGGTGAAAGCAGCATAAATGTCCCCACATGACAGAGTGGCAGCGATCTCTCTAGAGCACCAGGGAGAGTATGGGTCACAGCACCGGAGAAAAAGAAAAACACCTGAACATCATCTCCCATCTGCACCCGCCAGAACTAGGCACCCATTACCCCATTTTCTCTTTGAAATACAGGCTACATATCCTAGTGCAATGTTCCTCATTCTGGCTTTACGCTAAAATAATTAGGAAAGCTTTTTTAAAAGTACTATTCCCCAGTATCTGCTTTCATCACTCGGAGAGGTGAGAAGCAGCCATCACTGTCTTTTAAAGCTCCCCCGGGGGGAAGTCTGATATGCAGCCAAAGCTGAGGACCCAGAGGGGGCCAGGCTCCAGGAATCTATCTGTCAGTAAAGCTTTGATGGTCTCTCGTCCGTTCCTACATATGCTCCAGCTTCCAGTGTCTAAAATAATACTCCCTTGATCTGCAAATGAATTCCTCTGCAGTCTGGATCCCTCCAACCTATCGTGCAGCCGACGCCATGGTGTTGGACTCGTTGCAAGTTCGCATTTTGCATCCTCCTGGGTTTCTGCAGCCAGAGCTAAATTTGTTTAATCCCTTTTGAGAAGTGATGAGAACTGGCTGGGTCTCTTCGCCATCAACCCCTCCAGGGTGTCAGGACACCCCATCTCACTGTATCCTTCCAGCAACCCTCTAAAGTATGGTTTTCGAAGGCTCAGTGGCTGGTTCATAGTAGGTGCCTGGTAAAAATCACTTCCCTACCCAATGGGCACATAGATAGGGTCACTGAAATTCACAGAGGTTAGGTGACTTGGTCAAAGTTACAGGGCTGACACAGGATTGTTGAGAGGTCAACAACGTGCAAAGCCTGTGTGAGACACCAGGAATGTCACCGTGAATAAGAAAGAGTTTTGCGATAAGAGGAGAGCTTCCAAATTCATTTGAGTTGGGTGCCATATTGGTAGTCAGATGGCCATTGCTAATGACCCACATGTTGCCTGCCAACAACCACAGGAGGCTGTGGCGAGGTTCCCCTTCTCTGAAAACAGAAGGGACACTGGAGAGCTTAGCTGCTTCAGCCCACGCGGGAAGACTAGTACCCACTCCCTGCCTACCAGCTGCCCCACGGGTGCTCGGAGATGGACAGCCCTCCATCAAGAGAGGCTGTGATTTACAGGTGGTAACCCATGGCAGCCGCTGAAGGCAGCCAACAGCTGCAGCCCTTTCCAGGGGCTCTGCTCTCCCCATGGTGAATGTGGGTCTGGCTACTGGTGCACCCATTTGTCTCCGCCAGCTCGGTCAGTCTCTCCTTGAAAGCTAAGTCTTGGCTTCACAAAACGATTGCTGAATCGAAGCCCTTGAGTTTGTTAAAATGCCACTTAAACCCTTCACTGAGGACTGAAAACTGGAGGAGAACTTTGAAGTCTGGAGAATGTTCACTGCGCGTTCTTAACCATTCGTGTACCGTTATTATGATTTTTATCAGACTCAGGTAGTTAGTATTTTTGGCTCAGCTCATTTTCCTAAAGTAAGGAACTTTATTTAAAGGGGAAACATCATTAGCATAACTACCACACAGACAATTTCAGACCCAAACTTTGGGCCTGTGGCACTTTCTCCCTCTTGAAAGGGAAGACAACTAAAATTCAAGAGCAATATCTGGATAAAGTCACCACCACATGGAGACTCTCTCTTGGACATAATTAGAAAGAGATTAAAAAGGGAGTAACTTTCCCACGAGGTATCCCTTATAATTTTGATACCATGGCAGGTGCACCAAATAAAAGCATCCTGAGTAATCATCAGAGGAAAGGACATTTGGGGAGCTCTTGTTACACAGTGGGTCCACTCTGGGGTCTTTCAGTTGCTTTACCCCATGTAGTCCCACAACCACACTGTGCAGAAAACAGGATTACAATCCCCAGTTTACTGAGAGGGACACAGAAACGCAGAGAGGTCATGAGCCATGACATCTCCCTGCGGCTTCAGCAAACTCCAACCCCACACTGCTGGGTTCGGCCAAAATGTAACTTACAGGAGGCACCTGCTACTTAACCAACAAAACACCTGTCTGCCCAGCTACGGTGTTCCCTTTTCAACCAGCAAAGCTGGCACCACCTCAGTTCAAGCCATCTCAGGGACAAAAATGTACATTCTGATGATTTGGGAAGTCAACAACAAGCACAACAAGCTGTGGGGATATTGAGAAGCCAGAGTCCTTGAAGAGAGAGGAAGCACAGATTACCAAGAAGATACACAAATTTGCATGGGAACGGGAACTTACAGGAAATACTGATTTTAGAATGTGAATATTATTATTATTATTATTGTTGTTGTTCTGCAAGATGTAGCCATTGGGCAACACAGATGACTGCACACAGGATCCCTCCATATAACTTCTTACACGAGCATGAGACCTACAATTATCTCAGAACGAAAGTTTCATTTAAAAGGACGCGTGACTGTGACTGCAGATGGAAGGTGTGATTTTCTTCCAAATAACTTTCACGTATATCATTTCATGAGAACCTTAATCAACCCTCTTTGTTTCTGCGTGGCTTTACCCATTTTACAGGTGGGAAAACCAAGCTTCAGAGAAGGATGAAGGAGCTCACAGATGGCCAAGCAAGGATTCAAACCCAGTTTATTTAAAACTCAGGGAAATCGAAGGGAGGCTCAAGAAGGGTTATTTTTACAGTAAAATGGATTATCCTCAAATACACACCAAGCACAAATTATGCACAGGGAAGATGTGGGGAAGCCAACCTATGCCATGTAGGCAGTGACCACGGCTTATGGGCCATCTCCAAAACAGAGCACGGGACCACTTACACAAGATGAAAGACATTCTCAGGAAGGTGGTGCGGTGTCATTGGGGTGGGCAGGCAGGTCCCCTCCTTGATCTGCCATTTTGTGAGGGAGCAGGTCCCTGCCCAAACAACCCTAACCATCCCCAAAGCCAGATGACTTCATTTTATAGGTAAAGGGAGCAACTAACTTGGGGAGTCTTGTCAACATAGGCATTTCCAGGTCCAGAGACATTGCATGCATAGAAAACCCTTCTACAATTACTTGGGTTGTCACTTAAAAATCCATTTTTTAATGTTACCACTTCCAAAGCCTAGCTTTCCTGAAGCCTCTCATTTCCATCCATCAAGTATATTACTTATTTATAAATCAAGCAATTTTATCTAAATAGAAGGACGCTCTGTCACACTACGTAGGCTAAGGAATCTTAGGTAATAAGACTTATTTACAAACTCAGTTAAGCCTCCTTAAACATGTGAAATACCTATATATATCTAACTTTAAACCCTAACGAGCAAAACTTACTTTAACAACTTGCATAAATCTAATAAAGTAAATAGATAAATCTAGAAAACTTCAAGTTCTCTCAAACAGTTTGCAACCTTTACAAATGGAGTCGAACACAGCTCGACTCTTGGTACTTAAAACACAAGTGTAAAATCAATTGCACGTCTTAAATTGAAGCCACATGGCCAAGTGGTCAGTAATCCTAAAATGCCAGAGTCTCTTAAACATTAAAAATGAAAATTAACCTCAACTTACCCCAAATAATTAATACTATAGGTGTCTGTTCAACTTCATTACTTCTGATCATATCTATTTATCTCCCCACTTGTCCCATTAAAAGGGGGAGGCAGGGGGCAGAGGCACCATCTCTGATGAGATGAACTGGACCGGTTGCAAAATATGACCTTCAGTCCACTTGCTTGGTGGTCTGAGAACAGAATAGGGCACCTGAGTGCTGTGTGCTCCTGGGCTCATCATCTTCATCACTCTAGATCAATAGTCGCCTTCTGAGGCTGGTGTTGCTGCCTCAACCTCCCCACCAGGCTCTCGCCGGCAGACCCAGGCAGACAGAATGTGCCGGTCCCTCCTCGTCGGACTTTGTCCGCATCCCAACAGCAGTGCCCACTGAGCGCCCCACATTGTCCTCCTTATCGCTAGCCATCCTAGATGAATGCTCCTGTGGCCATTTCACAGATAAGAAAGATGAGGGTCGGAGAGGTGAATTGATTGAATGGTCAGTGTCCATGAAAGCTTGCTGCCTCTGCTGAGACCTGCCCAGGGCGCACGTCAGCACACTGTGTTCTTACCCCCTCATTCATTCCATGGTCTGTCTCAGTCTCCCCTCATGGAAGCATCCTTCCTCCAACACGTCATGGGATCCCGCTATACCCTACAACTTCATACTTAAAGACTCCTTATACTTCCTCAAAACAAAACACTAAGAACTTTGCAATCAAGGCAATAATAGCAGGTCTGACTGTGCCAATGAAACCCGACGCAGAAAACCAAATGTCAGGGGAAATGATGACGTTATTGAAATTCTCCAAAAATGAGAAGCTAGTTTATTCATGTCCTTTCTGTCACCACCTTTTGTATTGCCTCGTAACTTCTTCTGTTTCTTAGAAAATTATGGGAAAAATAACCTGGCTTTTGCTTTATAGAACAGTGATGAATATCACACTGGACCATGGGCTGTTAATTTGGCAATGAAAATGCAGTCAAAGGTTTTTAAGGACTCAGAGTGATTTTATCTTGATCATTATGAACTGTACTTTATGTAACACCATATTTCTTTTCCTTACAGGCAGATAAGCTTAAAGGACTTAAGTGAGGTAAGTGGCCATTTTATCCTCGGAAACAAAGAAGGGATTTCTGTGCATTAGCATCTGTGATGGGCAAGACTCTATTTGATTCAGAGACTTGATCACATTTAGTTTTCATAATAGCTATCCTCAAATGTATTATTATCTCCACTTTAAAGACGAGAAAACCAAAGCAAAACATGTTGAGATCCAGATCTTAGACCAAGGTCTCACTTTGTGACCTGAATATACTCAGAGTTCACTGGTCCGATGAAGAGCATCACAGTTTCCACGGAAGACATAAAGCCTCCACTGATGGCTTCCAGTCTTCAGCTTTCCAGAAATAGGAAGCCGGAAATGATACTACACCTTGCCGTTTGTTCTTGACAAGAAAGATCAGATGGCTCAGCACAAAAAAATTTGAGATACAGACCCATCCAGACCTGGGTTTGAACACACACACACAACTTTACCCCTCTTTCTGTTTTCTCAGCCACGAAATATAGACAATACTTCTTTGCAAAGTTGTTGGAAAAAGTTAAAGTAAGTTAAAGCATAATGACCCGGTGAGCAGGAGACGCTCAACAAACAGCATGGAAGTCAGGTGTCTTGGAGCTGCCTTAGAGCCCTTGGGCACTCAGCTCCCTAACCCTCGATGAGGAAGTTCCCTAAGAAGTAGGGGGTCCACTGTGACTGATGGAAAGCCACTGTCCAACCACTAGAGTGGCCGCACCTCATTCCCACTGGCTTCCTAAGAGGCATGGTTCTTCTCTTAGTATTTCTTGTTCTTGTCTTAGTGTTTCAATGAAGCTCTTACACTTAGATGGCAGGGGTTAATCTATTTCCTTTCTTTCTTTTGCTCTGTGTGTCCGTCTGTCCTTTCTTATTTGGTTTTATGAGAACGCTAAGGTCAAAAGTCACACTTCTCACTTGTCACTTACTACCTCTCATCCATCAGATAATCGTGGCAAAGAGGAAAGCACGTAACTGCTAAATGAGAAGGCCAGCCCTGGTTCCAATCAGGACCTCACCCAGCTCCCTCTCTTCTGGGAGTTTTTGGATTTTCCAAGTGCCCCGGGGAAGGAGAAAGGGGGGTGTGGCACTCTGCTACAGGGCACTCTCTGACTCCACCCCTTTGTTCCTGTGGGTCGAATTTATATGTCCCCTGTAGCAGACCGCTGCCACCCCAGATGATCTATATACAGTCCACACCTCATGGGTCAGCCTGCAGGGACAACAGGCCCTCTGATCAGTTAGCAAGAAGGAAGTAGCGAGGTCAGCCTCAGACAGCAGGGGGTCTTGCAGGACAGTTTGTTTTCTTTGCGACTTTGGTTGGCATTCTGGATGTAGATACTATCTAAAGAACAACACCGCCTACTGGAAAAACACATTCTTCCTCCTTATCTTTCGCCTAGACACTTCCCCATTGTTTGTCTGGGCTGAGAGTCAAGGCCATTGCTCCACCACAAAAGCCCATCTCATAGGACAAATGCCACGCTTGGGTGTGAAGTGCTTACTCACGTTATATCTTGGGAATCAGAACCCGTTCCCAGCAGAAATGGTGTGCTGCCCACCCCAACTCAAATTCACATAGCACATTGGAGTTGTCAAAGAGAGACTCGTCTCATTTAATTCTCGCAAAACCCTAAGAGAAGAAAATAAGTCTGAGGGAGATAGAAGAGTCCCCACAGCTGGCAGAAGACAGAGCCAGGCCCTGAAAGGTCCACCCCCCACACTATGACTCTCTGCCTCAGGAAACACAGAGGCACTTCCAGGCTAAAGTAGCTTGAAAGGGGGGGAAAAAAAGGAGGAGGAGGAGGAAGGAAAGAGAGAGGGATGGGGAATGGAGGGAGAGACACGATAAAGGAAGCATTACTATTTAACTTGAATGTTTATTTTCTAACAACAACAAAAGAAAAGCTAAAGTAGATAAACGAGAGATTTCACCCCACTTTTCGAATTGCATTCCATCTTAAATTCAGAGCCCTCGAGCACAAAGTGGGCTGGGTCTCAAAGAAAGCACCTGCTCTCCCAGACCGGCACCTTCTTAACCGTGTTTCCATCTCTGCTCTCCCAACTCCTTCAACAAGCCTGAGATGGTCTTCGACAAGACTGTCTCCACAGTAGCCTCTGATTGGGTACTTGGAAATGCCAGCTCCGAAGTCCCGGGCAAGACTCAGTGGGGAGACTTTCAAACCACTCATTAGAATGAATTCATCACCCTTTTCACATAGCCTATAGATTTGCCTGATTTGCTGCCCATGATGAAATGTATGGCCTCTTGCCAGAACCCAAGGGGACACTGAGGCTTTCAAAACAAAAGGGCTTGCTATTGGCGAGCGTCAGTCAAGACGTTCAATGCCTCTCTGAGCTATTTGTTGCTAAAGGTTTCTTGTTGCAGAAGACAGTGTGAGTCAGGAGACCAAGGGTCAGTACACTCCCCCAACACACACACACACACACACACACACACACACCAGCATGTAAATACATCCTAAGTCCAGTTTGTAGCCTGAACTTTTCATGTAACATTGAGACATACTTGTAGCATAATCCTATCCCATAGTCTACCTAAATACTTGCAATGCATTTACACTATTCCAGTAAATGAGTATAACACCAAAATTGACTTAATAGTTCTCACTTAGATGGGCACATGAATTGTTTCCAGGGTTTGACACTATATGTAATGACATACTGGGTGTCTTTGTGCATAGAACCGGGTCCAGATTTCGGATGTTTTTTAGGGAAAAAGAAGTCTCATCGATGTAATTATTGGGATGAGAATAGGAGCAATCCTAAGGTTCTCGATGGCTATGGTTCACCTGTTTTCAGAAGAGTCAAAGTCATTTATAGCCCCTTCAGCAGACTGTATATCTGCCTGTTGCATCACACAGAGAGTATAATATTTTGATTTTTGCTTAGTCTTTTGGAGAATTGTTTGCAGGTTTTAAAAAATCTATACTAACAAAAATGTTGCCCAAATTCTACTAACCAATTGCTCCAAAACACATGGTTTAACATAAAATTCTCTACTACCAAGACTCACTCAACGTTATTATTTTCTGTTGTTAATTCAATGCAGGTCCTTGGGACAGAAAGAGGTAAGCTGTTTACAGTTGTTTTCATACCCCGATACCATTAGGTTAAGTTCCATTTCCAGATTTATAGCATTAGTCATTTTTAGAAAGGATTGTTTCAGGGCCTGGGATAGAAGAGCACCTGCGTGTGACCACGATGATGTGATCCAGACAGGCCCAGGACCTCCTAGTCTACTCAAGAGCCCTCTGGTTGAAACAAGGTGATTAAAGTCAGGGCCGAGCTGGAGGTCTTTCTTCTGCCACAGGCACCTGACAAGAAGGAGGCACACGGTCAGCCCGTGCCACTTAAGAAAGACGTGGCTGGACCACTGCTCCCAGGAAGCTCTTGGTCTCCCTGGCTTTGAAGCAACCCATGCATGCACGCATACCCTCCTCTGATGGTGCACACACACACACACGTGCACACATTGTTGGTGTTGTGCAACGCAACCCAACACTCCCTCAGTAGTCGGCATGCTAAGCCGCAGTATGTTCATGCCCACCTTTGAAATACCATTCACCATTCGCTTGCGATGATCAGTTGCGTCAAAGCCAAGGGCCTGAGCCATGGCCAAAGAGTGCAGGATAGTCCCACAAAGCAACACTGGTTCAGATTTCAGAGGCTGCCACCAACTCACTTGGCGGTTTGGGCCACATTGTGTGGCCTCTGTAGGTCTCAAGTCTGCTCTTCCTGGGAGTTAGGCTTGAGTGCGCCTCACCTGGGTTTGTAGATTCTCCGGGGCCCCTGATGGAGAAGCGGGGGTCAGTTGGCAATTCTAATAATTTTAAAACCTAAAGGAAACTGTGCCCTTTTCCACACCAGAGCTCAACATCCTCACTAAAATGTTCAGATGCCTTGGACTTCTGAGATTATCAGTGCAATGACGTCACGTTGCTCAGCACACAAGGAACAGAGGCTCTGGGTGGCTACTGATGACATAAAACGATTTTATGGGATGGGTGACTAGTGGACCCGGCATCAACCCCAATTACATCGCACATAATCACTGCCCTTCCATCAGAGGTGTCCAGTCTGTGACCCACCTTGGACAGAGAAAGAGCACAGAGCCACAACCGGAATTAAGACATGTCGATGTCATCGATGTCGATACGCTTCCTTACCTTGACCACTCAGGACAGCTCCAGGGAGAGTGTTTTATGGCATTTCATATCGTAATATGATTATATCCCTTGGTGATCTGGATGGCAGATTAAAATCTATTCATGATGAAAAGGAAATAAATAGTGGTCACATCCATGGCATATGTAATTACTAAATAACTCCAGTTCCTGTGGTTGGCAGATCTTTTGAAAACTTAAAGATCAAAGGGGGAAAACGGAAAACGTATGCCTGCTGGCAAGTCCACATCAGAATCCTGGGGGCTCTCTAGTCCTGCTGCAGAAGAGATGCAGGACTTTTCAGGAGGGTGTGGGCCAGCGCTGGGCAACTCCCTGCCCAGAGCAGTTCTCAAGTTTCCCTGTTTTATTTATGCTCTATGTAAGTTCTCACTTGAATGCAGATTTCAACTTCAGTTCACTTCCATGCCAAGCCCTTCCAAGAACAAATACCTTCCAATGTGATATTCTGTATTTCGGGAATCTCAGTGATGAATTCCAAATTCAGGATTCTCGATCCTATTGAATATTCACGATTCAAAGTGGTTTTTATAGCCCCGGGGAAAAGCCACCCACGGGAGCCCAGGAGAGTTGTAGAATATATAGGTTACAGTTTCCACTGACCACCAACAACCCGGTCCTACTAACCAGAGATCACTCAGATAAAATTATCGAAGTTCCATTAGGTCCCCAATTATTTTCTTTTTACACCCTGACCAAATTACGCAACTCCTTTATGCAGTTCCTCATTATCAGATGAAGCCTGAATCAACTCACCTGTCACAAAACCAAAGCATTGCCATTGCCAGGTAAGGAGACAGAAATGCCTTGTTGGGTGGCAGCCTGGGGGTCGGGCCATGTGCTGTCCTGGGTAATGACGCACCAAGCCTTCCTGAGAAATGAGAAGCCTTTGGTCTTTGATAATGAAGCCCAATGATGAGGCCCAAGGGAAACGTGTGAGTCACAGTTGGTAGGGAAGCTGATGGCATTGTTCTTCCTGCAATTTACCAGCGATTGCTTGTTAGAGAAGTTTGGGAGATCTGAAGGCTTGCATATGAACTAGACGAGATTAACTGGAATGGATGCAGATGATCTGGGGGGAAAAACTGCCCATTTCTAATCCTTCTCAGTTGGTAACTTAGAGGTTACCACCCACAAAACTTTATAGATGGTTGGAGGTTGAAAATGCCATTATCTGATTTAACATTTGCCTGACCGGGTTTTGCAACCACCACTGTCCCAACTGAAAATTCGAGGAAGCAAAGGCTCAGACCAGTGATTCACTGACCAAAGTGACTATAAATTAGTGGCGGCTTCCTTACAACAAAATGCAGGACCTCCAAAATTAGTGCTCCTAGGGTCCCCGTGACCCCTGGCTGGCCAGAGGCTCCACCCTCCGCTCATGCCACTTTCCCACTGTCTCAGCCCCTGATGTCACTTAATGCAGGACATTTGCACGTGCTATTCCTCTGTCTATACCTCCCCTACATTTCCATCTCTCCACTCTCTCCCTACTTGGCAAACCCCTCTTCAGCCATCAGACCCCAGCGTAAAGCCACACTGAATTTAGGAGATAGTTCTGACCCACTCCCCAGAAGGAATAAATGAAGCCTAGAGAGATGGGAGTTCCTTACCACTAAAGTCAAGTTCAACTTCGAAGCCCAAACAGCAGCCCATGCTGCCAATCATGGTTTGATTCCAAAAATGCATGAATGCTGACTTTCCCTGGTGCCCTGCCCACAGTTAAGACGCTATCGTTTATTTACTCAGTAAATACTCACAGGGAGTGTGCTTTGTCTAGGGTAGAACAGAGTCATGGTCAGGAGAGACCCACCAGAATCAGACTGCCCAGACTCATCGCTAGCAAACCACATCCTTGGGCAATGTTGCTCATCCTACGGTAGATGCCGAGAGCAGAGCCAGGCCTGTTGCAAGTGCCCGATAAATATCAGCTCTCACTGCCACGGCTCAGTGTGCATCAAGGGCGTGATCCCCATCCCCCATTACCTCTCCTTCTTCGCTTGCGTATCGTTGCTTCAATTGTCTTTTAATATATTTTTATAATCCCTTTTCTCTTAAAGAATTTCCTCCTAATAATTCAGTTTTCTCACTTGGCTCACATTTCAAGAAGGAACAAGGTGATTTCTGTGCTCCTCTTGCTTGCTAGGGCTCACTCTCCTTCAACTGCTAAATAATTTCTAGAGAATATCAGCCCCCACCCGCCACCTATCTATAGTGACTGTAATGACAAGGCGAGTCTGAATTCATGGCTTCCAAAAGCAAAGAATCATGATATGGGCTCATTTGAAACACAATGGAAAGAACTCATATAGGTCAATTTGTTCCATATCCGTTTCCCTGCCTTGAGAAAAGGGAGAAAGAACGAGCTGCCTATTGCCTTATAGAACAACCCCTTGTAGCACAGCCAGTGAAACAGAAAGTGCTTTGGAAACAGGACTCAGTCCACTATGACTGACCTTGCCTTTGAGTGGAATTTTACCTACCATGGGAAATACCAACATTCTGTCAACTCTAATATTTCCTTTAGCTCACCATTCGTGACCAGGAACCACAGTGTGGAAAACAGAGGTAAGAGCACCTTATGTAAGAATTATGAACCAAACAGGTAAGCCATCGCACTACGACTTCCCTGCACTGTGACTTAGTTTTTACGAGCCTCAACGCTGTGGAGCTGATGCGTGTGGGTGTAATGAGATCATTTTCATTGATAGAGAGTATTCCTTTCTGTTAATAACACAATGTGTACCCGTAATTTAATATGACCACGTGGGTGGTTTCCAGAGTTCTCTTCTTAGGAATGTTGATGAAGTTATGAACAATATTGTAGAAGTCTTCCCACACACACAACACGGTAACTTCTCTGAGGGTGACATTTCAGGGCTGGAGGCTGCGCCTCTCTTCGATGGCACTAGATGCGTCTTCCAGACATGCTGGTATCACCAACAGCTTATGAGTCCTCCTCGTCCCCCGTCATGTCCAACAGTTATTCCTGACAAACTTTAAGTGCTGCCAATCCTTTGGGTGTAAAACAGATTTACCTTAAGTCTATCAAACGAAGAAAATCAAACTGTTTCCTCTTACTAATGGATGGTAAAGATAAACATAGGATACCCGTCTGCAGAGATGTCTACTGCAGCATATAAATACAGGGTCATGTTGCTACCAGTGGTGGGTTTGGATATTATTAGTATTATATTGTTCAAACAAATCTATCGTACTTTTTGCATTTCTTTCTTCACTCCATATGCTGTGGAGATCCTGTGTTCAGGTCTAATCCCGCAATCTCTTTCTGTTGAGCCACAAGAGGGCTGGCAGCTCGAGGAAGCAGACCCCATGGGATATATTGGAATGACTGAGGGTTCTATTGGCCTGAGTCCTAGGGCTGCCTCCTTCCCCGCAATAGGGTCATCTTGAGAAAGTTCATTCTCAATATGGAATGGAAATCCAAATAGTAATATTAACTCAGTGTTACACACACACACACACAAAATGTGTGACACATAGTACGTAACTGACACATTTTAATAAATATCCTTCCTTCTTCAGGGATTCCCAGCCCAACTGACCCATCAGACCTAAGAGTTTCCTGCCTCACCTCCATCTTGTCCTTATCCCTCTTCTGCGCTATTCTATCTAAGTCTTAGATTGGAAAACCAATCTGGAAATCTTATTTCCCCTGATGTGTGCCACTTCGCTAATACAAGTTGCTTAAGAGGGGCGCCTGGGTGGCTCGGTCAGTTAAGCCACTGCCTTCGGCTCAGGTCATGATCCCAGAGCCCCAGGACCACGTCCAGCATTAGGCTGCCTGCTCAGTGGGGAGTCTGCTTCTCCCTCTGGCCCTCCCCCACCCCCATCTCATGCTCTCTTTTGCTCATTCTTTCTCAAATAAATAAATAAAATCTTTAATAAAAAAAAAAAAAAGTTTCCCAAGAGAGGACTTCCTTTTTTAAAGGAAGGCAGTCAAAAAGAGCTGTGATTAACAGGCTGGGCCCAATCTGGAAGAATCAAATGGCAGAAGCGGTAGTTCTAGAGACCAGACGAGGTGTAGGAAGATAGAAAGACTTGCAGCATCGGGGGGCAAGATCTAGGGGCTGAGCGGGGGCTGTGAGAATATGCCACAGGGATGGAAAAACAGAATCGGCTTAGAGACAATTCCAAAGTCTTAATCTGAAAGACAAAACCGTGCCCACGTGAAAAATGAGGAGCTATTCGAGACTGGAACAGCAGCGTTAGGGAAGCGGATGGCCTTCTCCAACAGGGGTCGAGTCGAGCATCCCCGGACCGGGAGTATATTATCTGTCCTGAGGTCCTGCAGACTGTCCTCCATTCATGTCCGAGAAACAGCTGATGAAGGAGGCAGCCCACTGAGGATGGGGGAAATGTTTCCAGAGCCTTCAAACACCAGATTCATTCCTCTTTCACTCACTGAACATCCACAAAGCACACGGTTTGTATACAGAATTGGGCTGGGTCCTAAGCACACAGAACAGAGACAGCCCTGCCCTTCAGCTGAGCAGCGCTTTCACACCTGCCACTGAGCGGGTGTTCATTCTACTGAGTAAAAATTCATCGCTGGGTCACCAGGGCTTGGCAGAAACTAGATCCATAGAAAACCACACAATCCCCACACTCGGTTTTCAGTCTAGCACACTCTCTAAAGCTTACTGGTTTTAACTGCAATACACGAGCTGAAGGAGGCAGCACTCTTCGTGTAGAAGAGGGAAATCTATACCTCTGTCAATACGGATATTATCATCCTTATTCTACAAATGAGAAAGGAAGTTGGGAAATGCTTATTCTCGATAGTTCAGATACTACTTGATAAACAGACCTGGCTCCATTCCCCGATTAATGAATTCAAGCTAAGCTATTAGGAGTCTGAGAATTCTGTGCCCAACAATTCCAAAGTGGGGGCGGGGGGATCCACACCACCAGGCAATTCTCGACACCAGCTGGGTGACCTGCAGTTCAACTCTATTCTGACACCACAGGGAGTCCCTTAGATCCCATAAATTAAGGGTTCGATCCCACAAGATTGCACCCCCACCAGCCCGTGTCAGATGTCAATCATATGCCCAGGTTGTCTGTCACCTGGGCTTCTATAGATCCAAGGTTCCAATGAACCCCTCCCTAGAGTCAATTAATTTGCCAAAGGGACTCACAGACCTCACAGAAACATCTTTCTTGCTGGATTACCATTTTATTATGAAAGAATACAATTCAGCCACAGCCAGATGGAAGGGAAGCATAGGGCAGGGTCCTGAACAAAGGGGCTTCTGTCCTCATGGAGTTTGGGGCCCTAAATGATGGCACGTGGAAGAGTTCTGGTTCACCATCCCAGAAGCTCTCTGAATCCCATCCTCTGAGGTTTGGAGGGGCTTCATTTCATAGGCACGATTAATGAAACCATTGGCCATTGGTGACTGATTCGACTTCCAGCCCCTATCCCCTGCCCAAGGTCAAGGGGATGGGACTATAGGTTCCAACCCTTCAGTCACGTGGCCGGTTTACCTGTCAACCAGCCCCTATCCTTAGGCCCTTTTGGAAAGTCAGCTCATTAACATCAACTCAAGTAAGGCTGCCAGGGGTTTGTTATACATATTAAAGAACGTGTATCATTCTTATCACTTAGGAAATGCCAACGGTCTTAAGAGCTGCTGTTAGAAACTGAATACAACCAAATACATGTTTCACCACTGCATCACAGAGTCTAAGCAAATGGATTCGGGACCAAAAAAAAAATTATTTTGATATATTGGAAGATGGTCCAGAAAGGTTTGGCTCTACTCCAAAATTCTAACATGAATCTCTAAGCTTGGGATTGTAGGTGATCTGTCTTCTTTTTTGTTCAAAATTTTTGTTTTCTGACATTTTCTTTTTCTATCAGCACTTTATAAATATTATTTAAAAGATAACGGCTCTTAGCTTATAAAATTACTTTTTAATTGCATATAAGAGTAAATTAAAATTAAAAAATAAAATAATAAATTTAAAAAAAGAGTAAATTAAAATCTGCCAATAGATATGTATGGATACCTGCTTAAAATAAAATGCTTTTCTATAACTTACAAAAGAAAAGTCTAAAACTGTGTTACTTTTATAACACTAACAACATAGAAGCAGTGGTGTTTTTTGAGTGATCAGTACAAACACCACATGAACAGCTTTATATACAGAAGAATTTTGAAATATTAGTAATTATTGATATCAATATGATTCAACAACCCATGCCTTTTTTATTAGGCTACCCTCCCTCAAATTTTACTGACCACCTACACAATGTCCTCCCTACAATGTTCTTCTACTTACTCAGTGTCAATCTCTTCATTAACGTGACCCTTTGTCCTCCAAGTAGAAGAGCCTTATTTCATGGGGTTATAAAACCAAAATGCAGTTTTATGTAAAATATATATATGTAAATAATATTTTTATATGTACATATGTGTATCTGTGTACATATAAATATGTGTTCATATATAATATATATTTTTAATATTATAACATGTAATATACATATATATGTATATATATAATTTCCAAAGATTAGCTGCCATTATTCTAGAACAAAATCAGTTAAATATTTGCAGTGGATTATAGGCTCAGAATTTCATTCACTCATTAAACAAAGAGCCAAAGGGCCTTCAAAGGAAAACAGCACAGCAAAGTTGTTCTGTTTGTTGTTTTGTTCCATTTAATCATTCTCTGCATAGACTACAAATGCATATAGCTGTTTCCAAATGCTCTTTTTCAAGTTGGACTTTTTAAATATTCAAGCAAGGCATTCCGCGTCGAAATCTAATAAATCAGTTGCCACAATATAATGAAAAATTCATAATCACTGAACACTATTATATAAACTACACAAACCAAGTAATAGAAAATGTCAATAATGTTATTTTCTTTTCTCAAGTACACTCTTACAGTTTTGATCCATGTTGAAAAGATAGCAGTGGCCATTTCAGTAATAAGTCCCTACGTATTGCTTCACTCTAATTTAAAGTAAAGTTTTTAAAGTATTTTTAGAAATACTACAAGAGGTCTTTTAGCTTTCTCTTGGTTAGGATTTGCCTAGTATATAGTCTCATTCTCCCATTAGTGATCACTCGGTCATTATATCTAGGTGTCATTATATTTGCACATAACTGGAATTTTTCAACTAGTCTATACCTAATTTTTAAATGCTTAGCTTAAACTTTTGACATTTATTGTGATTACTAATATTTTAGATCAGTTTTTTATATTATTCTGTGACTCCTATTTGCCCAACTTTTTTGGACTATTTCTTTTCCTGCCAGATAGTGGGTTCATCTCCTGATTCCCCTATCTTTCTCCCCCCTTGGAAGTTATATGTTCCAATTCTGTTCACTCATTCATGACCTTTAAGATTTTAAATAAAATCATGTTTGAATTTTAAAAATCTGAGGTTCATATCCTCTTCCTGAGCAATACAAAAAACTCAGAATGCCCTAAATCTGATGGTATGGATTCTGCACTGTTTGAAAATTAAGCTCCTTTACTTATAAAATTTGAAAATCAGAGATGTCTTTAGCATAATTCCTATTTTTAAGGCCATAAATTGGTGGGTGAAATTAACTTACTCTGATGAATGTGATTTAAACTTTAAACGATCAAATGTTTTTTCTTTTTTTTTTCTTTTTTTTAATATTTTATTTATTTATTTGACAGAGGGAGAGAGACAGATCACAAGTAGGCAGAGAGACAGGCAGAGAGAGAGGGAGAGGCAGGCTCCCCACTGAGCAGAGAGCCCAATGCGGGGCTCGATCTCAGGACCCTGAGATCATGACCTGAGCCAAAGGCAGAGGCTTTAACCCACTGAGCCACCCAGGCACCCCTCAAATGTTTTTTCAACAAACATTATTACACATAATTCCCTCTAACAAACATTCTTCAGCTCCACATTAAAAGTCACAATCCTTGGAACCATTAAAATAGAATGTAAAATGTTTCAGGAGTACTCTGTTCTTGTTAGCAACCTTAGAGAAAAATTCAGCTTTTTGATGACAAGAAGCAATAAAAACATATAACCTAAATGCTGCAGTAACTGGCATGTAAATATTTGCAATTAGTATTACGTATCAAAGTGTACTGTCAAAAATATCCCAATCTTCCAAATTTCTTGCTCAGCTACTAACTAGAACTGTAATTTTAGTTATATTTTTTAGACTGAATTAACACTATATAGCTTATAATTCTGCCTTCATACTAATCACCTTTCTTCCATGTTATGTTATTACTATCTAGTATTCTACTTTGATATTGTTTTCATATTATCAGGCTTTATGATTTTTATACAGTTAATCCTTGCTTAAAATTATTAATATATTTACTAATATCTTTGCTTAGTATTTCTCCTAACACTTTACTCCTTCCTGTGGCCTTGACTTCATCCTTTATTAGTGTTTATGAGAACGACATGCAGTGGAATTATGCTATTTTCACTGAACATAAAGAGAAAACACCATGTCAAAACTTGGCAAGCAGTAGTATCTTAAAATTTAGGTTTCTTGTGAACGCTAAACCCTTTTAATGAACTTTTTGTATTCTGTTACCTTAAAGTCCATTGGTCTATCTTGCCCTTTTAAAGAATGTTCTAGCCAGGCATGATTTTGTAACATTGTGCATTGGTCATTTGGAATATGATTCACAGACCTGAGCAGATCTTTCCAAGGTTAACACATTTTATAATATTTTTTTAATTAAACCTGCAAGTAACACCACCAGTCTCATCAGAAAATTGTACTGTTATGTAATGATGGTAGATACAAGTTTTTTCCAAATTCCAGTTTGCACTAGAAAAATCTAATTTTATAATTGGCAACAAATGCTGCCAGTTGTTTTCCATAAAGTGACAGGCTTACTTTGTTCATTTTTAATAAAATATCTGCCAACTGCCCAAGTCTGAATAACCATAATTTTGGGGTTAGTCATTCTTTTAGGTTAAAAAAGTGATAGTCCATTAAAACAAAAAGCTATTCTTTCAAGTTAAAAAAAAAA
>CM053604.1:3878530-3922166 GCA_028646535.1 Procyon lotor | reverse complement strand
GGTTGCAAGACCACAGGAATGTATTTGAGGTCATTGCATTATACACTTAAAAATGGCTTAAATGGTAAATCTTATGTTGTATGTATTTTACCACATTTTTAAGTCCCTTTAGCTCAAACAAAACAAAACCATTAAATTGGAGCAAGATCCCACCACTCACTAATGGCTCTCAGCAAAAGGATTGTTCTTCTGTCGCAGAAGAGATTAGAAAAGCCAGAAGGACATACTAGAACAAAAATGAAACATTCTCCTTGAATTATTCAAAGGGCTAGCCAGAGAACTGGAAGGGTTCTCTCTTCCCCCAGGTAATTCAGAGCTACTGAATGCCGTATCTGAGTACCACCTAAACTCAGCTGCCAGCACGCCTCACCACACCTGGAGAAACACAGGACTATAAAACCTCTAAGTGCCTTCCAGTTTAAACAAGTAAATAAAATCCGGATGGCTGAAATGCACCATGACTGAGCCCTGCCAAGCCCCTGCTCTATCTGAGACCCTCCAGAAGCAGCAGACGGCTCTGAGCTCGGAGAGCTCCCACTTCTGAGGGGGATGGGGCTCGGAGGCTCCTTTCTTTCTGGAGCCTGTGACATGCCTCTCCCAGCGGGGCTCACACATGCTTGGTGCCGTACCCGTCGCTGGGTCAGGTATGCGCAGGGAGGACCAGAGACTCAGATGGAGAGAACAAAGACCTGCGGTCCCATACCCAGCTCTTGCCGACCACAGGGCAGATGCTGACTCCCTGAGCCTGCACTGTCCTGATGCGCCCGCCACCCAGGATTATTACAGGGGTGGACTGCATAACGAATAAAGAATGGCCGTGGAGAGACTGGGCTCACGCAGGGTCCTTGGAATCCGGTAAAGGAATTGTAGACTCACGGCACATGTCCCTGAGTGAACTTTCTTCTGTTGTGGTGGATTTTATCATCAGAATAAATCAGATGGTATAATAGGGTGTCATGGTACAGAGAGAGAGAGCCAGACAGACCAGGTTCGAATCCCGGTTCTACCCCACGTGACTTCCCACGAGTGCTACAAAGATGCTCTCGATCTGCACCTTCCCCTCCCCTGCTGGTTTTGCAAGGACGAGGGCCACGCCAGCTTCACAAACAACACTCTTCCCCCTTAGCTTCAGCAGGTGCACATTCAGAAAGCACTGTAAATAGAGCGTTTATGACCCATTTTGAGTTGGTGCCAAAGGGCCCTTCTCAATAGATGGGAGTGAAATTTCCCATTACTTTCAATGACAGACTCTGTCGCGCCAGGTTCCTATGATCCCTAAGCTGCAGTTATTTTTCCTGTGTCCACCTCCAGAGCCAGGGATGGAATTTTCGGACTGCATATTTACTATAAGTCAAACTGTGGTTTGACCCTAGTGGAACAAAAGCACACTTTAGTTAATTAGTTGATTAAAGTTAGTACTTCTTTTTGACCCTAAAATATTCACCATGTACCTGCACCACAGGATGTCCAACCGAATGACTGGTACATCGGAGAACACAGCCGCCAGGCAGTGGAAGAGGCATTAAGGAAGGAGAACAAGGTAACACCTTCTAGAAGCCCATCTCACTCTGTCTGTAGCCATCTCATGGTTTTCTGCCCGTAGGTCCCAGCACATACCGAGCGGTGTGCTTTGATGCACCAGCATGGATCTCTCAGTGCTCAGGAGGTTGTCATTGAAAGGGGGTCATGGCCGTGTCACTTACTAATCATGTGACTTCCTCTCCTTCCAACTGTCTTTAAGAGGGACATGCGACCTGATGAGCACTGGGTGTTACATGCAACTGATGAATTACTGAACTCTACATCTGAAGCTAACGATGTACTATATGTTGGCTAATTGAAATTTAAAAAAAAAATCTTTAAGTTTAGGTTTCTTTATGGATTAAATGGAAACAGTAAAATCAACCCTACGGAATTATTTGGGAAATCAGATGTGGAAGCTGGGGTATGAATGGAGGTCCCCATGGAAGATGCCTTCCTTCTGCTTTCTTCCAAGCTCATCTCGTTACTAACGGTCTGCCCAAAGTACAGGCAGACCTTTATGTCTCCTGTCTCCAGGAAAGGTGTGGGGATCATGAGTAATGTCCCAGTCAGGATATGCTAAGTTTCTGTATTAACTACCCCAAGATCTGAGTTGCTTAACACAGCAAAACTTTCTTGCTTGCACTCCATTGTCTACAAAGGTTTGGCGGCATAGACCTAAGCTGGTGGAGACTGTGTCTCCGTGTGTGCTCACGCCAATCACACCACTCTCTCAAAAGTAACACCCATCTCTGCTCACATTTCATTGGCCAAAGCGACTCACAGAGCCAGGCTTAACTTCCCAGGGTGGGTGGGGAAAGACAAACCCACCATTTGACCAGAAGGAGAAAAGAAGTGAAATTACTTGGGATCAGATCAAATGACTACTAGAATCATCATCACCAATAGCAAATAGTTATTTAATAACTATTTAGTTATTAAATAAAAATATATAAATAAAAAACTATTATAAATAACTAGCAGAGAGCTCTATTAGGCTGTGAGAAATCTCTCAGAAGTGATGAAGGTTCTCAAGACTGTTGGATCATCAAAACCTCTAACTAACCAGGGCGTTGTTTATTTTTGAATGAGGAAATACAAAAATGGAGGAGTTCATTAGTAAGTGGGTAGATAAATAATAGGTCCCCAATAAATTTTAAGAGGGGTAGCTCTCAGAATTGATATTGTGAAATTAAATGAGATAAACTACATGTAAGTTTCTAGGCATTGAATAATGCCCCCTGACAAAAAAACCCACATGCTAATCTCCAGACCTTGTGAATATGCCTCCTTACTTGGAAAAAGGGCTTTGCGTGTGTGATTAAATTTAGAAGCTTGAGATGAGGACAGTATCTTGTATTAGCTGAGGGGATTCAAAGTAATCACAAGAATCCTTAGAAGAGGAAGACAAGGGGGCTGTAAGTCAAGGGCTCCCGGCGGCCTCCGGAAGAAAAAAGTCAAGGAAATGCATTCTTCCCGAGGGCCTCCAGAAGGAAGCCAATCCTGCCACCCCTTGATTTTAGTCCAATCAAACCCTTATCAGAACTCAGCCTCTAGAACTGTAGGAGAATAAATTTGTGCTTTAGTCCACAAAGCTCATGGTAGACTGTCCTAACAGCAGTAGGAAATGAATACAGTTGTTAACAAAGTATCCTGAACATATTAGAAGTTCATGGAACGATCTCATTTTCTAGATGAGGAACCAGAGGCTAAATCAAGTTCTCAGTCATAAAGAGGAAAAAGTGGAAAAGGGGGCAGAACCTCTATTCAAGATCAGTGCTCCTTTCACAAAACCACAGCTGATGCTAGTCGCCACCATAGTACTTTATGTTCCGGTGGGGGGCCGTAGGCGGCTAGGTGATGCCCAGTCTGCAGGACCCTCCCTGCGCCTTCCCCGGAGAACCCCACCCTAGCAGACTTCTCTTGGGTAGATGGGGGAGCAGGATGTCAGCTCCAACCTTGCCTCCTCCGCCTGGCTAATCAGTACCCAATGAGCCACTACATCCTCTGAGCCTGTTTGCCAACAGAAAAATTGCTCTGAGCAGACCTGCTTCCAGGAGCCGCTGTGTGGATTGTGCTCGAAGAGCAATGTATGCACCACATAATGTCCTTCCAGCAACATCTGGGCACTCAGTCAAGGCTCCTTTGCCATCCCCTCCCCCCGTGTGCCTGTTCCTGCCTCCTCCCCCCCAAAACACTGAGAAAACAGCATCTCAGTTGCATGACCTCATCTTTTCTATTCTGTTCATCTCAGTTTTGTCAAAACATGTTTCCAATTAATGAAAGATAATTTCATGTAAATTGCAGGATTGCCCAGATTCATGGTGACAAACTCACTGCAGAGGTTAAGATGATAAATCTAAAAATTGGTTCCGTGTCTTGGTGTCTTCCACCTTCCTGATCTTGGGCAATGTTCTATACTTGAATCTTAAGGCTTTAATTACGACTGAATGTTTTATTTAGAACAAGTTCCAGAAGATTCCTCAATCCCACTTTATGTACTCAGAGGCTGATATATTTAAAGGGCAAGAACTTGGGCTTGACTTTTAGGAAATCTACTAAGTAGCCACAAGGCATTAGTGGATTCACTTAAACCATTCGACACTACTTCCCTTACCTGTAAAATGGGGATAAAATAACTTCTCAAATTTTGTGTAAACATAACATGAAATAATGTGTGTAAAATGCTTAGCATCTTTTTTTTAAAGATTATATGTATTTATTTGAGAGACAGAGAGCACAACAGGAGGGAGGGGCTGAGGAAGAGGGAGGGGCAGACTCTCTATTCAGCAGGGAGCCCAATGAGGGGCTTGATCCCAGGACCCTGAGATCATGACCTGAGCCAAAGGCAGACGCTTAACTGATTGAGCCACCCAGGTGCCCCTAAAATGCTTAGCATCTTGAGAGCATGTGTCAATAAACCTTAGCTTCCAGAGTTATCACGTCACTATAGTTTCTTAGTATTATTCATAAACTTAATATATTTATGGTATTAGTGTAAGTACTATAACCATTATTATCTGTATCTATAACTATAAATATTAGTTATGCATAATAGTTATATATAGATATGAAATATAGTCTATATGAAGATAATTATATGTAATAATTAATTATAAACATAAATTATTATATATAATATCTATCTATAAAAAATAGTAAGTCCTGCACACATCTAATTAGATCTATTCTAATAGATCATGTGTCACCATCTATATAAGAATTGTATATGCAATTGTATATGCAATTACATTAATTGTACATGCAATTAATTGTATATATATACAATATATACAATTGTATATACAATCAATTGCATATGCAATTACGGTTACAGATTTTTCAGTATTTTTCATCATATAAAAGACACAACGTAGCCACAGAACCAGCCTTGCAGGTGTGCTGTTATTTAGGAGAATCACTGCATTTCCTAGCCCTTTATGACCAGACCTCCAGCCTGAGCTACTACCCCGGTGGGCCTGGTCCCCGCAGTCTGCCTCTTCAGAGCCCTCAAGCCATCTCACACTGTCGACCTCCTTTTGGAAACTCTCCGTCTCCTCCCTTGGCTCCCATCACACTGAAGCTTTGGGTTTCCTTCTTAATCCCTCTTCACACTTCTCTTCTTCCCCCACACCTGCCTTCCCCTCACCAGAGGCTGTGTTAGCCCCTCCCTGCCATGTCTGCTCATGCTGCTACCAAAGACTGAAGCCCCACATCTTCTGGGGGGACCCTAGCCCTATATTAACATCTCCCCACTCAGAGGCCCCATGTATCATGCTCAAAGCCTCCCCTGCTAAAGCCTGCAGTGGCTCCCACTGTCTCTAGAATCACACCTGAGCCTTGGGCAGAACAGGATGTATGCGAACACGGGCAGGTAAAGAAAGCACCCCGAGGAGGGGAGGTGGAAGGCTGCTCCCGGCATGTGAGGCAGCCTGTGGAAAGCTGAGAGCCCAAAAGCAAGACAGTGCCTTTGGGAAACAGGGCCTTGGCCAGAGCCCGGATTTGGGAAACCAAACCCCAAGACAGGCTGGCGCATTTATCCCCAAACATCCTGCTAAGGTTGTAGGCATGACGTTGAGGCCAGTGGGAGATGGTGGAAGATTTGGAAGAAAGGGATGCCCTGATCTGACTGGTACATTTTTCAGAAAGTAACTAGAACCCTTACACAGGCTGACCCTCTGACCCTCAAATGCTCTCTGAACTAAACCGCACGAAGGTCTGGTTTGCCAAAATGCAAGCCACATGGGAACGTGGCCCACACAAGTGTCACTGTGGCTGGCACGCCTGAGAAAAAACATTCTTCCTTCTGCTTCAGGATGGCACTTTCTTGGTCCGAGACTGTTCCACGAAATCCAGGGCGGAACCCTACGTGCTGGTGGTGTTTTATGGGAACAAAGTCTACAATGTGAAAATCCGTTTCCTGGAGAAGAATCAGCAGTTTGCCCTGGGGACAGGACTGAGGGGAGAAGAGGTGGGTATAACCTGACAGCAAGGGGAGACGTTAGGGGGATGCTGGCCGGCATCTGTCATATCCCCATGACTGCCGGGGGAGAAGGAAAGCGCGCCGCCCTGGAGGTAGAGACTAATTCCCTTCCGGCCCCTTGTACAAGCATCCCTGCCCACCTTAAGCTTCAGCCCGTGGGCCCCAGCCTCTCCTGACCATTCCATGCACCCTCCACGTAGCTCTGCCCATCAGAGGAAAATTATCCTGCAGGACACATCCAAGTCCTGCCTCCTGGGAGGTCTCCCCTAAGACGGAGTTAGTGTTACCACCACATTCCTTCCCCAGCCCCACGCCAGACTCCCACAGTTGGCATTCCTCACCATACCTGCTGGCATTAGGAACCTCGGGTTTGTGTCTCCAAATTGAATGTGAGCTCAGTCACAGCATTCGGTGCCATGTTGGGCACGCGTCCTCAGACCTGCTGATAGGCAGCTAGGTGAGAGAACCCATCCCTTAAGGCATTTGAGAATAACTGCATAAAGACAAAGGAGGAAGGAGACTGATGTCACTGCATGTGCTTATGGCAGGCCTGGTCTCTCCACATCACCTCCCATGAACCCCCAATGACTCCTTGACATAACAGTTTCTCCAATCTCAAATGTAGGGAAACTGAGCCTCAGAAGGTTATGTAAATGGTTAGAGACACACGAGTAGTAGGTCAAAGGAAGAGAAGCTACTCTTTCAACTCTTCTTGAAAGGAAGGTAGGAAGAGGGATTGGAAGGGAAGGGTAGGGACCAAGTTCTGCATCACCATTTACTAAGTATGTGAGCTCAGACCAGTCACTTAACGTCTCTGGGCTCTAGTTTCTTCGAATTGAAATGTAATGTTCTTTTCTTGTCTAGACTTCTCTAATTCCGTAATTCTCATTTAGCACCTCCAGACCTCAATGTTGTCCGTTGGTCTACACTGTGGGCTGAACTCTGTCCCCCCGACCCCTCCCAAATTCCTATGTTGAAGCCCTCACCCCTAGGACCTCTGAATAGGACTGTATTTGGAGCTAGAGTCTTTAAAGAGGGGATGAAGGGTAAAATGAGGTCACGTGTGTGGGCCCTAGAACAATATGTCTGGTGTCTCTGTAAGATTAGGACACAGACGTGCACAGACAAGAGGATGGCCGTCTACACAGCAAGAAGAGAGGCGTCAGATAGAACCAACCCTGCCAACACCTTGATCTTGACTTCCAGGCTCCTGGACTGTCATTCAGGTGCCTCCTCCCTGCCCCATCTGTGGTCCTTTGTTACAAGAGGACTGAGAAAACAAATCCAGTGTGGAACTAGAAGTTTCACACAACTCTCCACTGTTCTTCAGTAGTGATCAAAGTGAAGACCACGGTCAGGGTTTCCAGGGCCCATCGGGAAGGTGCACAGGGAAAATCCCATTAGTGGCCGCGTGAAGACTCCAGCTTAAACCCAGGGTCCGACCCAGAGCCCTTTTGGAGGATCACACGTAGCTGGAGAGTGGTCCGCACCGGCCTTTGCGAAAGCCTGGGGAAGTCTGGGCATGAGCTAGAGCATGAGCGGAGAGATAGATAATGCATACATCTGCCACATCAGCCACACTGAGAGAGGAGGACAGCAAAGCTAAAGAGAAGTAGCCAATCTTCCCTTTTGTGATGAGGATTAGTGACTTAACGGCACTCCGAGCTGGCCTGACACTTAGCAAGCCCACAGTAGATGGGAGCTGTTATGCTTCCGTTCTTATTCCCGAGTCACTGCAATAACTGGGGTGCAGTTCCCCTTAACTAGATGCCTATGGTTAGCGGACATTCCAGCTCGGTCCCCCTCCATCCTTTCTAGCTTTTTCCAGCTCCTAGAATTTCTCATGTTCTTAAAAAAAGGCTGTATATGACTTTTAAGTGCTCGGGACACACAGGAAGTGGAAACCACGTGCCCTGACCCTTGGGTTTCTGAGAGATGCTGTGACATTTGCTCTCTTACCCTGGACCTCAAGAAGCCTCGGAGAAGGGTGTACTACTGAGCCCCTTTTCCCACCGAGGACACAGACCTAAAGAGGTCACAGCCCTTCCCCCTGAATGCCACGCTTCAGTCTGTTCCTTAAAGAGGAGACGGCGACTCTTTGGGATGACATCCGAATAGCAGAATAGCGTTTAATCAGACTGTCACCCAGTTCCGCGGCTCAGCAGCACCTGCCTGCCGGGACAGCCCAGATCAGACCATCAGCCTCCAGGTGGGCTGCTCTAATAATCGTCACTGAGGACCCCTCAAGGATCCAAGTGCTTATTTTAAGAAAACCCTTTTTGGGTTATTCTGGAGTTTTCTCCTCCCATGCATTATCCTCCCAAGGAATTCTCCTTTTTCCTACATTTATTTAACACCTGTATGTTTGCTGCACACAGGACCTATCCTGTGCAGCCAACAATTGCTAATTACCTTCATCCATTTCTTCCTTCCCGGCCACCCTGCCACGATGGTGCCACCAATATTTCCATTTAACAGAGACACTGAGACCCAAATGTTACATAACAGGGCCCCCCAGTCACAGCAGATAGAGGGCTTCATTTTTCATTCTGCAAAAATACTCGTGTGGTCTCAGATAACCTCGCAACCAAATGCAAACCATCGCCCACTTGCTTGAAAACCCGTCCAGAACGCGGGGTGAGGGAGAGTTAACACTTTCGTGAGCATGAGACTCACGAAGTGAGAAATGACACTTTACAGCTGTACACTTTCCGGCCTCGCGAGCCGGGCGCTGGTGCAAGACTGGGACAGTCTAGCTTGCTCTCAGCTCCCTCCTGCCCCTCCCCAGGCACGGGAGCCCCCGCTTTGCTGGGGAGGACACTCCCAGCTTTACAAAAGGAAGACAGAATATGCCGAGTGCGAGCCAAGGCCAGCTACTTCCTCTGGGGCTTGAATAAAGAAATAGCATCTTGGTTTGACTCTGCAGGAGAAAGGTAATGAGATACAGGGTTGTCAAGGATAATTTTGGTTTTGTGCGGCTTTTTGGCTGCCTTGCAAACTTGAGAATTTAACCACACATCCGACACAGCGACACCCCTCTCAAGGGAGTTATTATGTCTCAGAGGAGGTGATGTAAATACAGTCACAGAGACTCAGACACACAGAGGCAGGTGCTTAGTGAGTATGGGTTTCCGTCGGGAATGATTCCCGAGAGCCTCTGCCTCGGGTTTGTGCACCCGAGCACTAGTAAGGCACAGCTCTTCCCACGATGTGGGGGTGGCAGGGGACGCCTGGATGAGGCTCTAGAAGGCGACCATGCCAACATCTTCCCAAGCACAGAAAGGGAGCAAACCCACCCACGTCTCCCAAGAAGAGGCCTGGGGAGATCCATTTTGCTGCATAGGTAGGTATTTGGGTCATCGTGTTAGCCACGTGGCTAGAAACTCATGTCTGAATTCAGATTTAGGAAAGACCCCGTGTCTTCGTGCCCTGGGCCCTCTAACAAAGCACCACCAAGTTGGTGACTCCAAACATCAGAAATGCCTTCTCTTGTGGTTCTGGCGGCCAGACATCTGAAATCAAAGTATCAGCAAGGCTTCTAGACGCCGAGGGAAGATCCTTCCTTGTCCCTTTCAGCTGCTGGTGGGTGTGGGCAAGCCTCGGCTCCTTGGCTTGTGGGCCACACTGCCCCAATCTCTGCCTCCGCTCTAATCTCTTCCTCTTCTCTGGATGAACCTCCTCCCTGGGCTTCGGTCTGGTACAGGTACCCATGACTGCTTTTAGGGATAACCCAGAATTTGCTCCTCCTACAAAGAAAGATCCTTAACAGACCCCATCTTCTGTCACGTGAAGTACTATCTATCCACTCTTGACGTACAAGGCAATATAGATCCCCGGCATTGGGACATGATGTCCCCAGAGGGGGGACCACCTTCCAGCCCACTCTACCCATTTGCTTAGCTATCGCCCAACCATTCATCTTATGCCTACACCATGCTAGACTTCATGCTCCATCCTGGGGACACAGAGTCCTGACCGCCCAGGGGCCGCCCTGCTCATCTGTGCCTATCGATGCACGCGCCTAAGCAAGGGTAAGACTGGAAGTCTTTAGCAACTGCTAGAACACCAGCCCCGGCAAGAGAAGCACCTGCCATTGGCAAGCCACAGAGCCTCACCTGCCGCCAGCCGCTAGCCTGCGTCGGAGTTCAGAAACCACGTGTGTCAACCTTTCTGTGAAAGCTCATGGAAAGGAGCCATTTCCATCATCAGACCTTTCCCTGTCCTGCAAATGGTTATGATAAGTGACCGAAATGTATGCTTGATGTTTACTTGGTGAGTCAAATTTTAAAGACCAGTAAGTAGAGACAAACAATGAACCCACAAGCTCACAGCTTCTCATTTCCCCTGCCTGCTTCTCCCTTTTCTTCTCTCACTCCTATGCGTGATCCCAAACAGACTCCTCTACCCTTCTGGCACTGAATTATCACCTACCGTTGGGACATAGGGCGAACACAAAAGGTTTAAAGAAATCTCAAGATCTAATATTAGGATGACATTTGCTGCCCTCCTGGAAAAATCATTTCATATGAAAAGAAGAGCTTCATTATAATATTTTTAAGAAGTCTCTTTAGGGTAATAATACATCAGTTGTGGGCCTATCACTAGACGGGCATAATAATAAGAAACGACAGTAATGATTTATCACCCCTGCCTCGCTTGCTTCCTACCACTTATTAAAATTATAATTTCATGAACAATGGCATCCATGCAGTAGGTTATTAAGAGAATTAATATTGCACCCGCTATTTCAAGACCATCCTGAAGCTAGCAGGCGTGAGAAGAGGAAGCAGGCATTCTCCCTCTGAAGATGAACATCAGGGAAGAGGCTTTCCTCCGAGCCACCTGGGTTAACCAGTTTTGCAGAAGAGTTCCCCGTGAGAAGTTTCTTTTCATTACTCACTTTCAGTTTTGGCAAATTTGAGAAAAGAGAAAGAAAATACTGTTCTTAGTTTATAGCTGGAAGTGAAATACCAAAAAAAAAAAAAAAAGGTGTACAGTGATCATCTATAAAGTTCTCCAAGGATCTCGTTGCTCTTTTTTCGTGTTCTCGGCAAACCCAAAAGGGATGAGGTCATGGTAATGAGACATTTATTGAGCACTCACTGTATACCGAGCTGTCTTCTAAATGCTGAATACGTGTCAATTCAATTCATCTTCACTAGGGCCCTAGGAGGTGGGTCCTGATATTACTCACCATCGCTGTTTGTAGATAGAGAAACTGAAACAGAGAGTGTGAGACACTTGCCCTAAGTCACACAGCTAGTGAGTAGGAGAGCCTAGTTCGGAACTCGGGCACTTGGTCCCCGAAGGCCCTTCACATACGACTTCTCTAACACAACCCCTGCTTTCCCCGTGGCACAACTGGGAAACCACGTTCCCTCAGCATCAGGTAGGAACCAGGCTTTGTCGTGTGCCTCTCAGGGGTGGACAGATAGGGTATCTCCTTGAAACCAGATCCAGTAACAGGTGCAGAGAGGCAAGTCGCAGAGTCAGGCAGGACTGTTTGAGTGTGAAAGGACAGAACCCAAGTCAGATGAGCTTGGGTGGGAACGACAGGAACTCCTGTGGACTCAGGATGGGCAAGGACGGACCGGATCCAGGGACTGGGCCATGTCAGGAGACTGATCATTTCCTGCCTCTTTCCCTGAGTCTTTCCCCCCCAGTGTGCTGCCTCTTTAATCTTCACACCAGTCACAAGAGGTGGGAAGGAGGGGACCACCATCATAGTGGTTACAGACCTCTAGCTTTGAAATGCAGTGCTCCCCCGAGCATGGGGCTCCCAGCAGCCACATGCAGCCCCGAGGGAAGGCTCCTGGGTGGCCTGGTGATGTCCTTGAGTTCTGAGTTAGTTATTTTCAGAGCACATTACCCCTAAGTGAAATCACCTCATTGTATAGGAAGTTATTTTCCATCTGTTCCCACCAGAATGCGATCTCCACGAGGGGAGGCACCATGACAATTCCATTCCCTGCTGGGTATCCTGCAAACATTTCTGTGCTGAGACGGACTGGGCCGAGGGAGGATTCACAACACTAGAGCAGCCTCAAAGGCCTCCCCACCAGGGCTCCCTCCCTGCAGGCTGTGCCCCCTCCATCCTAGGCTGCTGGAGCCCAGGCTCACAAGCCGTAGCAAGCTGGATAAGGGAAAAGCAGACGACACATGTCCAGAAAAACCAGGTTGCATTCCTGTCCTGGCCCCCTGGCTGTGTGACCTCCGAGCAGGTCAGGCCACACCTCTGAGCTGCACTTTCCTTAGCATTCCATGAAGGCCATTCCCCCTGCCCTGCTCACCTCCCAGGGTTACGGCCAAGGAGGATCAACATCGTCTTAAGGAGCGCAAGGCAGGCTGAGTGAGCTCTTCCTGCTCACCCTCCAGGATTTACTTTGAGGACACACCCAAACTCAGCTCCTCAGAAGCCTTCTCTGGGCCCTGTCTTCAACGCCTGCCTTTGTTCATGCTTCTTTTAGAATCCGTAAGCCCTCTTGTCCCTTTCTCTAGACACCCAGAAGGTAGAGCCCATTTCAAGTACCTCGTCAGCCCCTCTTCAGCCAACCACCCTGAACTTGAAATAATCTCACTGTCCATTCAATCGCCACAGCCCTCTGTCCGTGCAGCTTCAGAAACATAACAGTGAAGACCTGCTGTCACCTCCTTATTTCACAAGAAGCCCAGGGAAGGACATGACCTTGGCTAAGAATCGCCAGGACTCTGTGGCCGGATCTGCTCCTTCTGATCACCCCAGGACTCACTGGAACACAGGGGTTTCTGGAAGGGGAGCTCACTGCGGGCCTTCCCACCAACCCACTCAGTGACGGTCAAGCCCTGACCTGCCCACTTCTAGTCTCCCCAACCATCTTACTCTCCCGTGATAACATCTTTACCACTCATCTTTTGGGACCTTGCTTTCCACTCGCTTTTCTTTTTTTTTTTTTTTTTAAACACTTTCTGACTTCACGATTCGGAGGAAAAAAAAATGTTAAGTGAGTTCAAGTCTTCCCTAAGGAAAATGAAGCCTCTTATTCTGTGCTTTAACCCTCCGACACAAAAGAGGCTAAAATTTTCATTAACTTTCTTTTCTGTGTTTCAGAAGTTTAACTCGGTGGAAGACATCATTGAACACTACAAGTATTTTCCCATTGTACTAATTGACGGGAAAGACAAAACCGGGATGCGTAGGGAGCAATGCTACCTAACTGAGCCCCTGCCCCTCAGCAGGTGTTTCTCGCCTTGGTAGGCGGGTTTTATCTTCCCTGAGGTTCCAGTCCCACGGGATCCAATACCTCTGCCTACGTTTCACTGGTTTCAAAAGATGATTTTTCTGTGGCTTCTTCGAGGGATCCCTTCTTTGACTTCAGAGAAAAGGAAAACATTCTGTCATGGAAATTGGGAAATCGACCTCGGTTTTGAAAGTTCAAGCCACAGAAGAAATATTGAAGCAAAAATAAAAACGAGACGAAAGAACAAGAAGGAGCAAAAATAAAAATGAGCTTCTAAAAAAAAAAAAAAAAAGCTCCCAAAGAGAAAATTATAAACGTGGTCACCGTGCTTCCAGGTGAGCATGGATTTAGAAATAAAGGTGACAAGAAGCTTTGCTTAGAAGTTTGCAGCTAGCACGGGACAAATCTGCGTGAGACTCCCATCCTATGCTCTTTATAGGACCTGGTCCTGCCTTTCTTTCAGAAGTGGTAGGACCTGTGAGGGTACAATGTTTTGGGGATTCCTTATGCTAAAGATGTTAGTGAATATAAGCTCTATTTTATTTGTAATCCTGAAACCTCAATTGTGGGGAAGGAATGTAGCAAAAAAGGAGAGTGTTTGCAAATATCATCTATAAGACAGAAATCAGAAATGCTTTTATTCCAGGATAAGAGGGCCGTGGGCGCAGTCTCCAGAACTCTATTTTGAGTGGCTTTAAGACAAATGGAATTAGGGGCGCCTGGGTGGCTTAGTTGTTAAGTGTCTGCCTTCGGCTCAGGTCATGTTCCCAGGATCCTGGGATGGAGCCCTGCATTGGGCTCCCTGCTCAGCGAGAAGCATGCTTCTCCCACTACCATTCCCTCTGCTTGTGTTCCCTCTCTTGCTGTGTTTCTCTCTGTCAAATAAATAAAATCTTTAAAAAAAAAAAAAAAAAGACAAACGGAATTAGCAGATTTGTAGTAAGGGAGTGAGCCTATGTCTGAGTAAAAGTAATTTTTTTTAAAGATTTTATTTATTTATTTGACAGAGAGAGATCACAAGTAGGCAGAGAGGCAGGCAGAGAGAAGGGGAAGCAGACTCCCCGCTGAGCAGAGAGCCGGATGCGGGGCTCGATCCCAGGACCCTGAGATCATGACCTGAGCCAAAGGCAGAGGCTTAACCACTAAGCCACCCAGGCGCCCCACAAATAATTTTTTTTTTAATTCCAATTATGGACTTCCTTTCAAAGGAAAAGAAGTATCCTCACATTAGGGTTACTTTTGAAGGGACATTGCACACCTCCTGATACTGTCCCCTCCTAACGCTAAGAGGATCTTTTATTATTCCTATTTTACAATACAAATGAGGAGTGAGAGGCTCAGAGAGGTTACTGGTATCACTCAGTGTAAGAAGGGAGCACACATCTTTACCCATTTTGCCTGGCTCCCTCCAAGCATACCTTCCCACGTACATTCCCTGTGGAATTTTACCATCAAGTTGAAAAGCTAAAGAGGGAGACACCATTTGGAAATACAGATTTGCCTGCACTGATATATATATAAATAAATAAACTCTTCAGTGGAGTAAGTTTTAAAAAAAGAGAGAGAGAGAAAGAGAGTTCTGGCTGAAATCAATCTACATAATGACGTCAGATGTTACCAAAGCCTACATGTGAAATTTATGGAATATTTATGCAGGAGTAGCTTTAAGGCAGAAGTAAAATCAAAATCGAACTGGAAGGAAAGAGATAAAGGCTGGGAATCATGCTCAGGATTCTCTCATCTAAAAGAGCAGCCGAAGAGTGCTCTCCCAGGAGCTCTGAGCATCTATCTACCAACCAGACTCCACGGGTTCAGCTTTCCTGGGGTGGGTGGGAAGTGATGCCTCTAAGTCAGGTCGGGAGCATTGATGAAGAAGCTCTTCATCGGTTAGAGTTCCTGATGCCCCACTAAGCCTCCCTTCCAGTGCGCCTGCACGGGATCACATAGGAGCTGGGAGGCGAGTGTACCGAACGGCGGCTTGGCTTCTAAGGAGCGTATTGCTCAGAGCTGCAGGGAGTGTGGCTGCCAGTCACTGGCGGCTGGACCCCTGCAAACCCAGGCCAGCATGGAAGACCGTGGGGGCGCTAGTCAAGTGCATGAAGAATCTGAGCCTCGTCTACAAAGCTATCGGGAGATGCCCGCGACCTCTGAATCGCTTGTTGGTGCCACTCAACAGTGTGCCCAAGAAATGTCTGAGTGTCCTCAAGCACCGTGACTGTCAAAACAGACGAGCATCAGCTCTTGGCTAGCATTTTATGAGGCTCGTGTTTCTCAAAATGCTTTATTCGTAAATGCCTGATATGACGGGAAGAGGGGGTGGAAACCAACCATCTTAAAATAAAAAGCCCACCATGCTTATCCGTAATGAAAATCTCCGGAAAGAAAGACACAATTCAAAATAGTGACAGGGTTGCTTTTTAGACGATTAGGGTTTGAGGGACCATGTTAGTCGGTCTTCTGGAACTCAGATGCCAAGACAAGTGTTAGAAGTGCAAACGTTTGTTAGAGGTAATGCCTGAGAAAGATAAAGGGTGAGCGGGAAGGAATAGGACTAAGCAAGGAGAGCCTTTGGACTGTGACGTGGTCTGACCCCCGTGAGAGGAGACAGAGAAGGAGGGAGATGGGAGTAAGGAAATCATCCAGCTGAAGGGCGCCTGGGTGGCTCATTTGTTAAGCATCTGCCCTTGGCTCAGGTCATGATCCCAGGGTCCTGGGATCAAGCCTCGCATTGGGCTCCCTGCTCAGCAGGAAGCCTGCTTCTCCTTCTCCCTCTCCCAATCCCCCTGCTTGTGTTTCTGCGCTCTCTCTCTCTCTCTCTCTGTGTCAAATAAATAAATAAATAAAATCTTTAAAAAAAGAGCTAGGAACCCATCCAGCAGAGATGCAGCTCTGGGAGAGTCCTGGCCAGTCCGCCGGTACGATCCAGAGCCAAGATTGCTCCTAGAGGATAGAGTCCCTCGTGAGTCAGAGATGGCTAAGTCTTAAGACACACAACACCATCTAAGTCACTGCCAGAGGCTGCCCAAGAAAAGACAACCCTCGGATGCTATGGGAGATCCAGAAGGGGCTCCAGAGGAAGGCTGTCAGATAGCCCACTCAGCACCAAGTTCCTTTCCAAGGGAGAGCCGAGTGGCCCACCACCACGCCTGCCACAGCGACTCTGGTTTTCAGTGTGGATTGTAATAAGGACATATTGCTTATAAATATTACTGAAGAATAAGGGTATACGTATTTTAATTGTACTTGATTCTCACAACAGTTCTATAAAGAAGGCAGGGCAGGTCTTCTGGACCCACCGTGTGACTGAGGACACCGTCTCCTTGGCCCAAATCTAATGGTGACATCGTCATGGCTGAACCAACATCTTCAGACACAAATCTATTCAGTGTCTAGCTGCTTATTAGATCTGTAATTGGAAGAGTTCGACGATTTGGGTTCAGCTTGCCCAAATTCCAAAGGGGTTGAATCCCTCTTCAACTAGTATTTAATTTTCCATGGAAAAGTGTCACTTGATTCCTAGCCGCCAGAGTAGTGAAATCTTACTTTATCTCATTACAGTATCTATGCATTCAACACACTTCTTGTTGACTACATAACTATCATTCTGGATCGATTTATATCTTTCTCAACTTTAATAATACCTGCTATAAGCACTTGTTTGTGTATGCATATGCATTCATTGTCTAGACGTTCTTGAGGATGTTAGAAGTGATGCATTAAGTGGGAGAAACAGACAGAAAAAGTACTCAATAAATAAGATAATCTATTTTACTGTCTTTCCATTTGAACACTTATCACTGAGTGCTTGTCAGTAAGGTCAATGCTAGACATTTTGATGAAGCTTATTTGAGATGGTTTCTAAAAAGTTCTATACCAGAAAATTTTAAATTTTTTCAAATTTACTTAATGGAAAATTCACCCACTTGGGTATATGTGTGTGGGAGAGGACGTGGGTGTGCAGGTGTGTGTTTAGAGTAACCACATTGTAGCCAAAAGCAGTTAAATTTTCTGTGCTAATGACCAGAGAGGAACCAAATTCTACACCCCATTATCAAGCTTAGCCCATTGCCATGTGTATGTACACATTAACACGTTTTTTATAAGATGGTCTGTATCATAGACAATTAGCATTATATTTGTGTTTCCATTTTTGCATACTAATATTTGTTTTAGCTAACATTCACTTGCTTTTGAACATTCATGATTTATAGCTGTGTTAAATGAAATCAAATATGTGATTGAACATCATAATAGCTCTGTAACTGAGTATTAAAGAAAGGAATTCAAAAAATAGTTTAATTTTGTTCATTTCATGCCTTATTAGCCCTGAAGTCCTTCTGAAGTCATAGTTAGGATAAACTTAGGACAAAATTTCTGGAACAATTTTTGACATATGAGCATTAGCTCATGCTAGATTTGGGGAACAAAGATGAAAAGACGTAATCCCTGTGATTGAGGATTAAGAATCTGGAAATTAAAATCATGCAGCACAGAATAATAGATTTGCTAATTCTCTCCCTTGTACCACCACTGCATTGGTAGGCAGAAATGGATGTGTGGCGAGGGTGCAGTGAGGGAGATCTGCCCAGGGAAGATGTTCAAGCAAAGAGTTGAAGGACAGCCCTAGAACCCAAGCATTAGAGGTACAAATATTTTGTCAGTCTGCTTCTGAGTGCTCTTATCTTTAGGGCTCTATTTTTGGCCATTCTTGTGACCAGTCGAGCAATGACTACCTAGTGAATGGGAATGTGAACAACAGAAGTGTCATCTAGAGAAAGGACAGATGATTAATCAAGTGGTTCTGGGGAAACGGGCTCACCCTATGGGAAAAACATACAATTATGTCCCTATGTCAAATCACATACAAAAATAAATTCACCACGGATTCAATAGCTAAAAGCGAAAAAAAAACTTTAAATTGAGCCTTGTATTTTACTTCTAATAATCCTTATGATTTGGGGATAGGAAAAGAGTTCCTAAACCACATGGCAATATGAATCATAAAGGGGAAGACTGAAAGATTCATTACACCAAAGCTTAAAATTATTGCAAAAGTTAGACGAAGTCCAAAGGCACTTAACTCCACAGAACTATGAGCAAAGAATATAAACAAGCAATTCACACACAAAAAGAAACCTCTTAGCCCTGTAAGATGTCCAACCCTGCTCTCCTAACTGGACAATGATGGAATTGACACAGGATGTCAAGAGACACTGTCATGAAATGGAGCTATCTTCAAGGACATATGATGTGGAGCCTAATGGAAGATGGATATGTGGCTCCTCTGGCCCCCATCCCCACAGCTGGACAACGGACCCACACAGGGGAGATCTTAGAATGTTTAAAGAGAGACCAGAAGCCTAAAGAGTGGACAACCCCATGAGAATGCCAAGTGAGCTTCTCCTCTGCCCATCGATGGAAACAAAATGGGCAAATGATAGCTAGACCGTTTCTCCATGTTCCCTGAAGGGCTTGCTGAAGCCGAAGGCAGTTCCCCAAGACCCTCCCCCAGCAGGCCAGGACCTCATGATCCTCTGACAGCTACTTTCATGAGAGTAGCCAGAGAAACATTAATTAAAATAACAATTACATAGCACTTTCTGCTCAGCAGATTGGTCAAAATTAAAGATTTCAGAGAATATCCAAAGCTGGTGAGGATCTAAGGAAGTAAAAATTCTCAACTTCCGGCTGGAATGTGAACCAGAAGGGCACCATGGAAAGCAATTTAAAAATAGTAAAATATAAAATGCATGACCCACCACAATAAGAATTCCAATTAAAATGTGGCTAAATGTGAACTTAACAAGTGATCTCTCTGGAAACTCCACTAGAATGACAACAGAGGAATTGAAAAGTCAAGAATAGGTGATAAAGGGAATGGAAAAAGATAGCAGAAAAAGAGAGACATCCACAAAATTCGGGGTGAGGGAAATTAAAAGGACAAATAGTAACTGAGTTAACAAAATAGAAAAAGCTAAAATGTAAGCCTGCCAGGAGGAAATTCAACAAGAAACAAGCTTGACGAGAAACAGGATTGACCTTTTTCACTCACTTTTTGCTCACTGAATCAGTTTCAAGCTGGTTCCCCTTACAAAAATCTGGAAAGCCTCAGTAATACTCCCCAGCCCTTTCTTTTTTTTTTTTTAAGATCTTATTTATTCATTTGAGACAGAGTGAGAGTGAGTGAGCTAGAGCGAGGGAGAACACAAGCAGAGGAGTGGCAGGCAGAGGGAAAGGGCGAAATAGGCTTCTTGCTGAGTAGGGAGCCCAACGTGGGGCTCGATCCCAGGACCCCAGGACCGTGATCCAAGCCAAAGGCAGACAACCAACCCACCGAGCCACCTAGGTGCCCCTTCCCAGACCTTTCCCTAAGGTCGGCATAAACCCAGCCATTAAGAAATAAGCATCTTGGGGCGCCTGGGTGGCTCAGTGGGTTAAAGCCTCTGCCTTCGGCTCAGGTCATGATCTCAGGGTTCTGGGATCGAGCCCCACATTGGGCTCTCTGCTCAGTGGGGAGCCTGCTTCCCCTCTCTCTCTGCCTGCCTCTCTGCCTACTTGTGATCTCTCTCTCTTTGTCAAATAAATAAAATATTAAAAAAAAAAGAAAGAAAGAAGCATCTGTTTATTTATTTCAGCCTGACACAGACAATATAAAGAAATAAGCTTATAGATTAATTTGCCTCACAAACACAGATACAAAAATCCTTAACAAAGTATTGGCAAATCAGTAGGGAGAAAAGATGCCGACCTAAACAACTCTGGAACAGAGTGGAGACTGTAAGACCAAAGACAAAAGAATGACACACAGCATTGTACTCCAGCTGGTAGAGGCATTTCTCATACTGGTACACGTATGTACATACAGTGGGATTGAACACATCAGTATGTGGGTGCTAGGTGGTAGGAGCCAAGCTTCCCCCCGTTAGAATGGAAGATGCCAGATAAGCAGGGGGATAAGGTCAGAATGAGCCAGGGACGCTGCATTATAACTGGAGACATCAGTGAGAATTCATGCTTTGTTTACTATAGATACATATGGATAAACATAGAAATAATTACAGATATATGGATAAGCCCTAATATAACGCATACATTTCTGAGCTCTGTCCATTTAGAGGGCCTAGAAGGAATGACATTGGTCTCTGTCAATAATTGTTCCCAAGGAACTAGAGGCAATGACCCTCCAGTGGCGATTCACACACACCAAACCAAAGGCCAGAACTTGGTTTCTAATACCAATATCAAAGAGAGGAAGGGGGGCTCCCTGGAGAAATGGCTGATTCGGGGGCTGGGACAGGGGATATCCACGATGATCCTGGAACATCAGGTCGTGAGAGAAGGGAAGGAAGTACTCAGACGCCACTGCACAATGATGGAGGAAAGTGAGAGGACACAGAAGCTAACAAAATAAATAACATGGTATAGGATTATAACCAAAGGTATACAATAAATATTCATGAGTCCACAATGATATAAATAAATGACAGACAATGAAAATAATTCAGGCACAGAAGAATTCCAAATAATTTACGTGGATACTACACCATGGGAGGAGGACCATATCTACTCACTCCCTAGGTGTAGGCTATGCACAGTGAATTTCTCCCAAAGAAGAAGAAAATGGAAAGAAGGGAAAATGACTAACCTTACAGTGGAGACTGATGATCAAGCTTAATGTGATCAGTGAAAACTACTGCTCATTGTAGGGGCCCTTGTTATGATATGATGAGAATAGCCCTTTACCTCAGTGGGCTTCCTCTCAAAATCCCATAACCACAATCTCATCGTGAGAAAAATATCAGACAAAACCAAAGTGAGGAACATTCCACAAAATACCCGTCCAGTATCCCAAACTGCCAAGGTCATCAAAAACAAGGAAAGTCTGCACAACTGTTCCATCTCAAGGAGACTAAGGAGGCATGTCAAGTAAATGCAGTAAGGAATCCTAGATGGGGTCCAGGGACAGAAAAATCACAAGAGATAAAAACTAAAGAAATCCAAATGGAGTGCAGACTTTGGTTAGTAATAATGTAGCAATATTGCCTCATTAATTGTAACAACTATATGTGCAAGATGTAAATCTTATTGATGTGAGTTTTTAGCAACAGGAGAAATTTAGAAAATTGAGAAAGTATATGGAGACAAAGGAAAGCAAAAAAAAAAAAAAATGACAGACAAGAACTAATGGAAGGAAGCAGAAGCAGTACTAAGAGGAAAGTTTACAGCAGTAAACAATTGCATTTAAAAAGGAGAAAGATCTCAAATCAGCAATCTAACTCTACATCTCAAAGAACTGGAAAGAGAACAAAGGAAACCAAAGGTTAGCAGAAGATGCTATCAAGAGAAGTAGGAGATCAGCCACAGACTGGGAGAAAATATTTGCAAAGATACATTTGATAAAGAACTGTAGTCCAAAATATACCAAGAAATCTTAAAAGCCAACAGTAAGAAAGCAAAAAAAAAAAAAAACTAAAAAATGGGCCAAAGACCCTAAGGGACACCTCCCCAAATAATATTTGATATATAGACGACAACCAAACATATGAAAAGATGTCTCACATTAAATATCAGCAGAGAAATGCAAATTAAAACAAGATACCACTACACACCTACGAGAATGGCCAAAATCTGGAACAGGGTAATGCGCAATGTTGGCAAGGATACGGAGCAACAGGAACTCCTCACACGTTGCTGGTGGGAATGCAGAACAGTACAGCCACGTTGGAAGACACTTTTGCAGATGTATACTCTCACCAGATGATCCAGCAGTGACACTTGGTGTTTACCCTACGGAGGTGAAAACTTACACCTACATATCCGCCTGCACAGGGATATTTCTAGCAGCTTTATTCCTAACTACAAAAACTTGGAAGCCACCAAGACTTAGTGTTAAATGAACTGTGCTACATGAGACAATGGAATATTATTCAGTGCTAAAAGGAAATGAGCGACCAAGCCGTGAAAACACATGGGCGAATCTCAAAGGTATATTACAAAGTGAAGGAAGCCAATCTGCAAAGGCGACCTACTGTATGATTCCAACTACCTGACATTCTGGAACAAGCAAAACTATCATAACAATTTTTTTTTTAAAAAGCCACAGTGAAGGGGTAGGGAGAAGAGAAAGATGAAGAGGCAGAGCACAGAGAATTTTTAGGGCAGTGAAAATACTCCGTATGCTATCACAGTAATGGGTAAATGTGATCATACATTTTTCCAAGCCCATAGAATGTGTAACACCAAGAGTGAACCTTCACGTAAACTATGGACTTGGGTGAGTATGAGGTGTCAAAGCAAGTTCATCGATGGTAGCAAATGTCCCTTCCAAGTGGTGGTGCTGAGAACAAGGAAGGCTCTGCACATGTGGGAAATCTCGTATCTTCCTCTCAATTTTATTGTAAACTTAAAACTGCTCTTAAACATTAAATTCTTTCTTTAAAATACTCAAAAAAAAAAAGTTAAAAGAAGGAAAATAATAAAGATTACAGGGGAGAGAAATAAAGAATAGAAAAGCAAAAGGGGAAAAAAATCAGTGAAAAAGGTTGGCAAACTCTTAGCAAATAAACAAAAAAAAAAAAGTTCCAAATAACTAGAATTAGAAATGAAAGAGGAGACATTACAACTGATGCCACAGAAATAAAAAGGATTATAGGAGATCACAATGAACAGTTACATAGCAACAAACTGAATAATCTAGAAGAAATGGGTAAGTTCCTAGAAACATACAAGCTACCAAGACTAAACCCTGAAAAAATGCAAAATCTGAACAGAACTATAGCTAATAAGAAATTAAAGAAGTGATCTAAAACCTCTCAACAAAGAAAAGCCCAGGACCAGATGTCTTCACTGGAGAATTCTACCAAACCTCTAAAGAATAATTAATCCTAATCTTCCTCAAACTTTTCCAAAGAATTGAAGAGCTAGGCACATTTCCAAACTTATCTATGAGGCCAAAATTATTCTTATATCAAATCCAGACAAAGGCACAATAAGAAAACCATAGACCAATATCCCCGATGAATACTGATGCAAAAATCCTAATTAAAAAAAAAAAATCTTAATCAAAATACTAGCCAACTTCACTCAACAGCACATTAAGAGGCTTACACACCACAGGCAAGTGGGATTTCTACTCAGAACGCAAGGACTGTTCAACATACAGAAATCAATAATTGCAATACACCATAGATTAACAGAACCAAAGGCAAAACCCCCATGATCATTGCAACAGATACAGAAAAAGCTCTTGATAAAATTCAACAGCCTATCATAACAAAAAGAATTTCTTAAAAAGCACAGTAAATGGTGGGTATTGGAAGAAACTACCTTAAGAAATGACAAACCCACGGCATCACACTCGATTGTAAGCTTTCCCTGTAAGATCAGAAACAAGGCAAGGATGCCCACTCTGGGCACTAATGTTCAACACAGTACTGGAAATCCTACACAGAGCATCATCCAAACTAGAAAGGAAGAAGGATATTATCTCTGCTCTCAGATGATATAATCTAATATCTAGAAAACTCTGAAGATTTCACAGAATCAACATGATAAGTCAGTTGGGTTTCTGTGCACTAACAATGAAAAATTTGAAAAAGAAATTTAAAAACAATCCCGATCACCAGAGTATCAAAAAGAATAAGATATTTAGGAAAAAAACTAACCAGGGAGCTGAAAGATTTGTACATTAAAAACCACAAAATGTTAAAAAAAAATACAAAATGTTGCTAAAACAAATCAAAGAAGATACAAATAAATGGAAAGACATCCTGTGTTCATGAATTGGAAGACTTAATATTGTTCAAATGTCTATACTACCCAAAGCAATCTACAGATTCAATGGAATCCCTATCAAAATTCCAATGCCATTTTTTTGCAAAAATAAAAGAAGAAAACCATCCTAAAATTTATATGAAAAATAGTCAAAGAAATCTTGAAAAAGAAAAATAAAGTTGGAGGCCCACACTTCATGATTTGAAAACATACTGCAAAGCAACAGTAATTAAGATGGTGTAAGTACAGCATAAAGACAGATATAGAGACCAGTGGAACAGATAGAGAGCCCAGAAATAAAGCCTTGCATCTATGACCAAATGATCTGTGACAAGGGTGCCAAAGCTGCCCACTGGGGAAAGGACAGTTTCCTCAACAAACGGTGTTTGGAAAACCACCCATCCATATGCAAAAGGATGAAGTTGGACCCTAACTTAGACCACATACAAAAATTAACTTAAAGTGAATTAGAGACCCAAACATAAGATCCAAAATGATAAACCTCCTGTAAAGAAATATAGGGGAAAATCTTCAGGACATTGCATTTGACAATGATTTCTTGGATATGACAACAATAGCGCAGGCAACGAAAACAAAAATTGACAAATGAGACTTCATCAAACTTAAAAACTGTGCAGCAAAGGAAGAACAAGGTGACAGGCAACCTATAGAAGGGGAGAAAATATTAGCAGATGATATATATCTTATAAGGGGTAAATATCCAGATTATGTAATAGACTCCCTACAACTCAAAACAACAAGAAACAAATAACCTGAATAAAAAATGGGTAAAGGACTTAAAAAGACATTTCTCCAGAGCAGATATACAAATGATGACAAGATGCTCAATATCACTAATCATCAGGGAGATTCAAATCAAAACCTCATACTCATTAGTATGCTCATTATCAAAAAAATAAAAACAAAACAATCAAATAATAGCAAAAAAACAAATCTTAGGATATGGAGAAATTGGAACCCTGGGCACTGTCTGTGGGACTATAAAATGATTCGGCTGCTGTGAAAAACAGTATGGACTTTTCCCCAAAATATTAAAAACATAATTACCATATGAACCAGCAAGCCCACTTCTTGGTATGCATCCAGAAGAACAGAAAACAGCATCTCAGAGATATTTGCACACCCATGTTCATTGCAGCATGATTCACAATAGTCCAGGGGCAGAAGCAATCTATGTGTTCACCAACAGATGAATAGATAAAGACAATGTGGTATATCCATACAATGGAATATTATTCAGCTTTAAAAAGGAAGAAAATTCTATCATACTGTACACTATGGATGAACCTTGAGTACATTAAGTGAAACATGCCAGTCATAAAAACACAAATACTGCACGAGATTCCACTTAAATGAGGTATCTAAAGTAGTCAAACTCATGGAAACAGAAAGTAGAATGTGGTTACCAAGGGCTGAGGGGAGGAGGAAATGTGTAGTTGTTGTTTAGTCAGTAGAAAGTTTCAGTCTTGCAAGATGAAAAAGTTCTAAACATTAAGTTTTACAAAAATGTGCAAATAATTAACACCATTGCACTGTGGACTTGAAACTGATTAAGATTCTAAATTTTCTGGCATGTGCATTTACCAATTTAAAAAAATGTAAAAAAGCAACTGACAAAATGTGTATGTGTGTCTCTCTGTATATCTAGCAACATATATATAAAGGTAAGATCTCATGATGAAGTAGGACTTATCCTAGGACTGACATACTGGTTTAACATTTGAAAATCAATGTGATTTTCCACATTAACAAACTAAATGAGAAAAACTATTTGATCGTCCCAACAGATGCAGAGAAAACATCAGAAAATAACTTATCATGGATTTATAATAAAACTTCTAGCAAACTAGGAATAGAAGAAAATTTACTCAGTCTGATTAAGTGGATCTACAAAAGCCTTCAGCTAACATGATACTTGATGAAATATCAAATATTGAAAAGGAAAGAATTAAATGACATCTTTAATCCATTCTTCCCTGTTATCTGGGAAAAACCCCTGGAAAAGAGAAGCTGGGTAATCTGATTCAATTTCCTTATAAGCATGAAATGGCAAACGTCTCGGCAAAGAAGCTAATGGTACTTACTAAGAGGAGAATCTTTTCCTGTGGACAGGCTTGCTTATAGTAAACAAACCTGGAGCCTATGGATTTATGGAGCATTGCTCCATGGAAAATGTTATATCACTATCAAAATATAACACAGAGAAGCATTCGTGACTTAAATGGCTCACTTACGTGAAAATGACGTGAATTGCTCTCATCATTTAAAACGGCACCAGAGCATATCTGAGGTCACAATAATGGACTCGCCGAGCTCTGTCAATGGTTCTGAACCTGTTCCTGCCTCATCTGTGTAATTTGACTACTTTCACATCTTTGAGTTGGGTGAGTCTGTTTTGATAATCTGATCCTTGTTTTATCACAAATATGGTCACCCTAAAATCAGGAGTACGCAAAGATGCCTGATTCATCATTGGACTAGAGGCTCTAGCTAGTGCAATAAGGCAAGAAAAATAGCAAATAGAAGGTATTAATATGAGAAAAGGGGAAGTAAAACTACCTTTATTCAAAGATATACTTTAAAAAAACAAGAAATCTATAAAATAACTATTAAAATAGTTAGCAAAGTCATAGCATAGAAAGTTACCATGCAAAAAAATAATCATATTCCTGTATCTTAGAAATTATCAATTGGAAAACAATTTTTAATTCCATTTTGAATATTATTAATGCAGTTAGGAATAAACTGGATGAAAAAATGTACAGTACCTCTCAACCAAAAGCTAGAAGCCTTGCCAAGAAAAGTTAAAGGAGACCTCAGTAAATGGAGAGGGGCCATATTCGTGAACTGAATGAAACACTCCATATCACTGACATGTCACTTCTCTCCACATTTATCCATAACTCCTAGCAGACCTTTGTAGAACTTGAAGAGGTGATTACAAAATTTATATGAAATTGCAAAGGAGTTACCTAGCCAAAATAATCTTGAAAAATAAAGAACGAAATTTATATGAAGACAAATAAATATATCAATGAACTAAGTCTAGAATCCAGAAATAGTCTCACATGGGTATCATCAGTTGAATTTTGGCAAAAAAACATCAAAGTGATTCAGTAGAGAAAGGATAGTTTTTTCCACAAATGGTGCTGGAAAAACTAGACATTCATATGGACAAAAAAAAAAATGAATTCAATTTCACACCATGTAAAACAAAACAAAAATTCAGAAAAGGGTCATAGATATAAATGCAAAACCTAAACCTATGAAACTGCTAAAAGAAAACAAGAGTATACTCTCAACTTTGGGTAATTTGTTTAGACAAATTAACAAATTAGTCAATTTGTTAAGACACCGAAAACAAACAACCATAAAGGAAAAAACTTAATAAATTAGATTTCATCCAAAAAAATAGTAAGTTGTATTTCATCAAAATTTAAAGTTTCTGTTCTTCAAAAGAGACTATTAGGAAAGTCAGAAGCAAGCCCCAGGTTGGGAGAAAATATTATACATACATTTGAGATATAGTTCATATCTAGAAAATATAAAGAACTACAGATCAATTTACAAAAGACCTGAAGAAACACTTCACGACATAAGATATAAAAATGGCCGATAAACATATGAAAAGATGCTCCACATCATGAGCCCTCAGAGAGATGAAAACAGTTGAATTGCCCCTGGAGAGCCAAATAGAGAAAGGAGATGGGAAAGAAGGCAGGTGACTTCTGTTTTCCATCATGAACTTCTTTTGTGTGTGCCATCTGACTTCCCAAACAAGGGGGTCAGGTATGTGTGTTAAAGCAAGAATCAAGCAAACCCACTTTTTTGATACTTCCTGCAGAAACTCTTGCACATTTGGGGTGAGATGTGCACAGAAAGACCTGCACCAAGATGTTCCCTTTAGTATTGCCTATATCAGTGAGATGTCGTCATGTTTCCTGGAGAACCATACAGCCGTTAAGAGAAAAGAGCTAGATTACGTATTTCAACATAACTGGGTCTCAAAAACACATGCATAATACTGCGCAGTAAATTTTAAGAGCACATAAAACAATACCATGTGTTGTTCTTGGGTATATGCGAGAGATAAAAAGTATGAATCCTGAGCTGCCTGTGTGCACATTACATACGTGATATGGAACGGGGCCTAGGGAACTCAAACAACAATTTGTAATAAACTACAATTCAAGAACTCTAATGTGTGCCAAGTAGTATGCTAAGCACTTTAGATGTATTGGGGTGGTGGTTGTTGTTGTGTTTTTTTTTTTTTTAAGATTTATTTATTTATTTGGGAGGAGGGCAGAAGGAGAGGAAGAGAGAAGCCCAGGCAGACCCCTGCTGAGTGCAGAGCCTGATGCAGGGGTCTAAAGTCCACCACCCTGAGATCATGACCTGAGCTAAAATCAAGAATTTAAATAAATAGATGATAGATGATAGATAGATAGATAGATAGATAGATAGATAGATAGATAGATAGATAAAATCAAGAATCGGCTGCTTAACCGACTGAGCCACACAGGCGCCCCAATGTGCTGTGGGTTTTTTAAAAGACTTTATTTTTAAGTAATCTGTACATCCAACGCAGGGCTCAAACTCACAACCTCAAGATCAAAAGTCGCAGGCTCCACTGACTGAACCAGCCAGGCGCCCCTAGACGTATTGTTTCATTAAACCTTTTCAAGGAGCCTGTCAGTTAGTGACCAATATACTCCTTCATTTCTCTAAGGCAGAAGGGAAGCACAGAAAGGCCAATAACCTTCTCAAGGTTCTTCATTTTCATTCATCCTGTCCTTTATCCAGAAAATATTTCCGGAGTTCCATTCTGTGCCAGGCACTGTTCTAGGCACTCGGGTGGCAGGAGGGAGAAAACCATGCCCTCCTCCAGCTCTCCCTGTGGGGAGGGCTGGGAGAAAGACAGAGAGAAATTATAAAGTCCAGACATTAAAAGATTCAAAGTCTATGAGAGGAAATTAAGAGTCACAAAGAAATGAATAGGGCAAGGGAGAGAGAAAGTGCCAGACGTGTGGCAATTCTAAATAGGGCAGTCAGGGAAGGCTTTGCTAGGAGGTGATATTTGAAGAGAAACATGAAGGTGAAGACATAAGACATGTGGATTTCTGGGGCAAGGGTAGTCCGAGCAGGGACACAGCTAGTGTTCCCACCTGAGGCACCCACGTGCCAGCAAGTTCACGGAACAGCCAAGAAACCAGTCCCTCCTCTCTCACACAACTGAGGTCCCAAGTGTCTGTAGCAGTGCCTGGCACAGAAGGAGGCACTCAATGGATATTGGATGGATGGATGGATGGATGGATGGATGGATGGATGGATGGATGGATGAACTAACTAGTTGAGAGGCAGAATAACCAGAGCGAGATCAGAGAGGGAACAGAAGCTGATCAGGTGGACACTTGTTGCCCTTGGAAGAATGGCTTTGACTCTGAATGGGGTGGGAAGGCTCTGGCCAGACTCAGACGCTACCCAAGACGTGGGCTGAAAAGGATCACTCTGCCTGCACAGACTGAAGACCCGGGAGGGCAGAAGCAAGGAGAGCATTCAGGAGACCGCCCCAAAAGCAGGTGGCAGTGCTATCCCAGGCTGAGAGGCAGCAAGGGCACAGAGAAGTGGTCACCTCTTTTCAAAGTGCAGAGATCCAGGAAGAGAGGCCCTCAAAGTTGGGATTCAATGCAAGGGGTCTGAGGCACCACCGCCAGCCTGGGCATTGCAGCCCAGCTGTTTTCTGAGGGATAACAGAGCAGCAGGGCGGGCACACGGGGGGCGGAGGCAGCTTTAACTAGAGTGGGCTCTCCATTCCCCAGGCAATTGCGCCCCGGGAGGCCCCGTGCTAATGTGGGGCTTTTGTGTGAATTGCAAGGCACGCTTCAGAGTAAAAAGGACCCATCTGAGACAAGAACACCAGCTGCGTTTCACCCTAAGCCCTCCGCGCCCACCCCCGCCCGGGCAGCTTCCTGGACCCCTGCAGTAAACAAGCGCCCCCCCCCCCATGATGATCACTTTCTGGGCGTGTGGGAGGGGAGAGCCACCATGAAGGTGGGGGTTGGTCAGGCCAGTCATCCAAGAGGATGCTTGATCAAATCAGTCCAATTCCGTACCCCTTAGGTCCCGCGCAAAAGGTGAAAACAAGCCAACAACAACCAAAAAACCCTTCTAATTTCACATGGAGGATAAATGTCAAAGGATACCTAAGAAAACTCTAATGAAAAAAAAAAAAATACATAGTGGAGAAGGGGTGAGCAGTCTTACCTTGCCAGATTTCTTTTTAACACAAAGTCACCCTAAATGAAATACACTAGAAATTCACAAGTAGGAACCCTAAAGTGAGGCAAAGGTGATATTACAAGTCAGTAAGAGAAGGGTGGTTCCTTTAAATACAAATTGCTGCATCCAAAACTGCTTGTCACATATGGAGGAAAAGGCAGAGTCTTCCTTTTATCTACAGAAAAAAATAATTTGCCCAAGAATGAAATCTTTAAAAAATATATCATAATAACTACTCAGAAAAAATCTATGAAAATATGGGTATTCTCTTGGCATCTGTGGCAGTGTGTATCCAGGGGATTTCTTAAGCAAGACAGGACAATTTAAAAAAAAAAGGAAAATATAACATTTGACTATGTAAGTATTTAAAATATGGCAAAAAGACAATAAGCAAAGTTGGAAAGAATAGACTGCAAAAAATCTTTGAAGCACCTATGTCAGATAAAAAATTCTTATGTATGCTACTCCAGTAACTCCCATAAATTGATAATATAAGGGCAAATAGTCCAGCTGAAAAATAATCAAAGGATAAAAATAGCCATTTGATAGAAGGGGAAATCCTGATGTTCATAGACAAATGAGAAGGAGCTCAACTTCACAATTATCAGGGAAATGCCAATTAAAGTAACAATGAGTCAACATGTTTTTCACCCAAGAGGTGGCAAAAAGTTCAGAAGAATGTTACACTCTGTCTTAGTAAGGGGTGAGGGGACCCAATTGTTAATAACAATGGGCACTGGAATTACTGCAGAGTTTAGGAAATTAACCTAGAAAACTCTGTTAAGATATATATGTTTCTCCTGAGCAATTCCAATTCTAGAAATCCATCCTATAGAATTAAAAGTAGAGTAGTTCATTTTGTTCTAAAAATCAAGTATCATGTTTTGGCTGGAGAATAAAATTTGTTCAAAATATAGATGACAATGCAATGTACATTCTGCAGCACTGGAAATATAGTTTCCACGACTGTCTACCTATAATTTTCACGCATTTATAAATGATAAGGAAGATTTTCAGACAGGTATTTGCAAGCACTGTCTGCAAATAACACATTCCCAGTGTGTGGGGGGAGTGACCTTATTTCCAATAAATGTAAAGCCAAATTGGATATTATGATACTGGATATAATTTTCTCTTTTTATTATTTTTAATTACTTGAGGAATCTTGATACTGATCGCCATCCTGCTGGGGAGAATCACATGCCAACTGAGTATCTGATTTTGAATGTACATCAGACTTTCAGGATCAATGACCAGCACACAGAGCCACACCCAGCCACAAGCAAGACTTGAAACTTGAGTCTTTCCTTCTGAGAGCTTCTTGCTGGAAGTTTAGGAGTACTCAATTAAGCCAAGCTCTTCCTTTTTGCCTTGGCAACTTCAGTTGGTTGCTGGCTAACAAAAGCCTGAGGTCAAGGAGCCAAGTTCTTGGCAATCTATGGTAGACATATGGCATAAATGGAAAAATAAACCCATGTCTTTTTAAACCACTGAGATTGGGGGTTGTTTATTGCTAAATTGCTACATTGTAACCTAGCCTGTCCAAATTGATGCAATAGCTAAATGGCCCCGGGCTCTGAATCCAAGCATCTCTTTCCTTTGTCTACAAAGTTAACTCATCTCAGTTTCAGATGTTACTGTTATTATCCCCATCATTTCCCAGATGAGAAAATTTAGAGATGAACGAATAGAGGAAGAGTTAAGTGTCAGTATTCGGACCTGGGGATTCCGAGTTTGCTTTTAGCTCTGGCCACTCACACCAAGATAGTAGGCATTCAACTATCATAGGTGTCTACTGACTGCCAGGTCCACTCCTCGGGTGAACAAGACAGACCAATAACTTATTTCGTTGTGTAGGAGAATGAGGAGACCCAAGTACACAAATAATACATGATTTCGGTTTGTTATAAAGAACATAAACACAAAGATGTGCTAGAGTGTGGGGAGGGACGGCTGTGGGAGATGAAACCATTAGAAAGGACTCTTAGAAGGGGGTTTTTGAGTTGAGAGGAGAAAGATGAGAAATGTTGCGACAGAAGGAATGCGCGTTAGGGTCGTGGGACAAGAGAAGCCCTGTGCCCCAGCGCTGCAGAAGGAGCCAGCTGTGCCAGAGCACAGAAATGAGAAGGGAGGACGGGATGCTGCCAGGTCGGTCGTACAGGACTGGAGCGTCCTGCCAGGACTCCAGCTGGAGAGTGGCTCCTTCCCATTTGCTTTGTGGAAGAAGCCCTCTGGATACTTCAGCATGGAAGAGAGTGGAAGCAGGGAGGTGGGGCGGGAGGCTGTCACCGCAGCCTAGAGCTCTCTGCCTCCGAAGGACCAGGTGTTCCCCCGCCCCCAGCCTTTCTCAATACACAGCATCTACTGACGCAGCCTGGGCCACGAGTGACCCGAGTTAGAGTACACCCCCCACCCGAATTCCCCTACCTTGTTCCGCGGATCCCGCGCTGGGATGCCGAAGCTGTGTCCGATTGCGAAGAACGTCCTAAACGCTCCTTTTCTTTTTTGCACTCCCTTTTGTACCTCCCTCGGGAACCTCTTCCGGGACGCCCTGTCCTACTCAGGCTTTGGCTGGCCCCTGGTCCACGCAAGGGCCGCTGGCGGCTCGGGCCAGCTTGGTCTTGAAAGCCGGGTCTGTTCGGGGCCTGGCATAAGCTAAACCTGGCGCGTCAGTGATGAACAAAATAGCCGTGACACCAACACGTGCGCTGGTGGAACTGGCAGCCCAGAGGCAGAGGCGCACACTTACTTGTCAGTCTAAGAAAATGTGAAGAGTGGGAGGCTGTGACTCACCAGGAGCCTCTTTGACCCCACTCTTCTGGATTCCCAGGGAGGCATTTGCCTTTGGTTAAATACCAACTTTGCAAACGCCCGGTCGCGAGAGCGCACGCGTCTGGGCCGGGAGTCTGGCCAGCGCGGCGAGTCCAGGCCGCTGCCGCTCCCGCGGCCTAGGAAAAACAAAAGCAAAGCAGCACAGCGCGAAGAAACGGGTAGGGGGGAGGTCGCGCCGCAGGCTAGGGGCGCCCAGGTTGCAGTGCCAGCCGCCAGGTGAGCGCAGAGCTGCCCGCGCCGGGTAGAGCTCTACAGGCGCGGAGCCCGCGGGCCGGCCGCGCAGCGACGCCACAGGCCGCCCGCGGTACTACAGCTCCCGCGCTCGCGGCGGAGGGGGCGGGGTACGGGGAGGCGTAGTGGCTGCCTCCCGTGGCTCTACCAGCCACGCATGCCTGGTGCGCTGCTCGGCTCCTCCCGCCCTTATGCTCCGACCCGCGGGGCTCCAGAGGCGGGCCCCGAGCAGCAGTGGGGAAGAACGCAGCGCCACCGGTTAGAACAGAGTGTCTGGAATCCGAGCCTAGTCTCAGGCGCTCCTCCGCCCCCTTTTGGGTTGATAAAAGCATCTCAGAGACTCGCAGTAACTTGCCCAAGGTCACACAGCCCCTACCAGAGAATACGGAATTGGGATTGGGACTCGGCAGCCTCCACCCCATGCATCCCAGGAATGGGGGAAGCACTGAATTTGAGCATCTTGGTAGTCCTTTACGACCTTGGGGAACTTGAGCAAAGAGACCTTTTCCCCCTCGTTTACAGATGAGCAAACTAAAGCTCAAAGAAGTTACTAGATATTTCTGAAATATTTTAAACAAACAAACAATGCCAATTCCTAGGATCTCCTCTTTATGCACAGTCTTGAAATGCCTGAGATTCACACGTCTTTGCCCGCCTCCGCCCCGCTCCTCTCACTCCAGCAACTAGCCTGAAGATCCAGACCTAGTTATTAGAGACCTGATCCATTTCTGAGGCACAATGAGGTCCAGTTCCTTCCTCCGAGCCACAGGGTCCTTCCTGGAAGAATGTCGGTACATGACTCCCTAAGATCACAATGTGTAAGGGCCCAGGATGATCTAGAACTGCCGTCCTTCCTTCTCTCCTTCAAACGTGCACAACTCTGCCCATCTCAGGGTCTTTGCACATGCTTTTACGCTATGTATAAAGCTCTCTTCTATCCTCCCATGCTGGATACTACTCATGACTTCAGCTCATCTTCAAAGTCCCACTGAGCCTTTTTGATCATTCTTTCTTTCTCTTCTTTCTCTTGCTTTGCATTCACTTTCACACCCCATTACCTAGATTTCCCCTCTGATCTCTAGCTCTCCCTAATATTAATTATATATTCCACTAATTGTCTGAGGTCCACCACCCCCAGAAACACAAAGCCTCCCTGAAGGAGCCTGATTTTGTTCCGCAAGTACTCTATCCTCAGCACCTAACTTGCTTGTGTCTGCACTAAATAGGTACTCAGTAAATGTTTGTTGAATGAATAAATAAATGAATGGACATCTCCCAACCCTTCTACTCAGTGACTGGTTTTGTTCACATGTCTTCCCTCCTCTCTCCTGTTCATCAGGCAGTTACATCCGGCAGCTTGTATTAGTTTCTTAGGGCTGCTGTGACAAACAGAAATTTATTGTCTCACCGTTCTGGAGGCTAGAAGTGTAAAATCAAGGTGTCAGCAGGGCCGTGCTCCCTGGAAATGCTATAGGGAGGGATCCTTTCTTGCCTTTCCCAGTTTCTGACAACCCCAGGTGTTCCTTGGCTTGTGGCAACATAACCCCACATTGGCTTTGTCTTTGCATGGCCTTTTCTCCCTGTGTTTCTGTGTCTTCACATGGCATTCAATTCTCTGGATTTCTTCTTTTTTTAAGGACACCAATCGCTATTGGATTAGGGTGCACCTAATGACCTCATTTTAACTATGTCTGGGAAGACCCTATTTCCAGATAAGGTCACATCCACAGGTGTGACTTTGCATTTACATTCACTGGGGATTGTGGCTTTAACATATCTTTTGCGAGGACATAATTCAACCTATAACAAAGATGATCTATGCAACACTGAAAAAAGATTTAGGCAAACTAAGCAGGATGGGGAAGAAGACACAAGGGCAGCCATAAATGTCAGACAAGTGCCCTGATTGAATTTCCAGAGGAGAACTCTCCTTGCATTAAAGACGGGACATTATGTCCGCTTCAAGGGTTTCAGTGGGAGTGATCTCTGTTCCTTCTTGGCCCTTTTCCAAGCCTTAAACACCCCCACTTCCAGACCTTCCACAAAGCATTTTATCTGACTGAATGTGAGCCTCTGAGAAATGTCAATGTCTGCGCTAAGCCTTCACCTGCTTTCTCTTATTTAAGGTAGACGAGTTGCCTGTGATTCAGACAGGTTAGGGGGCAGGCTCATAGCTTCTTCGTGCCTGACCTGGGATTTATAACCAGCTCTATCGAACTCCAGAAAAATTGCCAGGAAAACCAGAGGTTCTCTTTCATCAACTGTGTGACCCGAGAGGGCAGAGCTGCAAGGCGTGAGTAGAAGTTACAAGGAGAGGCAACAATTCAGGAAAAATTCTCTAATGCTTAGACTTCTGATTCTCCTATACTTAGAATTGACAGTGTTTCCTGATTTAGCTGCTTCTGCCACTAAGCAATTTCTAGGCAGCACCCAGTTTAGATTCTCAGTGTCCTTCCCAAGCCCACCCCTCTTTGTACATAAATGGGTTTTTCTGAGAAAAGGTCCACTCGAGTTTCTGAGCTGTAGGAGATACAGGGCCAAGACGCTCCCTTATGAGGAATGAAGGTCGGGCCTTGCAGCAAAAGCAGGGGCAAGAATTTGCGGCTGGTGTTCAGTCTCTAGATTGGCATTCTCTCTGCCCAGCTCTTGCTTTTCAGCGGTGTGCATTTCTGCCTGGCTGCTGGCCTCGTGCCTCACACTGTCTTCCCGAACTCTGCTTCTCCGTGTTGAAGAACTTCCCCCCAGCTCTGCATCTCCTCCCTGCCTCTGGCCAATGCCCACGCACCCCGACCTCTGGCCTCCAACAGGAAGGTGTTGGAAACCAGCCGTGCTCCTTCCGGAGCTTGGAAATAAACTTTCGGTTGTTATTCCCGGAGAAACTGCGCTTGCCGGTGACGCTGCTCGCTGACACAGCCCGTCGTTCCTAAGGAGCACTTTTATTTTGTAGCGAGCATTTGAGTCACTGATTATTGGGACCGGTCCCCATCTTTCCCCACAAAGGGGTCTATTCTAGGTACTTTCTTTCCGGAAGGTCAAAAGTGCGCGTGTGCCGGAAGTGCAGCGAGGTTCCCAGAAAATGGTATTGGAGTTCAAGTAGCAAGAAAAAACGCTGGCATTAAATGAGCTCACACGGTCTCCAGACTCTCTTGACAATCAATGTCTTGCCTGGCCCTCGACAACCACCTACGTGATAGATAAGACTCTGGGCTTCAGGTATGGTCTTCCCCGCCTTTAGTAATGGGAACTCTGAGCTCGGAGAGGTCAGGCGATCAGGGGCCTTCTTTGCCCAAGGTCCCAAAGCTAGAATGCACGAGTCCGGGAGAGTCGGGATTCGAACCCGACTCAAGGCCGTCTCATTCACTGCTGATTTCAAAAGAGGATGAATTTGGAGGTTGAAGAGCTGGGCTCCTTCTCTCTCTCGCCTCCCCTCGGCCGCTGCCGGACTTCAAGCTCCACGCGGGCAGGGAGCCACTGCGCCCTGGGCTTGCACCCAGCGCTGGCGCACAGCGGGCGCTCACCGACAGTCCTCCCGGCGACAATGGAAGGAGATGGTTCCCCCTTTTGCCGGAGGCTCCTGAGCTTGCGGGCAAGCAAGCGGAGCCCGGCCCCTGCAGGCAGTGGGTGTGGACGAGCTGGGCCGAGCTCGGAGCCCAGCACCCGGACCGAGACGTGTCTCCAGACCCCGGGAGCGCGGAGACCCGGCCGCGACAGGCTCACGCTCGGGGACCGCGGGCGCGGGTCGCGCCGCAGCCGAGCCTCCGCGCCGCACTGCGCACGCGCGGCGCCGGCCCGACTCCGCCCCCCGGAGTAGGGACCTACAGCGGGCGCGGCGGAGGCGGCGGCGGCCTGCGGCCGGCGGTGTAGACGCCCCTTCCCGGGAGCCGGGACCCGCCGGCCGGGTGAGTGGCTGCGCGGGAGGGCGAGGGCCGCGGGTTCGCGCGCGGGCCGGGCGGGCCGGGGCGCGGAGGGGGCGGCGGGGACCGTGCGGGGCGGGGGGCGGCCTGATGAGGCCGCGCCGGGGCGGGACGGGGCGGGCAGCCTGGGGCCGGGTCGTGCGGGCCACGGCCCCCGCGTGTCGCGCGGCCGGCCGGCCAGCCGGCGTCGTGGCGCGAAGCCCCCCGGGGCGGGCCGGGGACGGGCCGGGGGCTCCGGGCCGGGGGCCGCCCAGACCCCGGGGCCGGGGTGGCGGCGGCGTGCGGGCCCTTTGTGCCGCCGCGACCCCGCAGGCTCGTCCCCCGCGCGCCAGTGGCGAGTCGCGGCGGCGGCGTGCGGGCCGCGGGGCCGCGGGTGTGGAGCCGCCGAGCCGGCCTCCTCCGCCCGCCCCCAGCGTTTTAAATGATGCATCTCCTGCGAGGATTTCTACCGGTCGGCTCCGAGCAGGAAGTGTCGTCAGGAGGCCATTTTTAAAGCCTCCTGCGGGCCTCGGAGGTAAGCGTTGACGTGGTGGGAGTCTCCGTAGTTAGAGGAGACCCCGCGGCCCCGGGGGGCCACGCCGGAGCCCCTGCGCCCGCGCCCCCCTTCCTAGCTCCACGTTGTTAGATGTGGACTCGCCTTGGATACCGTGTGCCATCGGTGTGAGAGTGCCAACAATAAACTTGAAAACCGGACTGGCATTGTCTTTCCTTGGGAGTTTCGCGGCGTGTGCCCCGGGATGGGCTTGTGCACGGACGACCTGTGCACCTTATGCGGGAGAGGGGAGTCAGGGGAGGGTGGCTGGTGAAGGTTAGACTTGCTCCGACGCCGATGCAGCCTTTGTGGGCCTCCCCATCCCAGCTGTCCTTTTTCTCTTGCGATCTTGGGTTGTTGGGCAGTTTCAGGCAGGGTGCAAAGAGGAGTGACTGTTTCTTCACTGGAAAGGGAAACCAAAGGAGAGAGAGAAAGAGAACACTTAAGTCCCTCTATGTAAATGTACCGCATTAAAATAACACCGACCTTAAAAACTGGGATAATGAACAATTAGCCTAACATTAAACAAGTTAAAAAGTGACATTGCACTTTGTCCTGTGTTTAAAAGTCTACACAGCTGGGCTGTAATGTGTTACAGCCTTTAAGGATGATATCTCTTAAGTTTAGAACTGAAGTCACCAAGAGCAAGACAGCCAGGGTGTCCAGGAGCTGGCCCTGCTTTCCTAGAGGAAAGGAGAGAGAATAGGAATGTATGCCTTTATCTTTCTCTGAGTCAGGGATGCAAAGTTCAGCCCAGCCGGCCATGTGTGTACACAACAGGAGATACTGGTGGACGGTTCTCGAATCCCAGCAAGTAGTTGTTTAGAAACCAGTGTCATATAGTCTCTTCGGAATGCCGGGAGAATGTTAGCCTGCTTTAACTGTCTGATATTGATGTTCTCTTTCGCCTAGGGTGCACTCTTTAAAATTATTTTCTATCGTAGTTGTAATATAGCCTTGAAAAATAACCCTTTTGTATGTATCCGGTTTTGTTATGCTGATAACATTCATTACAGATGCATTTTGAAAACAGACAAAGGAGGCTATTATTTCATTGAGCCTCCTTCCTGACATTATGTCAAACTACAGTAGATTTTTAAAAATTCACTGATACCAGTTTAAAAAAAAAAAAAAAACCCCAAAATCTCCCCTGGTATATTTGCCTCGAAGTAAGGAGATCGGGCCAGTTTTGGGGCGAGAGGAAGAACAAAGAACATTTTTATGATTGTTACCATGAGCGCTGATTTCATTCCTTCATTCACTAATTCAACTAACGTGTATTGAGTGCCTCCTGTGCCAAGCCCTGTGCTGCTGACTGGTAAGCAAGGTCCTCAGAGAGGCCTCTCAACCTTGATTGTTCCCCAGCTGCCTGGGATAGACTGCATTTTCTTTGTTCACATATGCCAACCCAGCTAATTGCAATGTCCAGAAACCATCCTTGGATTGGGGGGGGGGGGGGGGGGGGGGGTCCAGAGACTGTAATCCAGATGTTCTCATCATGGAGTGGGGTGGTGGGGCAGCAGAATCACCTGGAAAGAATTGTAAACCACGTGCCTCAGCCCATCTCGGGAAAAGAGCCGTCTGATTTATTAGGTTACCTGAGCCCTGGGAAACCTTTTCTTTTTATTTTAAGCTCCTGTGTTACCTTGCCACACATCCCTGCTTGAGAAGCATCTTGGGGGCTCATTCTCCTTATTTTCTAGAAGAAAATTCGTGAGGCAACTGAGGCCTCACAGACCCAGGACTTCCATCCAGCTGCCAGGCTTCTGCTGCAGGGTATTTGTGCAGTGCCTGGCAGCCTCCCAGGACCCTGGGTGTGGAAGCCTAGGTCGGGGCCCGCAGGTGTGAGGCCAGACGGGGCTTGGTGCCTGAGAAGACAAGGCCTGAAAGAAGAAAGAGACCTGGAACTTGCCATGCTTTTGACTCACCTGCAGCTCGACGTCCCCGGGCAGGAAGTAAGAACAGTACCCGGGTGACAGTACCCGAGTGACCGCAGATGCTGTGACTTCGGTTCACAGTCTCGCACAGCCCGGTAGCAGAGAGCAAAAGAATTTAGATCAGACACCAGCTGACCAGCTCCATGACCTGGGGAAAGACACACATCCTCTGCAGCTCTGTTATCTTCGAAGCAGCAGATAATTGAAGGTGTCCTTTGAGGAGTATGGAGGTAATGTATGCGTGTGCGTCTGCAGGCATCCAGCAGCCCATCCTGACTGCAGTCAAGATGCTCCAGGATTGCTAGACCCAGCCGGCCGCCGAGAGCCTCCTGACCAGATAGATCACTGGTACAGCGTTTACCACTTCCCTGCTTACGACTGCCCCCCATCTCCCATGACACTCCTGAAAGACAGCCGCCTGTGGCAGGTGTGGGGGCAAAACAGTCCTGTGTTGTGCTCATTGTACTCGCGCCCTGCCGGGCACCCAGCCAGGAACATTCACGTTTCCAAGAATCCGTAAAGTGGTTACTGTCATTGCACACTTTACACAGAGTATCAGTGATGACATTTCCAAGGTCCGCTGGCTAAGCAAGGGTAGGACCCAGAGTCCCCTTGCCCAGTCACCCCACTACCCTCCAAGGCAGTGGCCCTGCCCCGCTCTCCAGCACCCTTGGCTGGCATGGGTATCTAAAGGATTGTACAACAGTGTTAGTAATAATTCTGCCATTCCCACCCACTCTGCACCGGTTATGTCAAGTAGTGGTTCTTAACCTCGGCTGAACGTTAGATTTACCTGGAAAGCTTTTAAAACTCCCAGGGCCTCCCCCACACACAGTGGGGCCCAGGCATCATCATTTTTAAAGCTCTCCAAGTAACCCTAGTGTGCAATAGGGTGACCATCCCAGGGACCGACTTCAAAAATAAGTTTAACATCCTGGGTGTATTATGACAAGTTGGTCCTCCTAATGCAGCCAAGGTTAATAATCACTGGTGTGGTGGGAGATATTTCTTCTTCTGCATTTGATTATACTTTTTATTAAACCCTTAATCCGTTTCATCTACAAAATTTGTTTTTTTCTTTAAGCCAAAACAAGGTGAGGGAGAAGGGAATACAAAAACATATGTATCCTTCATTTTTGTCACCTTTAGAGACCTGAAGTCCCTAGGTGTGTTCAGTAAGATACAATTTTGTAATGTTGCTTGTAATACTACTTTGTTTTTTACCTTGTATTTTTTTTAATGCTAACAAGAGCATAATTTCCCCCCTAACATTTTTTTTTCCACATAGAGAACTGTAAGTTTTATACTTAAAAACTCTGTCATTGGTCATATTCTTTCTGTGGAGAGGTCTTCTCTTAAATTGTTTTAAAAAAACCAAACCTATGTGATAACTTACTTTGTTTTCCAACATAGTCTCAGTGGAAGAGCTTCACTGTGTCAAGTCTGTCTCCAAGTAACTCCTTTGTAGGTGGGGCTGTGGAGGAGAGCCTACCCCCCACTCCCCTCCCCCCCAGGACCTCCTGCTGTGAGTCCTTTATCTCATCTGGCTGATAGTTAAGCAAAGAGTTTCTGCTTCTCCGGAGTTTCCCTGGACTCTTCTATATTCACAGGAGTCTTACAATAATAACAGGTTGACTTATTTCTTAACCGCACATGCACTGTTTGCCAAGCATAAGGTTACCTGCTGTCTGTATGTAACACTTCCTCACATCAGCGTGTAAATTGGGCGTTCTGTCACTCGGGCGGGGGGTGGGGGGGGTGGGGGCTAACATCCGGATTTACACAGCTATTAAGTCCAAAACCTAGCTTTTAAACCTCGATCTTAATCTCCCAAGGTCATTGTCTTTTCTTCTCTTACACTTTTCCCCTAGAAAGTAGACGAATCAGAACAGGGGCTTTCTTGTCCAGCCTTCTTGCCCCATTCTGGGACCCAGGTGATACATTTGGTTTCAGAAGGAAATCTAGAATCCCAAAAGCAATACGCTTGTCAGCAACACTGGGAAGTATTTGTTGTCATTCAGGAGCCATCAGTTTGCACTTCAGTCATTTCAAAGTGCAGGGTAGTTTGGCAAAAAGAAAATAACGCTTGGTGTTTTTCTTTCTTTCTTTCTTTTTTTTTTTTTTTTTTGGTGTTTTTCTTTCTTTGGAACTATGTACCCATTCAGTTCAGTTCTGATTTTTTGTAATGGTCTGAAAGAGTTCTTGCTGAGTGAGCCACCAGCTTCTTCCTAAATGCCATTTACCTGGGCAGTGGTAGCACTTTGCAGGGCTCATGTTGCTTGCCCCCCGCCCCCCGCCAATCAGGTGTTACTTGTCTACATGCTGCTGAGCACCTTAAGGTAGAATACTTTAAAATTTTGCTTGCAGGGAAACATTTCTGAGACCAGTCTTTGCTGTGACTAAGTAGACAAAAGGAACAGAAAAAAATCTTTGTGCCCCTGTGTTGCCCGCTGAGGGCTTTGTGTATGTTCTCTTGTTTGGCTCTCCTAATTACCTTTTCAATCTGAAGATCCTAAAGCCTGTTTCCTTGCCTGACGATGAGCAGAAGGAATCACTTGCCTAAGGACCCAACAAATAGGGACAGAATAGCAGTTTGAACTGCAAACCTTCCAACTTTATTCCCTTTGCTGTTCGCGGATCTGGCAGCTCCGTCCCTGAACTGGCAGTGGATTTGGTAGGAGCCCCATGGAAGGATTTCTAGAGAGAGCGTCCTGACGGTGCTTCTCCATCCAGAAATGAGGCAGTCAGTCAACTACTACTGAGTTTGGTGGGCATCTCTTAGGAAGAAAAACTAGGTGTTGCTGCAGGCAGCCTGCTGATGTAATTGGCCAGCCTGCTCTCACGTCACCATCTAGCTTGGAAATGTGCTTTCACTTACAGGGATATTTCGAAGTTCAGGTGGGCCCGGAGAGGAGCGGGGAGGTCAGTAACTAGCTTATACATAACCCTAAGGGGTAGTGAACACTCCCGTATGTGCTTCATGCATCTTTTCACGTTAGCCACTCTGCCACTAAGGCTAGGTGATGGCCTTGGCCCCACAGGTAAATTGTGTTTCAGGCAATACAACCCAGTAACTGTAATTGAAATCATTCATTGAGATTCAGTGTATATTCGGGAAAAAGCAATTGTTAGGCAGTGAAGAAGCATGTATTTTAGCCCCTTTGACTATTCATGCGACTGGCATGATTTCTTTCTCTTTTTTTTTTTTTTTTTTGAGTTTATGATGTGTAACTGACCTAAGCAGAGTATGTCACATTGTCACGTAATCTTCATGACACGCCTATGACATAGGGACCGTTAACTAGGTTTTACCGATGAGGATTCGGACAGTTGGCCTCGGGTCACACACCTAGAAAGGGAGGGCACTGGGCTTTCAGTCCCTGTAATATGATTGCAGAATGTGTAGCTTTAGATTGTGTTACTACTTATTTCTCCTCTAATTCTGTTGAGCATCTGACGTTTCCAGTACTTAGGAGTCCGTGCTTCCATCTTAATAAGAACTTGACAACTTTCATGGTTTTTATAGGCCCCAGTGTCACTGACCTGGTGTCTGACAAACTTAGTCATTTTCTCCATCCATCTGCATAATAAATTGAAGAAACCAGGGCAGGTGAGCTCAAAACCAGAAGGAAGAGCCAGCAGCAGAGAATCCTGCACGGCCTTTCCCTAGGAAGAGACAAGACTCAGGAAGCCCGTTGATGACAAACCATGCCCTTCTCTTTGGGGTGTGTCAGTCATCTTTGGCTGATGCTGGAGATAATTCTGCGTTAAAAAGCTCATTGCATGCTGTGAAAAAACAATACTCATCAGACACTTTATTTCTTGTGTCTACGGTTAATAATACTAAATATTTTCTGTGCTTTTGAGAACCCTCCTAAGTTATCTTTAAAAATATA
>CM053604.1:3849652-3878430 GCA_028646535.1 Procyon lotor | reverse complement strand
ATATATATATATATGCTTCTAGTCCTAGGCGGTGAAATGCAGAGGTTCTGGGATAGAGACATGAATTTGAAAGGTAGGTCAGCACTGAAACTGCAGTTTACTGAGTGGGCACACATGGCCTTTTATCACCTTATATAACATTGGGTCATCAGCCCCCTGGGCAGCAGTTTGCCAAGAGGACCGTATGTTGGACCTTATGTGAGGCAGACAGAGCAAGTTGCGTGCAGGGAGTGGGCTCGCAAGCCGGTCTCTCGGGTGCGCCTGCGGTGGTCTCATATACACTCACGTGCAGCACCAGCAGCGAAGAATCTTAGTTCTTCCCCGCCATTCACCGCGTCCATTCACCCCTGTCCTGGGGTGCACTCGGATCTTTCCCCCCATGATTAGCCACACCCATGGCATCTTTGTCTCCTGGACTGAGGAAGTGCTGGTGTAGAAACACTGCATTATCTTGAGAATCATTGAGAAGCCAGGAAGGCACTTGGAAACAGGTGACCGAGATCCAAACGTGGCTTAGATGTCTTGCTTCCCAGTAAACATTTTTGCTCATCACAGCCTCGTGCTTCTGACAGGCACTTGCTCCTAAGGGTTCTTAATTCAGAGTAACTGGCAAGATAGTTTTATGGAAACACTTTGGAGAGGACTGCACTCCTTCGATACTGTAGCTGGCTTGGTTCATTCCCGGGGGACTTTCCTTCATCGGGATGCCCTCCACTTCTTGCCAAGTATGTGATCTTACTGTGCAGTCTGTCTGGGATTTCAAGTTTTCAGTTTTCAGAGGAATGATACCTCCATGTTTTAAGAGGACTTGGGATGAAAATGGCAAAACTGCTTTCTATAAATTTTGAGGAATCCTGGAGACTGGGAAAAGTGCTGGAAAACTAAAAATGCGCAGTTGGAATCCTGGTTTGGGTGAGTCTTCAAATGGAGGACTCTCGTCACAAGAGTCTTGAGAATTTCTTAGAATTAGTATGTAAGATGTTGAAGTCGTTGGTACGCAAGTTGTGCCAGGCAAGCGAGTTACTTCTTTCCTCCCCTCTCTGCCCTCCCTTCCTCTCCCTGTCTTCTTGCCCCCTCCCTCCCTCTGCAGAGTAGGATTACGGGCTGGTAGACAGCAGATTTGATATCAGCTGGTATGTAGATCTTTGGAACAGAATTGAGAGCCAAGGACTAAAGGAGAGAAAAGATGTGCACGTTGATAATGGGTCTATCAAGAGAGATGTTTGTAGCCCCAGAGTCAGGATATAAGAAAGTTACAAGGACAGTGGCTTCATTTTCATTTAAGGGCAAATTCTTAACAATGAGAACTGCGGGACAAGAAAGCAGCCTAAAGAGGGGAGTAGTTTTGTTTATGGAAGTATCAGACCATCATTGGCATGATCAGCTGGTGAAGGTGATTTCAAGGATTGAAATCGTGCTGGAAGTTTCAGCCAGTGATTTCTAATACTGGCTTTTCACCAAAAGTACATTGAGTGCTTTTATAAACCACAGTGTCTCTTCCCCTTCCCTCGCTTCATCGAGATTTAGACTCGCTAGCCTAGGGGGAAGGCCAGAATCGTCTGTCTCAGCTGTGATGCTGAGGCTTCTTCGGGTTTGGGAGCCACTGGGCCAGTCCCCTTTAGAGTCCCTCTTCACCTGTGCATTCTTGGAGCCACGGTTTTCCTAGCTCCTGGCCGCAGATCTTGCTCCCTCTGTTTTAACAGGTTAGTATGCCCCCGTGACCACACTGACAATAGCAGCATGCTCAGATAGAAGAAGCCTGTGATTTCAGGGGCCAGCACTGGGAGACTGGGCTTGGAAATCATGTAGACGGATGTAGGTAAATAGGCAGATGTGAACGGGTGGCTTGCTTGAGGAGCAGCAGAAGTTCTGCTTCTAGAAGTTCTGGTACTGCTAGTGTGCCTGGGGTCCCCTTCACTAAGTCCAGTTTACAACTCTGGAAAATGCAGTGCATGGGAACTTCTACGAGTGACTCCTGAAACTCCCACCTGTTATGTATGCCAGGAGTGCAGTGGGAGACAGAAGTCCTTGTCTGCCCGGGCTCACCAGTCTGCTAGCTGGAGGCATTCGCACACCCTGCCCTCTTCACAGCTCCCTTGCACAGATACGTGTTTGAATGCTAAAGGCAGAGGGAGCGCCTTGTGACCCCACGGGCCTCTGCTCTCTCAGACTTGCTGTCTAAGTATTACATACACATCCGGGGTGGGGCGAGTGTGATCGAGTCCTATTGCCACCAGGGTTCAGCTGCACACTGGGGGTTGCCTCTGAGAGGAGGCGGCTATCTTTTGCAAAAGCCAAGTAGGGACAGACAGCACTGCCAAAGAAAATAAAGCCTGTAATCAAACATGGCATGTTCTTCTTTTTTTTTTTTTTTTAAATATTTTATTTATTTACTTGACAGAGAGATATCACAAGTAGGCAGAGAAATGGGGGGGGGGAGCTGGCTCCCTACTGAGCAGAGAGCCTGATGCGGGGCTCCATCTCAGGACCCTGAGATCACGACCTGAGCCGAAGGCAAAGGCTTTAACCCACTGAGCCACCCTGGCGCCCCAAACATGGTGTGTTCTTAAGTGATCCTTTCCAAAAATGCTTTTAAAGGGCGGGTTTGATGCTGGATCTGAAATCATTATTTCTCTTGATCCTACAGTAGGACCTCCTGCTCCCGCAGGTTGGCCCTTCAGACGTAGTTTGTGTGACTCTGGGCCTGTGGGTTCTCTGCCGGAACAGAGCTGCTCATTGCCCCTCACATTGCTGTTCATCATCGGACACACACTCACGGGGTACCTCCGTGTGCCTCTTGACACTTGGAAGCACTTTAAAACTTCAGGAGTGTTGTCTTATGCCCTCGCGTGCAGCAGTCGCCGTGGCGGCACTGTGGCAGAGGCTGCTGGGTGCCCATTCTAATTGCCAGATGAAAACACTGAGGCTCAGAAGGCTTCAGGGGTTTTTAGAAGGTCATAAAATAAAGGCTTTTTAGCAGATCCCCAACTAGAATTTTTTTGTTTGGCTCCGAGTTCTTGTATGTTCTGGAAAAAAGAGTGCGTACTTAAAGGTAACTTTTTCTAGAAGTCTTCGTCAGAATTACACAAACTTTGGCACTTGCTGTAGGGACATTTGCACCTCTGCCACCGCCTCTCACCCCACCCCTCCGCACTGTCATTCCACCCTTACAGATGCTTGTCCTCACGGCAGCTGGGGGCTCTGGGGACACAGATGTGGGCCACGTCACTGCTCCAGTCTCCCCTGCTAATCTGTCTCAGGTACAGGAAAAGCCGCATCCTTACGACTCTGTGCTAGAGCTTTCCTTGACCGGCGCCCCTACTGCCTCTGACCACATGGACCGCTCTCCCACTTCCTCCCCCTCCTCTCTCAGGACCCTCGGTTCTCCGCCTGCTTGCCCTTCCTCAGCTGCTCCAGGCCCACGTCCCACAGGCCTTTGCCTTCTCTCTGCCGGAAGCTCCCTTCTCCAGACAGCCCAGTCCTCGCTCCCTGGCCGCCCGAGGTCTCTGCGCAGAGGTCAGCCTAACAGGAGGCTCTGCTGACCCTCCACACCTCCCCCTGCCAGCCCTGCAGCCTCATCACCTACTTACTCCCTGTCCCCTGGCCGGGCTTTATGGCATATTTTTATCAATTACTCTCAACCACCTATGAAATCACTAAATTGCCTGTTTCCCCTCTCTGGACCCTCCTGATGTATGGACCCATCCCGGGTTTTGCTCACTGCCCTACGGTACTCAGTGCTGGCTCGTAATAGACGCTCAGTAAGATGACAGAATCAGTAGTTATCTGTCTACCCAGTTTTGCCAGTGTATTCTTGATTTCTTACATTTGTGAAAGCAAATAGAGCAAATGAGAGAGAGCTGGGGATCCAAGCTGCCAATTAGCTCTCATTGAACCAAACGGACACCCAAGCCGAAGCCCTGGCTCTCTCCACCACTTGATAATTTGTGTGTTTAAAAACCGAAATAGCATCCTCCTGTACAAAGCTTTATTTAGGCTAATATGAAATTATACCTGTGAAATTGCCGGGATGCTCTCCGTGACACCTAAAAATAACTGTCACGTATCAAGGACTCTTCTGAATGACAGCTGTGGGTTCCTTGCTGCCGGCCTCTTTATGGTTGGTCTAAAGGGATGAGTTTTAGGGGCCGAATTTAAAAATGTCTTCCATTTAGGCTTATTTGCCTTTTCTGGTGTATTACATCTTACTGTTGATGTATGTTTAAGAAAATATGTCAAGATTTAGCGTAAAAATCAAAGGTCATTGAAATAGAGGATACGTTTGGAAATAGCCTAACTAAACCTTAAACTCGTGTATTAACTGTGCTTTATGATGTCTTTTTTTTTTTTTTTTTTTTTTTTTTTTTTGCTCTTTTAGTGTTGCCTGGACTATCAGAGAATTGGGAACAATCCTATTTTGGGATCATACACCGACTGTGGTGGTTTATAAACAAGGATAACTGAGCACGCCTCCCAGGAAGTCACTGCTTCTCTGCTAATCGCAAAGTTAAATGAAGGATGGCCCCTAAGGGTTTTACCATGTGAAGTCTTCCTGAATTTTCTGGCTTTCTCTTTTTGGAAATGCAAATAAAGAAGATGAAGGATATCGGACAGCAGTTATACACCACCCAAGTGAATGATGGACATAATTCCTTGACCATGTCCCCCAAACAACCGAATGCTAATAGAGCCACTCGCCCAGACAGACAAGACGCACAGGCCCTCTTGTGTCAAGGCTCAGAGGCAGAGGCCGCCATGATGACCATAGCTACGTGTGTGAAGTGCAAGACTGTTGACAAAATCCCTCTTCAAGATTTGAAAAAGGGTACCGGGCCAAGCCAGAAGGGAGACAAATACGTTTGCTTCAAATGTAACCTCGGTGTGGCCACTTCCCATTTCCATTTCGTGAACAGTAATCCCAGTGCTCCTCCTGTAGGAGATAAAGCCGAAGCCATCGCCAGTTCCGTCAATAACAAATTTAAGGTAAGGAACTTTAAGCCAGGCAAATACTATTGTGATAAATGTCGATTTTCCACAAAGGACCCTCTGCAGTACAAAAAACACACGCTCCAACATGAAGAGATTAAATTCATCTGTTCTCACTGCAGCTACATCTCCTACACTAAAGGGGAGTTTCAGAGGCACCTGGTGAAACACACAGGCATATTCCCGTATCAGTGTGAGTACTGCGACTATGGTGCTATTAGGAATGACTACATTGTCAAACACAGGCGCAGAGTTCACGAGAGGGCAGGGGGAAGGCGGCCGCCCAAAACTGTTGCGAAGCTGGAGCCGAACAGAATCAGCACCTCGAAACAAAGCACAGAGCTCCTAAAGGCTCCCAGTGCAAGGACTGCATTTCAAAATAAGTTGTCAGGTCAACTCTCAAGGTTCTCCCTCCATACAAATAAAGACAAAACGCACAATATCATGTTGTTGCCTGAATCGAAGGAATACCAAAGAGATGTCGTGTGTATTCCAAATAAAGTGACCCTGATGGAGCCAAACGAAGGCAGTGTGTTTGAGAACAAAAGCGTGGAGGTGGAAGTGTTGTCCCCGGCGAAAGAGCCTGTCCAGCCGGGAATGCCGTTGACGGTGGTGGCCCCCGCAGAACTCGTGGTCCCTGCCAACTGCTTGGCCCAGCTGATAGATGTGAAGGTCGTCAACGGGACCCAGCAGCTTGTCCTGAAACTGTTTCCTCTGGAAGAAGGTAACCGCCCCGAAGCTGGTGGGGGCAAAGCGGGTAATTCTGAGCGTATGACTAAAGAGAAGGGTTCGGCTGAACCAGAAAAAGTGGTTCCTGCAAGCCAGACAAAGTCACTGGCGATTGAAGGGAGTGTTGGAAAACTGGCAGGGATTGATAATCTTCAGTCGTGCGTTCAGAAACAACTTAAAAATGTGAAGTGGGTCAGGTCTTACGATTTTTTTATGTCGAATTCTGGTGTGCACAATCGAGAATCCCTTCTCAACCCAGATACAGTTGAGGACTTCCAGAAAAAAAGTAGTATGCATCCACATGCCCCGGCTCTTCCTTCTCTCTCCTTAAGAGGTCATTCTCCAGCATCTGTAGTAAAAAACAGTGTTTTCCACAGTCTCGGAGCTGCATCAAACCCTTTTCCGTATAAAGCTGCTGTTTCTTTTGCTGAAGATGGAAGGGACTCCCACGGTGACTCGCAGCAGTTACGTCCCCTGGCTGCATCACCTGCAACCATGTCCTTCTCTGGGGAAAAGGGCTTGTTGCCTGTAAGTACGCATAACTCGGAATCTAGAAATGAGATCAGTATTCCTGTAAAAATGGCTCTCTCTCATAGGAAGTTGAAAGACAAGCAGACAGAGGAACACAAGGCGGTTTCAAACACGGGCCAGATTTCTTCTCAACATAAAAGCGAGTATTTACACGTAAATATACCGGGAGAAGATAGAATGAGGTCTCAGCCGCCCGGGGAGGAGCCTTTGGAGTTAAAGAATCCTGAGAGGACTAAGGACTCTTTCGATGGTCCAGTCATCTCGTCAGTGTTTTCTCTGAGCTCTGGGTCTGAAAACGTCCCTGACGGCGTTAAGTGGAATAGTTCAACGTCCAAAATCAAATCAATTGAACTCTTGCGCAGAAAGATAGCTCAGTTAATAGAATCCTGTGGCAAGCCATCATCTTTGTCTGCAAATAACGCACATCGCCGCTCTGTAGGGCAGGCATCGAAGGGAACCCCAAGAGCTGCTTCTGAAGGTATTCGCGAAATTAATGTGTCATTTACCGGCACGGGCTATCCCACAGGCATGCTCCCGAAACCTCAGGATGACGGTGGTGGTAATGGGCCACTCACTCCGCAGCAGATATATCCACACCTTATAGAAGGCAGCAGTGGGAAAACCGAAGGCAGAGTGACCAGGAAGGCCCATGTTGCCACTCCAGTATTGATCCCCAAAGGGGCTGTGTTGAGGGTTCTTAATTCTTCCGAGGACGCTCACATTATAGAGGCCACGTGTGAAGCACCCGTCAGCATACCTTGCAGTGAGACCCAGTTAATAAAACCCATTCCGTTCTGCCCCATGAGACAGATAGACTCAGACTTGCAGTCTTGGACAAGTGAAAGCGGGCCGGTAGATATGTCCCAAAATCTAGATATACCTCTTCGGCCAAAACCAAGAAAAGAGAGTGCTCTTTGTAGCACCATGCCTAAAAAAACTGGCCCCCTGCAAGGTCAGCAAGGAAGCAGTGAACTGAGTAAGCAAGGCAAACTGCTTTCCAGAAGTCTTCCTATAAGTAAAAACAAAACCAAACAAGTGAACTCATCCAAGAAGAAAAGCAAAATCCAGGCTGATCCCAGCCGCTATCTCAAGGATCCTTCAATTTTTCAGGTTGCAAGGCAGCTTCGACTGATCGCCGCTAAACCAGACCAGTTGATTAAATGCCCCCGTCGGAACCAGCCTGTCATTGTGTTAAACCATCCTGATGTTGACTCGCCAGAAGTCACCAACGTGATGAAGGTAATCAATAAGTACAAGGGCAATGTCCTCAAGGTCGTCTTATCGGAGAGGACTCGGTGTCAGCTAGGCATCAGACGGCATCACGTTCGCCTGACGTACCAGAACGCGGAGGAGGCCAGTCAGATAAAAAGACAAATGATGTTGAAAATGAAACTTAAGAAGGTGCATAAAAACAACTACCAGGTGGTGGATTCCTTGCCTGATGACTCATCACAGTGTATATTTAAGTGCTGGTTTTGTGGGCGGCTGTATGAAGACCAGGAAGAGTGGATGAGTCACGGGCAACGGCATTTGATAGAGGCAACCAGAGATTGGGATGTGCTTTCTTCCAAGGGAAATAAGTAAAAAATGGTGTTTGAAGCAAATTGTTTTTCTTACTTTTAGTTTATTCTAGTTTGTTTTTCCCCTCCCTCCCTCCCCGACTCAGTAGGAGAAATACAGATTGCAGGAATGCAAGGATCATTCGTTCTTGAGAGCCAGGAGTCCTAACCTGAGATAAGAGACTGGACCTTGGCAGGTGTTTGAAGCCCCTGGAATAGTGCGCACAGATCTATGTGGGCGCATTTTTCTGGAGAGAAGTGAAACTTCCAGATTTCCACTGAGAGCTGAGACTTTTCTTTGTTTAGCACCCCTTTTTTCTGAGTAGAAACAAATTTCTGATGATCTATTCAGAGGGGCATGTTTAGAGTGTTCCACACATTGCTCTTTATACAAAATGCTACTGAGGAATGAAGCCCCTATCTTGGTGTGCACATCATTTTTCTCTGCATTAACTTGTGCTGATCATTTGGTACATAATGGAAATTATACTTTCTACTTTGTTATCTTAAATTTGGTTATAGAAAGTGGCTCTTCTTTGAAATTCCTCACCCACTTGGCAGTACTCAGAAGTGTTGTCTCTAACACAGAGCATTAGCTTTGGTCGGCCAATTTAAAGAATGATGCCAAGGGTTTGCCTGAATTTATTTCTTTAGCAGTAGATGTTGGGGGAGGAAAGAAACATTTTCAAACCTTTGCTTTCTTTTTAAATGTCCTGATTTATGACAGTTGGGGAGGGATTGTGCCTTTAAAAAAAAAAAAAAAAAAAGAAGGAATGGTTACAGAGGTAAAACATCCAAAACTAAGGCTCCTGTTTGCCCTTAACCACCCTCACAAACATAACCAGTTTAAAATGTGAATGAACAGGCTTCTTACAACGTAGGTAAAAGTGGGGAAGACAGTTCAAGGTAGGATTGTGAAGAGAGCTATGACTTTGACGTGATCACTAGTTTCATTTGAGAACTCACACGGACCAGGGCGAAGGCCGCGCACACTTTCTGCACCACTTAGGGTCTCAGACACTGCCCCCAGCTCATAGCCTGCTCTCCTTCTGCCAGTTTTCTAAACAGCCTCTCCCGTGGAGTGAGACACTTCCCCAGGTGGCCCCTGTCCCCTTCCTTCTGTGCCTTCGAGGCCCCTTAAGGTTCTCCCTCATGAAAATACTAAAAGTAGGCAAGAATCAGCAAGCTAGAAACATCGCACCATCTTTGTCGAGGTTATAGAAACACTATTCCTGGTTTTCACCGACAGTCACAGTCCACTTCTAACTTACCTTCTCCACAGTCTGTTCTCCCTGCCGCTCACCTTTCCTAGGTAGCCCCTGTCGAGAACACCTGCTTCCTTCTCCACCGACAGACGCCAGCTCCACAGCTGGTCCCCACGGCACCTCATGTGCAATAGGAAAAACTCCTGCACCTTCCCCACCTCCTGGGCAGATGGGTGGCCTGGCAGAGGGAGCTCGGGCTAGATTTTGTCCTCGCTCTCCCACGCCGCCAGGCAGCAACCATCACTCAGAACACACCCACACACCTGGCACGGCCCCAGGGTGGCCCCAGCTCTGTTTTCCTCCCTTTAAGACTGCTCCTTCCTTAGGGAAATTTGAAAGTGCAGTGAATGAAACCGTGGGCCGTTATATATGAAAAAACTTGTGTGAGCTTTCCATTGCGTTGGTTAGTTGGAACTTTCTGGTTTTTTTACACGCACGAAAGTCTTAGACTATCTTCTGATAGGTGGGATTGTAATGCTTTGTAGTTCTCACTACAGATAATCAACATTTCCGTCTAAATGAATGCATAATCATTAAGTTGGCTAATGGGTTAATTTTTATTGAAACTTAAAACTTGAGTTTTTTATATGTGTATATATGCGTGTGTGTACACATATAAATTTTTTTACCACATGAAAACTGCAGTAGCTAATTTTCTGATTTCCTATTTTATAATGAAATTATGTGGGCTGGAAAAATAGAAGACATTTTATATTCTAGAAATTATTTTGGAAGCACATTTTTATAATGGTGTGATCTCATTTTTAGAAAATGAAAGCACAAGTAAGTGATGGGTCTGATTTATATGAACAAATAGGAGTAGAAACCCCTGAGGATCATTCCGTTGCAGTATTTCATCCCTACGCGTTTCTAGTTGGTGCTTTTTAGGAACTGGGTCCCATGTACCACCTCGCCACATAGAGGAGAGTGCTCTGAAGTGTGAGCCGTGTGTCGATGTGTGCCCTGCTGGCAGGATGGAAGGCTCCTGAGATCCTGAGAAGAAAAGGCTGTGATTTTTTTTTTTTTTTCTCCTCCTATACCTCACTGCTTAGTAGCATCTTTCTTGAGAGTCTAGAGCATGACCTTTCAGGAAAGGTGACCACGAATCAGGTCAGAGTGTTAAATGTCAACATGAAATATTTATACTTTGCAGCATCAACCATTTTTCAAGTATTACCTAAAACTCAGCTTATGTACTTGTATGGAGCTAAATTTTATGTATAGACAACATAGCTAAGGTTTTTGGAGATTTCCAGAGCTACAACACTTTTTTGAAGAATTAAGAAGGCTCCTGAAAGTCATAAAAAGTGGGAAAACAAAACATGTCTGTCCTCCCTGTATGAAGAACTTTAGGAAGTAGCTTGTTAACATGTAGGTAAATGTCAGGAAACATTTCTAACAAAATTCGACAAGGTAGGGGTAGAACTGTGTTGAGTATTTACATACTCCTACCATGATTTTGAAGGACCTGTACTCAACTAAAGTTTATTAATAGTACTTACTAATAAAATTTTACACTTAATTTCTTAGAGTTTCTTACTTTCGGGGGCCAAAAATGAGACGATCTTGTTATAGTTATGACAGAGTGAAAATTTTAAAGATTCATAGTCTCATAGATAATATTTTACCCAAATTTTTATCCCCTCCCCAAAACATTTTGTGAGCCTTACTGTGGGCCAAATGCTGTTTGTTAAACTAAACTGAACACAGTATATTAACCCTGAAAAGCTCCATCCCTCTTTCTTCACGACCTACTAAGTGTAAACCATCCCAGGAAACAAAGAGGTGACTTTGCTCGGCCTTTGGAATAATTTTGAATCTGTAAGTGTCAATATGAGCAGAAAACAAAACATTGCATAACACGTTTTAAGCATTATTGTAAGTCCCGTGTTAACCGTTTGTGTGTGTGCTGCTCTGGTTTTGAAACACATTTGTATATAGATGGAGGAATCGGCGTAAATTTTGTTAAATAAAGCGACTGTAAAATGTTCTCTGTCCTTTCATTTCAGTGTTCAGGGGGCTATTTGTCACGTAGCCCATCTTGTGAGATAGGTCTCTGAAACATGGACAGGTGTCCTGTACAGCGCAGGTGCCCTGAGTTCCAGAAGGGTAGATTTTGAACTCCATGCCCTGCTGGTTAACCCCGCATACCCTGAAATGACACCAGGTCCCTTTTTTGTTTTGCTTTGCCTTAAAGTCACAAGAGGTGCTGGTTTGGGCAGGAGTGACAGTTTTCATCTCATGGTCTGTGGCCAGTGCACCTGCCCTCTGTGTCTGGCCTCTCAGCTGGGAGGGGGCTGGGCTGGGAGAGCTCCCACGTGGTTGATGAGCCTGCTGGACCACTGTGCCGCTGTCTGTCCAAACATCCTGGCATCTGGTCCCACGAGGACCTGGGAGGAAAGGGGAGGAGGATGTACAGGGCAGGGCGTGGGGGTTGGGGGTGGTTCCCTCATCTCATACCAAAGAGGAAAAGGAGAAATGGGCTTGAGTTTGGCAGACCCTGAAGCAAACATAAAGAGATGTGAGTCGCTTAAATTCAGCAATTTGCTGTTCTCTTTTGTTAGCTGAGAGGAGTTGTCATCCTCCATCCTATAGAGCTAGTGCAATAAGTTGTCACCTTGGGTTATTTGGGGAGAAGAGGAAATCAGTTAAGGCAGTGGAAGCCTTAAGGGGGGTTTGCATTGGGTGCGGACAACCCGGGGCCTGGGCAGAAGCCGACGTCCAGGCCAGAAAGGGAGGGAGGGGCAGTCGCTAAGCCACGTTTTATCGTGAGGAAACCTTGAGCTCCAGAAAGATGAATGTTCACATGAAGCTGAGCGAAGGAATGGGCAGGCTGAGTCTTGGCGGGAAGCCCCCCAGCATCTGTAAAGCTCTTCGCTTTGCTGCCACCGGTTACACTCAGTATAAATTAAGTTCTTAAGGGTCTAGCAGGGATCAGACCCCTTCGTTGAGATGAGAGAACATTCTGAGGAATGTGCACTTCGTCTAGAGCAGTGTGTCCGGTAGGAATACAATGTGAGCCACCTATGTAATCTGAACTTTCTTCTGGTAGCCACACTTAGGGGAATAAAGAGCAGGTGACGTTAAGTGTTCTGTTTGACCCAACACATCCAAAGTATTGAAACATTTTCAGTAAACGTAAAATTGAGATATTTTGTGTCTATAAGCACACACGCATATACGAAGTGTGTACACACACTGTTCAAAACCAAACCTTCAGAAACCTGGCCTATAGTTTCAACTTCTAGGTTTTAAGGTTTAAGTTTTAATGCTAAATTTTCATTTAGGATGAGATGTCGTCTCACCAAAACACTTCAGCTATGTTTAGTGGCAAGATTTTTTTTTTTTTTTTAAAGATTTTATTTATTTGACAGCGAGAAACACAGCAAGAGAGGGGACAGAAGCAGAGGGAATGGTAGCGGGAGAAGCAGGCTTCCCGCAGAGCAGAGAGCCCGATGCGGGGCTCCATCCCAGTCCCCTGGGATCTGACCTGGGCCGAAGGCAGCCGCCTAACGACTGAGCCACCCAGGCGCCCCTAGTGGCAAGATTTTTAACTGCTTCCGTTTTCCCACTGAAACGAGAAATTCGGTTCTTCAGGCTCCCTAGCCACACTCCAGATGTTCATTAGGCGCGTGTGTCCAGTGTTGACCGCGCTGAACCACCTAGGACAGGGTAAATCATACCGCCTTGTAAATGTCAGCTTGCTTGTCTGAGCTCCTTGACAGGGAGAAGTGGATTTTATCTATCCACGTATCTCTAAAACTAGGGTAGTCCCGGCGAGGTCTCAGCAGCTCACATTTAGGACATGTCCCCCCTCCCCCATTCTATTCCTAGATCCGTACCTACCTTGGAGAAATGGTTGCACACGTGACTTTTTAAGGTCATTTAACATTTATTTTGCAGCCCTAGCTCGTCAACCAAACAAGAGTTTATTTCTCATCGACACTGCACCCACCGTGCCAGGGACCTCTCTGATGGAGGGGGTCCGCTCTTGGCGGCTGCACCATCCCAACCACTTGAGCAAGAGGAGAGGATCTTGCACAGGACGGAAACAACACACAGAACTTCCATTCACGAGCCCCTGCCCCAGCCGTGGTCACACAACCTCCCCAAGGGGCGATGCCATCCCACTGCCTCCCTCTGTGTGCAGAATGGCATACTGACTGCTAGTGACGTCTAACACAGCCATCGCAGGCTGACTGATGCTGGAGGGCCATGGATGGCAGTCGCCCAGTGTGGAAAGCAACGCGTCAACCTGATAGTTATGAAATGGTAACCGTCAGCTAAGCCGGGACGAAGATACAGAGAAAGAGGAACTTCAACCTGATATTTGGCAATGTCTAAACTTGAAGAAGCAATGTACTGTTTTCATTCACGTTACCCTGATTCCTCGTGAGATAGTATATTTTGTAAGTGTTTCGTGGACATTATCATTTTCTGTGCATAGGCTGCTGGTATTCCTTGTCCGTTTTTGCTATCGAATCATTTATTTTAAACTTTTAAAAGAAAATGTAGACCCTATTAAAAAGCTATAAGAAACATTTTTTTCCCTTTGGGGTTTGGTGTTTTCGTGCTTTATTTTAGAAATCTCTCCCCACCTTGAAGTCAAAAAAGATAGCCTTTTGTATTAAATGTAACGTTGAACTTCCATACAACGGTGAACACTATAACAAAACGCGAGCTGTCAGATACAGGCTTTGTGAAAGTCTTTTCCAAAAGGATCTGGGTCCAAATCCTTTTACATGTCAGTTCCTGGTGAATTACTCAGTTGTCCTAGTCCCCATTGCGGGGGAGTCTGCTTTTATCCCTGCGTGGGACACTACCACCATACACCCAGGTTCCATATTTGTGTGGATCTATGGCTGGGTCTCTGTGTTGCTGCGTTACACTGTTTATTGTGATTCTTCTGTGAAATTAACTCTATTTATTGAATGAGTAAACATGTATCTCAAAGTTAATTCAGTAAGATGGTTTACCATTGACAGAGGTATATATGAAATACAAACACTTTCCTTGCCAGATATTAGAAAGCTGTATAATGACCTTGGCTATCCTTGGCTCTTTGCTCTTCCATATGCATTTGAAAATCAGCCTGTCAATCCCTCTTGAGATTTTGATTGGAAGAGCATTGAATTTACAGACGCATTTGAAGGAAATTTCCATCAGTGGGAACATGTTATTACCATTTAGTCTGCTAATCGATTTGAAAACGTCATAGAAATAAAGTTGTGCTGGACCAATAATGTTTCATAACTTATTCCCTTTGGGGGAGGGGGAAGATTTCATTCATGGTAACAATAAAAACTCTAGGTTGCATAATCAATTAAAACTATAATCAATTAAAATCAATTAATCAATTAAAATTGATTTAATTAAAATCAATTAAAACCAAGATTTCATTCATAGTAACAATAAAAACTCTAGGTTGCATAATCAATTAAAACCATAATCAATTAAAACCAAAATCAATTAAAATCAATTAAAACCATGAGTAAGGAAGGAAGAAAAATTTTAGACCATCATATCACTTGTGATAAGAATAGCAAAATTAGCCTGACGATTCACAGACATGTACCCTGGGGCAAATAATACATTATATGTTAATAAAAAAATAAAAATTAAAAAAAAAGAATAGCAAAATTGCCAAGTGCAAATTCAATATTTTAAAAATCAGTGGAATTCCTACACATCAGCATGGAAATAGCTCTCATAGGACTGCTCCTATTACCTCTGCTATTCAACAGTTTAAGAAATGTCCTAAATCAATTTAATATGAAATTATAAATTAAAATGGGCCTCTTTGTATTTTCTATGTAAGAAAAGATTAGAGCTTGAAAGAAAGAAATATTGGAAGAGACAAAAGTTTCCTTAGTGTTTCACCATAATTTTAGAGTTCCAGCATAATTTTTCATAGGTTCTTGGAAGATGTATTTTATCAGCTTAAGGCAATTCTCTTCTATCCATAAGTTGCTTAGGCTGTTTTCTTTTCACAACTATATTTGTTAAATTTATATAACATATTTGAGTACTTTTTCTCTCAAAATTCTAACATAGTGTATTACTTGAATACATTTTTCTCATATTAAAATCTTCCTTGTATTCCTGGGGTAAACCCTATGTCATCATGATCTATTCATGTGTATATAGTGCAGAGTTTCCAGATCTAATGCTAGATTCTATGGAAATGGTACTGGTCTGTAATTTCCTCTTTTAGTATTGTCCATATACTATTTTATCAAGATATACCATTCTCACAGAATGGGGGAGGGGGGGTCACTTCTTCTACTCCATGTGATGCAAATTATTTCGGAGAATCGAGATCAGTTGGTCCTTGGAGAGTTAATCCTTCAGCAAAAACATCCTGACCAGGCATCTTTAACAGAAAAGGAGAAACATGGATAGAGGGAAGAGAGGGTTGGAAAGAGGTTGGAAAGTCTCAAATATGGATTTGATTTCTACAATAATTATCTACTTTTTCAGGTTATCTAAGTCAGTTGTGTTCCTCTAGTCTGCTCAATTCCATACGCCTAGAAAAATAAATAAAAACAATAGTCCTGTCTTTTTGATGTTTACATGTAAGTAGCATGATGCATCTTATATCATTTGGTGGGACATACAAGTCTACATGCCATCATGTAGAAAAACTGTATCCTGAGTCAATAGAAGTCATAAAGTCAATCACTTGAAAAGGTGTGCATTCGTAATGTTCCAAAAATGAGATTTCATTCAGCTCATGAATGCAGCCCCTAAAACCTCTGAAAGCAAGGTTTGCCTCATGCCAAGCACGCTTGAAGACATGCCTCCATGTGGATAAAGAGCAGCTAGACAGCAAATGGTGCGTAGCAGAGAGGGAGCCTTCACCAAGTCGCGGGGAATGGTCACTTTGCTGCTGTCGCTAAAGCTTTTGCCTTCAGATGTTTCTCAGGGCACTTGTCACTCATTTTTCACAGCGGCAGTGCCCAGCATCTGGGTTCCTCCTGCGGCAGGACTGTGGCATGCCTCGTCTGGGGGTATGCTCCCCCGTAGAGGACCTAGGATGCCAGACAAAAAGCCCATTATGCAAAAGGTTGTCTGATTGCAACACTGAGCCCAAACTAGTTAGAATAGTATGATAACAAAACTCAAAGTTGTAGCAGTTCAAATTCAGCTAAGATTTATGTATCCTTGTGGGTAACCCACTCCAGGCTGGATAGCATTCCTGCAAATCTTAACCTTGGGGGCTGTATATTTCAGATTGCAGAGTACAAAACAGACAAGAAAGGGATGGAGGAGGAAAGAGGCCTGGCTCTTTTTTTTTTTTTTTTTTAATTTTTTATTTATTTATTTGACAGAGAGAGAGAGAGAGAGAACAAGCAGGCAGAAAGGCAGGCAGAGAGAAAGGGGGAAGCAGGCTCCCCGCTGAGCAGAGAGCCCGATCCGGGGCTCGATCCCAGGACCCTGAGATCATGACCTGAGCCAAAGGCAGGGGCTTTAACCCACTGAGCCACCCAGGTGCCCCGAGGCCTGGCTCTTAATTGCTTTAGCTTAGAGGTGACACATGCCATGTCCCTGACAGTCCTTTGATTAGAGTTAGTTCAACAGCTTCAACTAACTGCGGGGGAGATTAGGAAATGGGAGGGCAGGGTGGGGGGCGAGCACATGAGATATCTGGTAAACGACAACTTGCCACATTAACTGTGTGACTTTGAGCAAGTGACTCAACCTCTCTGTGCCTCAATGCATGATGTAGCATTAGCCCTGATTTTAGAGCCAGAGTGGACATATTTTATATGTTGCATCTTACGAGAATTCAAGCAGCCAGGTGGTATGTCAGATAGTAAGTATTTAATTCAGTAAGTATTTATTCACTAATCTATTAAACAGCTTTTCTGGGGCAGACACACATGATCTTGATATCGCCGTGAATAGAACACTAAGACCGGCGCCTTCACATTGCCTGGAACTTTCTCCTCCAAGCGTGGTCTGTGGGCCAGGAGCAAGGGGATCACATGTTATCGTGGGAGGACTGCAGACTCTCCAGCCCCATCCCTGACCTCCTGATTCAGAATCCACAAATCCCTGGGTGACTTGTACGCACACACAGTCCGAGAAGCACTGGCCTAGAATACTGATCCTTCACTTCTGGCTTCATCCGGCTCATTCTTTGTTTCCTTTCTCAAGAACACCTGCTCTGATTCTCCCAACCCCACCCCCATCCCGAGGTCAGGGATTAGACGTTGCCATGGCATTGCTATTGCTCTTAGAAAATGAAAGGGGAGGAAGTGCTCGGGGTCCAGTGGGGAAGCCGGCATACTTTGTGTTATCGGAACAAGGGGCATATGCAGAGCCATAGGCTATAATTAATGGTAATATGAACCAGGGGGACAGGGGGGGAGCAGGCGGGAAGGAAGACAGTAGGGAACTGAAAGTGCCTTTGGGCTGGACAAGCTGGGCCCCGAGTCGCAGAGAGGAACCCAGGGCTGAAAGAAGTGAACCAAGAGGCTGCTGAGGCCAAGTGGTTAAGACCTCGAGGCTCAGGGCTCATCTCTTAAACTCACCTCCTGCAAGCTGACCTCCTGCTTTCTCGGTGCCTGTCATTTTATGGCCCCAGGTTTACAAGGGAGCTGGGGCTGAGGGCAAGACCTCTCAGGGCCTCCTGCATGGTAAGCTTGTGAGTAAAACTCTGAAGTTTGAGAAGCATTGCTCTACTGTGCATACAAATCACAAAGGATCTCATTAAAATAAAGATTCCAGCCCAGCCTGTCTGATTATGCCGATGCTGCTGTTCTAGGCACAAGGCACTGAAATCTTCAAGTTTTCTGCTGCTGCCCGGTGGTGGGTATTGAGGTGGGCACGTATGGCATGGAGCACTGGGTGCATGAATAATGGATCTAGGAGCACTGCGAAATAAAATAAACGTATTTGGGGGAAAAATCTTTAAAAAAATAAATAAAAAATAAAAACAGAATGAACAACAGCTGTGGGGGGAAAGCAGCGTGGAGCCTATTCAAATACTCTTACTTATTTCTATGAACCAATACAGAAACAACCGCAATCCTTGCCATTTGCCTTTCTGGAGCTCAAAACATACAACCATAAATTCCTCAGTCTTCTCTCAAAAAGTAAAGGGCAAATAGCGAATCTGACTGTGGAGTAGCCAGCCCTCTACCATCTCAGCAAGATCCTAAGTACCTTGCTCTGAATCCGTCCCCTTGGCTGTCAAACCTGAAGGTTCTCCATAAGGTAATTGGAACCATAGATGTGTACACTTCACCCAGGCATTTTGAATTATGGTTTGTAATGAACTAGAACTGGCCATTACGTGAGTAATGAGCCCTGGGAATCCTGGAGCTGGTCTCGTGGCTTTAAAAATCCCTGGGCTGGAGCACCTGGGTGGCTCAGTCAGTTGAGTGGCTGACTCTTGGTTTTGTCTCAGGTCATGATCTCAGGGTCCTGGGATCAAGCCCCATGCCGGGCTCCAAGCTCAGCGGGGAGCCTGCTTGTGGATTCTCTGTCTCCCTCTGCCCCTTACCCAGCTCCTGTTCTCTCTCAGTCTAAAATAAGTCAATAAGTAAATCTTCAAAAAAATCACTGGTGAGTCTGGGCAGGTGCTTTGAGACCAAGCAGAAGGGACTAGAGTCACGTCCCTTACCCACAGTCCCGCCAGAACCTGTCTGCCTTGTTACTATTGTTGCACTTAACTGTATCCAAACTTTTTCAAGGAACAGAGGCAACTTGACCCTTTAAAAAACTAATTTAGCCTTTACCCTTTGTTTTAGAAATCATAAACCTGCCACGTCTCTTTATTTCTTCCAGTCTCCACATTATGCAAATCCCTGTCTTTTAAAGGGTTGTGTACTGTATTTACAGGGAAAAGGGTATTCCTCTTTCTAGTCTCTATTCATTTTGGCAGAGATTTCACTAAAAAAATCCATAAAAGAAAATTATGATTTAGAATACAGAGGTTTGATGACAGTTATGTTTGTAATTGACACAAATCCACTCTAAAACCTGGAAGTTCTCTGTGTGTAACTACTTCTAGAACTGAGATTTGAAGGAGAGCTAAAAATAATAAAAACTAAGATATAACAAATATTTTACCGAAACATTTATTTTAGGAGCAAAATACTTTTTAACTGGTAACATGTGGGGGTTGGACTAGATCATAATAATCATGCTATTTATTGTTATATTACTGTTACTGTCATCGTGTAGAGCTGGAAGGGACTTTCAGTACCGCTAAACTGTACGCAGGCAATGTGCTGACGTCATGGCACAGGAGCCCACGGGACACGCCCCTCTGGGGGCAGGCAGGTGGGTCGCAGTGGAAGAGAACACAGAAGGTACCGGTCCCTCCGTGAGTTTAATGGCTAACGTCATTCTTCCAGGGGGTCGGGGCGAGTGGGAGTGGGCGCAGGTGGAAGGGGTCCTAAGCAAGACCCAACCTGGCAACATGAGGTTTCCCCTTGTGCTGGAAGGGCCCTGTTTGCCCCTTTGCTACTCTGCTTTGTCCCCAGAGAGACTGAAGTCTATGGACTAAAATAATTGTGTCCCCTTGCCCTCTGGCTTCACTTTGGGCCACAGGATAAAGAGGTCATCTCTTACTGTCCAGTTCGCCTTTAGAAGTGCCACAGCCAGGGACAGAACTAACTTCACAGGGTAGAAGTTTACACGCACTTTGGGACCTCCTTAAGGAAAAGAAGACAAAATGTTTATCACGACAAAGTCGGGTATAAAATGAGTATGTGTTTAAAATGAGAAGCAAAATCACAACTTCCAAAATTAAAAAAAAAACTTACAAATAACACAAACTTAAATCTACATGTACCTCAATAATACCTTTCCTGTGAATTTTGATCTGCCTTCTCTTTATTATCATGAGGATTTCATCGACTTGGTAATATTTTCAACCGCGAAAGCTGAAAATTTTAATCTTTTTTTAGCTGCTTGAACGCTGCCATCACTCCCTTATTAACATGCCCAACTTCTATTTAAATGGGAATAGAGTGAAATAGAATTTATTTCTGATAGGAGAATATTTGTTTTGACCAGGGGTCAATGCCAACCGAGCCCTCTGCTTACAATTTTACATGTGTGTTAGCTGGAAGACTTTCCCACAGACTAGTTCCAGCTTTGTATACTTTAAATTCCTTCTTTTCCCTTCACTACCCACATACCTCTGGTGGCCAGGGCCCATGGGCCACATCTGTATGGCAGTATAGCCCATGGTCTTGCAACTTAGTGTCCCAAGACTTGAGTTGTCACAGAAGACACCAAAGTTCTGGAGGCCATTCCTACATGATGGGTCTCATAGTAATTGTTCACGGAAGGGAGATATATGTATGCATTTGGTGAGATATATGTAAACATTTCCTAAACTCAAGACATGCTTAGCTAGATTTAAGTTACTCCAAAACCACCCAACAGGAGGGGAAATGTGATGCAGGAAACATCTGAGTGGAAAGAGTGATCTTATGCAACAGTGGGTTAAAAATCTCACTTTGGAACAGATTACAAATGTAGGACATTGTGAACACATTGCTAGCTACACGCTCTAGCAAAGCTTGTTTGTTGGAGGGTTCCTTCTGCAACTGCACCTGTCTCTGAGTGCCAGTGGTCACCTCTTCCCCTTGCTCCTTTACCCAGGTGTCCTTGACTGTACTCTTAAACAGGCCAAGTATTTCCTGCCAAACATTTCCATACCGGTGTGAGCCCCCCAGCCCTGCCAGCAACAATAATGATGGAGCCAACGGTTATCATCTCACCAGTGTCCCAATCACTGTGCAGAGAACTTAGCGCATATTGACCCATTTATCTTTACACCAACCCAAGAAAGTACTACAAGTGCTATCGTGGCTTGAGCCCTAGCCTGTCACTCAATAGTTCTGTGACCTGGAGGCCTAGACAGTTCAAACAGCTTGACCAAAATCCTTGCAGCCAAGATTAAGATAATCTAAGTTTGTATAGTATTCGATGGGGACAAGTATGTAGAGCACTTGTCATAGTTATGAGAGGTAGGAAAGTAAATAGATCCAGTGAAGAAGGTTGAGGAACAGCAGCAGAAGTAGGGAAGACAGCTCAGGACAGAAACAGCTTCATGGACAATGAGTGTGGGAGGTGGAGGGGGGGGTACCTCCAAGAGAGCACGGTTCAAGTCTTTCAGTATAGAACTGATGTAGTTTTCTTTCATTCATTCATTCATTCACTATCCATTCATTTCATTCAGGACTACTTACTGAGTGTCTACGGCATCTCATGCATTGGTAAGCATCGGGGATCCAGCAGTGAAGGAGACAGGAAAAGTCCATATGCTCGTGGAGTCTAACACCCAGTTGGTGGAGATGGCAATGAATGCATTTATTTATTTATTTCATTTGTCCTTACAGCAGATCTCCACCTAAAATGAGAACAGGGTGATATTTGCAGAGTGACCTGGGAGGAGGGCATGAATTATTTCACATGTAGTATTCAGGGAGGGCTCTCTGAGGAGGTGACATATGAGCAAAGATCTCCAAAAAGTGAGGGAAAGGAGATAACCAAATACCAAAGGGCAAGACTTCTAACACTGGTTCCTTTGCCTCTTGTTGGATCTCCCCACATAATGAATAAATTATGGAGAGGGTCATCTCTAACCCCCTTTATCCTTCTCCCTACAACTATTCTTTGAGGTACTGTCCATAGAGCATATTTTTTTTTCATAGGTACATACCTTCTAGAAGAAAGATATCTGCACAGGAGCCAAGAAACCTAGGCATGGTCAGATCCTAACAGGAGCTAGATACATAGAAGAGAATTACCCCATCCCTGCTCTCCACCAGCCCATCTGTAACATAAGGGGCTGGATGAGTATGTCTCTAAGGTCCTTGACAGAGCCTGATTCCTCTCTGTCTGTATTTCCAATCCATCATTCCATTGGCTTGTATTTTCCAAATGTGGTTCTGTTGCGTGACGTGGATGCCCTTGTCAGATCTCTTGCTGTCATGTTCTTATTGTTGCAGTTGACGGTGAAAAGGGAATTTGGTAGCTCCTAAATAGTTTGTAATTCTTACTTGTAGGGCATTTAGAGCAACACTAAATAAAACCATCTTTGGGCTAATCCCTCCAACAGCTCAGAAGTATTTCCAACTCAGCTCATTACGTGGAAATGTGTTGGTGCTCTTGCTTTTCTTCATTATGCAGTCCTGGGCTTATCTTGGGAATCCATGGCCCCAGTGTGGGTGTCGGGGGGGCAGGGGGGTTCACTTAGCACCTGGTGCAGGCATGCTCTTGTTTGGAAAGGGCTTCTGCACCAGGCAGGGACTGCTGCAAAACCCTGAGGGAGAGAGTTGATGATGGACTTATTCATTCAACAGACAACATTTATCAGTTGTTTCCCCAAAGAGGACTTCTTTGCCATCATTTATTTTTAATGGGTTTTTGAAAGTCCGTAGGGGCAGATACTGATAGGCACCCCTGTGCACGTTTCGAATATGAGAAAGGAACACAGCATGTGGGGCCACTATGAAAGAGGGGGCTCAGAGGACACCAAAAAGGAGAAACCCATCTTCCCTTACCTCTAGTTTAACACAGGAATGCAGAAATACCAGGAATGAGAAGGAAGTACTGAGAATATTTCAAAGGGCTGAAATAAACGTCTTGTTTGGTTTTATCTATTTGCTCTTCTATACCTTGCTTTATTTTTTCTATTTTTTTTACTTTTTAATTTTTCCAGTTTTTATTTAAATTCCAGTTAGTTAACTAACATACAATGTGATGTTACTTTCGGGTGTACAATACAGTGATTCAGCACTTCCACATATCACCCAGTGTCCATCATAACAACCACCCTGCTTAATCTCCATCACCTTTTTCCCCACCCCCCGCCCCCCACCGTCTCCTCTCTGGTGACCATCAGTGTGTCCTCTATAGTTAATAGTCTGTTTCTTGGTTAGGGCTGAAGTGAATTTTAATGAACAGTAGAGTTGGTGGCTCAGTCGGTTAAGCATCTGCCTTTGGCTCAGGTCATGCTCTCGGGATCCTGGGATCAAGCCCTACATCATCAGGCTCCCTGCTCAGCAGGGAGTCTGCTTCTCCCTCTGCCCCTCCCCTGGAAAGAGTTTGTGCTCTCTTTCTCTAATAAATAGATAAAATCTTAAAAAAAAAAAATAACTAGCGAGTTAGTGGAGTTGAAAACCAAATCAGGAAGATTGGAATGCTACTTAATCATTTGCAAGTCATGCATGTTTATTTTATTACACATCTAAATACTGTCAGGCCATCTGCAGAAACACGGACACGCATAATTAAATTCAGTCATCTTTGACCTTTTATTGCCATTTGGTTATATGGAGTCATATCTTTGCACACATTTTTTAAAATTTTTCATGTTACTGGAGTATATTTGTCAAAGTAGGAGGATAGAGCATATCAAGCGAGCTAACAAACTGTGAGGTACTTTTAAATATTCAGACATGTGCACCAGAGCCTCCTCTGGGCTTTCACTCAAGGACTTGCCATAAGTGGAGGCACACTCATCTCTCCCAGTGAGACCTGGAGTCCCCCTTGGATGGTAGTGGACCCTCACAGACCCAGTTCACTCAGCGATCAAATTCTTTGCATAAGGATTGGTTCACTTGAACTAGCATCCCTCTTTGAGTGCTTCCGCTTCTATTTGATGTACTGCACTTTCATAGTTTGGAAATAATCAAGCATTTTGAAAATTAAAGATCTAGGGGCGCCTGGGTGGCTCAGTCGTTAAGCGTCTGCCTTCGGCCCAGGTCATGATCCTAGGGTCCTGGGATCAAGCCCCACATCGGGGTCCCTGCTCAGCAGGGAGCCTGCTTCTCCCGCTACCATTCCCTCTGCTTGTGTTCCCTCTCTCGCTGTGTTTCTCTCTATCAAATAAATAAAATCTTTAAAAAAAAAAATAAAAAATAAAAAAAAAGAAAATTAAAGATCTAATTCATATCAGGTACTTCACACAATGACTCTGTGTGTGTGCTTGGCCATCCATTAGTTTGCTGGCACTGCGTAACAAAGTACCACAAACAGAGCAGCTTGGAGCAACAAAACAGTCACTCACTGTGCTGAAAGCTAAATTTCCAACATCACGCTGTTGGCAGGGCTCTCCTCTCCCCAGAGTCCCTGGGGAAGAGTGCTTCCTTGTCATTTCTAACATCTAGCAGGTGCCAGCATCTTTCGTGTTCCCTGGCTTTGTAGATTCAGCACTTGGGTCTACACTCCAGTCTCCCCATGGCCATCTTCCCTCTGCCTCTGTGTCTCCGTGTCCTAATTTCCCTCTTCTCATACCCATACCATGACTACATCTGCAGACTTAATTTCCCAATAAAGTCTCCTTCACAGGTTCCTGAGTTAAGACTTGAACATAACTCCCCTGGGGAACCAATTCGATCCACAACAAGGCACACGTGTGTAGTTTCTCTGCTATCTTTTTAAACTTCTAGTAAGACAATCTGGCCTTTAAAAGAAACAATCCAACAGAAGAGCACGAATCCCGTTGCCTCAGTTTGGCAGTGCTCGTTGCCTAGTCTTTTGGCTAAGTTGTCTTATTTAGCTTTTTGTAAACAACTTTAAGAATTCCTATTTAAGCTCAGTATTGCTCAGCGGCATTTGGAAATTGGCCATTCCAGTCCGTTTTCCTTCCCTAGCCTCTCAAATCAGTCTTTGCCTGATTTTCCTTTTATCTTTCCAAATCTGCCTTTAAGTCTCCATGTCAAGGATTCCAAGAGCACTCCCAGGTCCAGCAATTTGCTAGATGAACCCGTCATCCTCAACACAGTTATAATCACAGCTGAGATTTATTACAGTATAAGACATACAAAACAGAATGAGCAGAAGGAGAAGATACATGGGACTGAGTCCCGGGAACATCGGGTACCAGCTCCTGAGAACCCTGCTAGAGTGGAGTCATCCTGAGAGGGCTTTATTCCTGCAGCAATGGGTTGTGACAACACATAGGAGGTTCTGTCCACCAGGGAAGCTCATGGCAGTCTCTGCTCTGGGGCTTTACTAGAGGCTGGTGGTGTACTCACCCTCTACCTCTCATGTACCAAAGTTCCCAACTACCAGGAGGAAAGCATATGCTCGGCATGAACCACACTGTTTGCCCAAACAGTCTAGGCAGTGACCCACTCTCATCACTGAGAAGATATCTCATATCAGCATAGGAAACTGTTCATCAGCCCAGGACCAACCTGTGTGCAGACCTTTCTAAGGATGAGTCTCAGCCTTGCTGTATAAACCCTCCACCCACCACCACTTCCCTTCTTGCGTCCCTCCCTCAACTCTTCCTAAACTTGTGTTCCTCCAGATGAATTAAATGTTTTAGTTAAGGAACATTTCAACTACTCTTCTCTTTTTTTTGAATGGTGGGTATCACGTGAGATTATCATTTATTTATGGTCTAATTTAGGATTATTTCCACTTTCAACATGCTGGAAAAAAGGACAGATGACAGATGGGCAGAAGGACATCTTGTGCTTGGGGAGGAAGGCTCAACATTACTAAGATTGGTTCACGTTGGTCCTGTACATTTCTTAGGCTTATTCTGATGTTTTTAATGATTTTATCTTGATAGTATAAATATGATCTTTCCTCCCACTGTATTTCAAATATTTCTTGTTTATATAGCTTTTTTTACCCCATTAATTTCTATAAATTAAAGTTGCAACTAGCCACATTTCTTTTTTTCCCTTTTTTCATCTTTAAATTCAATTAGCCAACATATAGTAGTACATCATTAATTTCAGATGTACAGTTCAATAATTCCTCAGTTGCATTTAACACCCAGTGCTCATCACATCACGTACCCTTCTTAATGCCCACCACCCAATTACCACATCTCTCACCCTCCTCCCCTCCAGCAACCCTCAGTTTGTTTCCTAGAGTTAAGAGTCTTTCATGGTTTTTCTCCATCTGATGACTTCCCATTCAATTTCCCTCCCTTCCTCTATGATCCTCTACATTGTTTCTCATATTCCACATGAATGAAACCCACCAGCTTTGGTTTTCTTTTTCAACATTCCTCTGGCTCTTCGGGGTCTTTTCTGGTATAAATTTTGGTATTATTTATTCCAGTTCTGTGAAAAATGTCGATGGTATTTTGATAGGGATTTCATTGAATATGTAGATTGCTCTGGGTCGCATAGACATTTTTAAAAATCTGTGTTCTTCCAATCCATGAGCATGGAATGTTTCTTCATTTCTTTGTGTCTTCCTCAATTTCTTTTATATGTGTTTTGTAGTTTCTAGATTGCAGATCCTTTACCTGTTTGGCTAGGTTTATTCCTAGGTATCTTAACGGTTTTTGGTGCCAATCTAAATGGGACAGACTCCTTAACTTCTTTCTCTTCTGTCTCATTGTTAGTGTACAGAAATGTACCTGATTCCTGTGCATTGATTTTGTATCCTGCTATGTTGCTGAACTGCTGTATGAGTTCTAGCAATTTTGGAGTGGAGTCTTTGGGTTTTCCACATAGAGTATCATGTCATCTGCGAAGAGTGAGAGTTTGACTTTTTCTTTGCCTGTTTGAATGCCTTTTATTTCTTTTTGTTGTCTGATTGCTAAGGCTAGGACTTCTAGTACTATGTTGAACAACAGTGGAGAAAGAGGGCATCCCTGTCATGTTCCTGACGTTAGGGGAAAAGCTCTCAGGTTTTCCCCATTGAGAATGATATTCACTGTGGGCTTTTCATATATGGCTACACTGTGCAGAGTTTTAACCAGGAAAGGATGTTGTATTTTGTCAAATGTTTTTTCTGCATTAACTGGGAAGATCATATAGCTCTTGTCTTTCTTTTATTAATGTGATGTATCACATTGATTGATTTGTGAATGTTGAACCACCCTTGTGCCCAGGAATAAATCCTCTTAGTCATAATGAATAATCATTTTAACATACTGTTGGATTCTGTTGACTAGTATTTTGTGGAGAATTTTTGCATCCATGTTCATCAGTGATATTGGTCTGTAATTCTCCTTTTTGGTGGGGTCTTTTCCTGATTTTGGGATTAAGGTAATACCGGCCTCACAGAATGAGTTTGAAAGTTTTCCTTCCATTTCTTTTTTTTTTTTTTAAACAGCTTCAGAAGAATAGGTATTAGTTCTTCTTTAAATGTTTGGTAGAGTTCCCCTGGGAAGCCAGCTGGCCCTGGACTCTTGTTTCTTGGGAGATTTTTTGATGACTGCTTCAATTTCTTTCTGGTTAGGGGTATTAATTTGGCTCCTTTCTCTTTTCTTTTTGATAAGTCTGGCTAGGCATTTATTGATCTTACTAAAATTCTTTCAAGGAACCAGCTTCCAGTTTCCTTGATCTATTCCACTGTTCTTTTGGTTTCTAGTTCATTGATTTCTGCTCTAATGTTTATTATTTCTTTTCTCCTACTTGGTTTGGCTTTATTTGCTGTTCTTTCTCCAGCTCCTTTCAGTGTAAGGTTAATTTGTGTATTTGAGACTTTTCTAATTTCTTGAGAAAGGCTTGTATTGCCATGTGCTTCCCTCCTAGGACCACCTTTGCTGCATCACAAAGGTTTTTTGTTTTGTTTTGTTTTGTTTTATTTTAAGATTTTATTTATTTATCTGACAGAAAGAGATCACAAGTAAGCAGAGAGAGGCAGGCAGAGAGAGAGGAGGAATCAGGCTCCCTACTGAGCAGAGAGCCTGATACAAGGGCTCGATCCCAGGACCCTGAGATCATGACCTGGGCCTAAGGCAGAGGCTTTAACCCACTGAGCCACCCAGGCACCCTATCTCAAAGTTTTTGAACCATATTGTTTTCATTTTCATTTGTTTCCATTAATTTTTTTAATTCTTCTTTAATTTCTTGATTGACCCATTCATTCTTTAGTAGAATGCTCTTTAACCTCCAAGTGTTTGAGGTCTTTCCAAATTTCCTCTTGTGATTGAGTTCCAGTTTCAAAGCGTTGTGGCCCAAAAATCTCCCAGTCTTCTGGTACTGGCTGAGACTGGTTTTGTGACCCATTGTGTGATCTATTCTGGAGAATGTTTCATGTGCACTCTAGAAGAATGTGTATTCTGCTGCTTTAGGATGGAATGCTCTATATATATCTGTGAAGTCCATCTGGTCCAGTGTGTCATTCAAATCCCTTGTTTCCTTGTTGATCTTCTGCTTAGATGATCTGTCCATTTCAGTGAATGGGGTGTTGGAAGTCCCTACTATTATTGTATTATCATCAATGTGTTTCTTTAATTTGGTTATTAAATGGTTTATATAACTGGCTGCTCCCAACCTAGGAGCATAAATATTTATAGTTATATCTTCTTTTAAAGATTTTATTTATTTGAGAGAAAGAAAGAGAGCAAGCATGAGTGGAATGAAGGACAGAGGGAGAAGCAGACTCCCTGTTGAGTAGGGAGTCTGATGCAGGGCTTGATCCTGGGACACCAGGATCATGACCTAAGCCAAAGACAGATGCTTAACCAACCGAGCCACTCAGGTACCCCTATATTGTTAGGTCTTCTTATTGGATAGACTCTTTAAGTATGATGTAGTGTCCTTCTTCATCCCTTGCTACAGTCTTTGTCTTAAAATGTAATTTGTCTGATATAAGAATTGCTATCCCAGCTTTCTTTAGGATGATAAATTGTTCTCCACCACCTCACTTTCAGTCCAGAGGAGTCTTTGGGTCTAAAATGAGTCTCTTATAAAGAGACATATGGATGAGTCTTGCTTTTTTATCTAATATGATACCCTGTGTCTTTTGATTGGAG
>CM053604.1:3832604-3849152 GCA_028646535.1 Procyon lotor | reverse complement strand
TTCCCTACAGGACCCGTCTGTCCTTATAAATCCCACAAGAGGAAGCAGGAGAGAGCCTGTGCTTTGTGGGCAAAGGCGAATCAGAAAAAGATGAGCCTCAAGGTGGCCACCAGGCATGCTCAGTTCATTCCCTCTGGATATAACAGGACTGATGGTCTCTCCTGCTCTGGGCAAGAGTGAAAGTCATGGGAAAGAGAGCTGAAAGTGTTCTTCATATACTTCTGGACAATGGGGCAGAAAATATCTCCTACAGTGAAAATGTGAGAAATGGGCACAAGAGTGACAGAATAGCCATCTCAGAGGAAACATGGAAAATCTGAAAAAGGAACCATTTTCGGACCAGTCTTTCCATTACCGGACATGCAAAAAGGTGTTAGGTGCTCTGAGTGCCAGGACTCTGCTAGCAGTCACATATACTTTAAATAATTTTCTCCTTCTGAGAGCCCTTACAGGAAATAAATATTAACATTCAATAGCTCAGTGATCCTGAGAAGTTTCTTTAACCTGACAGAGTCCTGGTTTCTTCATCTAAGAAAGAGAAAGACATTCAAAATCATTTCCAAACCCATTGCTTTTCTCACTACAAAAACAAAGCAACTTCTAGAGGTCTGATTCATGAAGCAAACTAGATTCACAGGCCTTTTCCCCTGAGCATTCTAGTTCCAACCCAGTAATTCCTAGATGTTGTAATGACCTAGGAGCCACGTGTGGACCATCCGTTCACTGAGGGCTACAGGGAGGTGGGTAAAAGGCTGAGAAGTTGGTGGGAGCCAAATCTTTCCCCCCGACTCACTTCCTTGCAGAAAGCTTTAGATTCTGTGGCTGGGCCTGGTCAACATGCTGTCATGAGAAAAGATGCCGATCTGATGTTTACTATCCATCATTCCAAAAGCCGATGAACAACAGGAAAAGAGCTGCTTTGGTTGGAAGGAAAAGAGAGTCTGTCAAGTTGTTTCTATTCATTTGCATTCACAAGCCCTGTCTCTCCCAGTCTGTTACCTGTCAAGCCTAACAGGATGGAAGCTGACAGGTATAATAGCTCTAAATTACATGTACTGGGAAAAGCAAATGAAAAACAGCAAGCAAGAAGATCCAAGGAAATAAGTATGTCTGTTGTTGGGTTTTCATGCTCCCTGTCAGAGGCTGGGGAAGGTAACTAGCATTTTTATTCAACTCAGTCCGAAAGTTGTTAGTAATTGGAGATGTCAAGATGAAGATACCATCGTAGCCCTCAAGGAGCTCAGATGAGAAGGGAAGGCTGAGGATACAGTGAGGCAAGAGCAGTGATAAAATGGTCCCATAACACAGAAGCAGAGCCCCCCTCCACCAGGGGTCTTGGAAGGCCCTCTGAAAGAGATGATATGGGAGTCAGGTCAAAGGTTGAGCAGGAGTGAGCCACGGAAGAGGAGCAGTAGGACAAACTCAGCAATGAGAGAATTCTAGACAGAGGAAATACTAACACCAAGTCCAATTGCCTTCCAGTATTGAGCCACGTGATTTTCACAAAATCTCTTTGAACTCTAATAAGTAAGATGTATTTGGTCTTCATTCCCCTTTCTGGCACAGAACTCCTACACAACTCTTGGAATTTCCTAAGCTGTGAGAATGTCTTTTGTTATGCTAATGAGGGGACTTTTGGACTTTGCCTAAGGATGGGGGCTTGCTGCCCGCAGAACCAATGCTTTGATGACAGTGTTAGAAATTGCAGTCCCACCACTGACCCCTGAAAGGGAGAGGGGGTGGACATTGAATGATCTGCCAATCAGTCATGACTAGGTAATGAAGCGTCAATAAAAACCCAGAAGAATGGGGTTCTGAGAACTTCTGGGTTGATGACCATGTAGAGGTGCTGGGAGAGTGATGTGCCTGAGAGGGCAGGAAGTTCTGCACCCTCTCCCACATATCTTGCTCTATGCTTCTAGTCCATGTGGCTGTTCCTTTTATATTAAACCAGCAATCCAGTAAGTAAAATACTTTTTAGAACTCTGTGAGCTGCTCTAGCAAAGTAATAGAACCCAAGGATGGGGGGGTTGTTGGAACCTCCAATCTATAGCCAATTGGTCAGGAGCACAGATGACAACCTGGGCTTGTGACTGCAGTGGGAGGGAGGAAATGGGGGATAATTTTATAGACGGAACCCTTAACCTGTAGAATCTGATGCTCTCTCTGAGTAGACAGTGCTAGAATTATAAGACACCCAGTTGGCATCTCAACAGTTACTGGTATGCAAACACTGCCCCCAACCCCAGAAACACACACACCTGTTGAAATTGGATCTGGAAACTTTAAACTCTCATGGAAACATGCTCATGAAAATATCCCTCTTTCTCAAATGAGACAAGGGAGACCAGAGAAGATAAGTGGCTTGCCCAAGTAGAAGTTGGCAAACACCAGAATGAGGATTCAAACCCAGGTCAGTAGAATTCCAAAGCCTAACTTTTGATAGAGGCAGGCTATGCTGCCTTCCCAATGTGATGAGCAATAGCACAGACATGTGTTCGTCCGTGGGTAACTGCAGAGAGTGCTATTTCTGGATTGTTATGTGGAAAGCAGAGATAGCTAAACATTACATAGAAAATGTTGTGTACCCTGTGAAGACGTTGGATGTTATCCTGGGGCAACTGGATATCAAATGGCTTTAAGCAGATAGACGTCATGATCAGATGAGTTTTATGTCAATTTATTTTCTTTGGTTTCATCACAGTAACGTGAAACAAGACCAGAGACAAAAAGATTGGTTAGGAAACTCTAAAGGTAATCCAAAGGGAAGATGGTGGGTGTCTAAACTAGGTGAGAGATGAGATGGAAAAACTGGGGCAATTGGAGAAATAGTGGAGAGCTAAGAGCAGGACTGTTGGATCCAATGGGTATAAAGAGGATGCAGCAGTGGTAGTTAAGGGGGACTCTGGGTCATTAGTTGGAATGACTGGGTGCATGTTGGTGTCTCCAGTGAAACACAAGGAGAACTGTCTGAGGGAATGAGTCCACATGTTGGGTGTCCTTAACTTGACACCATAAGCCTATCTAACGCAATGGATTCCTAATTGTATTAGCTAGTTCCCATTTTTATATAAGCTACTTTGGGTTGGTTTTAAAATGCTTCATGGCTATACCTGCCACATCTGGATTCAGAGACTCGACCAAGGTCATAAATAATCTTTCTTTCAGCTTCTCAGCTCAAATTCCCTTTGTTACCTCACTCTTCCTCTCCTTCTTCACAGCAATGTTAATGGTTGACAACTCCAAATGGTACTACCCACCCATCACTACAGCTGAAAAGGCCCCTTTCTTTTTCAACAACCATGACAACTCCTAATAAGGAGCTCTAAAAAGCCCTCATTGGGATCACAGATCTGCCCCTGGAAAATCACTGAGTGGACCGAGGAGATACTTTGAACAGAAATTGCAGATTATGTATCCTTCCCTCTAGTGGGAGGAGTAGGGTCAGGGAAATCCGTGAGAGGAAAAAGAGTTCTAGTACTAAAAGAGGAATTTTTGTTTAATAGGCCAAAGCAACAGAAATTCACACCACCGGAAAATATCCATCTGGGGTTGATGATAAGACTGGAATGTGGAGAAAGAGGTCAAGGTTGGAGGTAAACCCTTGGAAGTCATCAATGATGCATTAGAACTCAAGGAGAGTATAAAGTTAAGATGATTACTAGGTCAAGGATGAAAGTACTCAGGGAACATCACCCTCTAAGACAGGAAAAGGAAGAGGAACACATAAACTACAAACAAAACAGAGAAGGAGGAGAATCATGTGCCAAGGAATGTGTGAACATTGTCTTCTTTCATTTCATTTTCACTACAACACCGTAAGGACGGTAGAGAGTCTTCCATTTACCAGAAGAAGAATTTAAATCTGAGCTATTTGTGTTGCCGATGCCCAAACACAAAGATTTGACAGGTGGAGATGGGATTGGAAACTTTGGTTATGAGGCTCCAAACTCGGTTCTACCACAGAGAGTATGGAGATCCCCACTGCAGACAAAAGGGCTGAGGAAGTATTCTGTTCCCATGTATTTTCTCCTCCCATCTGGGAGGATTGTACTTTTAAATACCTACTTGCTTCTTGGCAGTAAATATCTTTGTTCCACAAAAAACAAACACCTCTCCCCCAAAAACCCACCCCAAATTAAAAACAGTTCTAACCACTCTTCAGAAGAGCCTATACTTAAACATTTGCAATCTGTTCTTGATTAACTTTGTACAGACATAAGAAAACCTAGGAAGTATGAGAACTAAAAAAGACCATTGGAAATCTTCCCATAAGGGATTCAGTGATGGATTCCAAGAGGATCCAGTAAACCTTGGAATTTGAATATAAAATTGTGTTTGTGCATAAAGGGCTTCTCTTTTGGGAACAGAATCTATAGTTTTCTTTGGATTCTCAAAGGAATATAAGAGCCCAAATATCTTAACTTTGTAGAAATGGGTCAAATCACCTACACCCTGTAGGCCTCAAAGTCACACCGTGAAGTTCAGCTCTAGACCTTAGGTCTCTTGATTCCCAAAATGTGACACCTTCATGAAACCCCTGACTATAAGAATCTCATGTTTTGAAAGAAAGGCTTTTGGCCCTGTGATCACCTATAGATTTTATGGCCAGCAAGGGTTGTTCTTGTAAAGTCATTTCTTGAAAAACAAAATGTTTTTATTAAACTGTCATGTACAGGCACAGGGAATATGAGGTACAGACTGGACGGGAACTGAATAGAAGGGCGGGAAGAGAGGAAGGAAGAAGAGAGGGAAGGAGGGAGGAAGGGGGAGAGGAGAAGACCTTTGACAAGGAAATCCACATCAGCTGAGGCACTAAAAGGAGAAGTATAGGTAGTGTCTCGGTTTATGCTATGGTCTGAGTATTTGTGTCCTCCTGAAATTCACACATTGAAACTCCAATTCCCCAAGGTGATGGTATTAGGAGGTGAAGACTTTGGGAGGTGCTTAGGCCATGAGGGTGGAGCCCTTATAATTGGGATTGATGTCTTATGAATGGGACCCCCAGAACTCTCTACCTCCCTTCTTTCTTTTTTTAAGATTTTATTTATTTATTTGAGAGGGAGAAAGAGAGCAAGCATGAGTGGGGTGAAGGACAGAGAGATCCTTGCTCCCTTCTTTCAAGTGAAGACACAATGAGAAATCTGCAACCCAGAAGAGGGCCCTCAACTGGCCATGCTGACATCCTGACCTCAGTCTTCCAGCCTCCAGAACTATGAGAAATTTCTGTTGCCCATAAGCCACTGAGTCTATGGTATTTTATTATAGCAGCTCAAACAGGAGTAGGATAGTTCCGGCTCTCCAGAATCAGACACTGCCATGAGGATTTAGGTGTAAGTCATTTATTGGATGTGCTCCCAAAAGAAACTGGTAAAAGGAGCTGAGGAAACAGGATGGGGAAGGAAAGAACCAGGCAAGCATATGACTCTAGGCAACATCTCTTGGACAGTGGCTGGCCTGATACACAGGGGAACTTGAGAGTGTGCTAAGTCTCAGAATCTGTTCCAATTGGAGGCCTAGAATCAGCTGTCCTTTAGCCAGCTGGGGAAGGGAAAGGGGGTGGAGGAATCCCAACTCAACACCTGTTGCTCTTTGTGTTCTTTGTGGGATGGGCAAAACAAGCAGCTCAGGTAGCCCAAGGGCGGTTCTGAGAAGAAAAGAGCCAAATAGGGTCATTGAAAGGAAGTGCACACCAGGACTGGGGAGATGCACTGAGAAACAGTAAAAGGCATCTGAGGGCACCAGGGTAGAGCATTGACAGTATCCAACCAAGGAAGGGAAATGAATCTGCATTCGTCACCAGGTACTTTTTCCTTTTCCCTTTTCCTCTCAGTTAACATCTGATCCAGGGGGCGCCTGGGTGGCTCAGTGGGTTAAAGCCTCTGCCTTTGGCTCAGGTCATGATCTCAGGGTCCTGGGATCGAGCCCCACATCGGGCTCTCTACTCAGCAGGGAGCCTGCTCCCCCCCTCTCTGCCTGCCTCTTTGCCTACTTGTGATCTCTCTCTCTCTGTCAAATAAATAAAAAAAATCTTTAAAAAAACAAAAAAAATCTGATCCAGGACAGAAATAACTCACTCTAGCAGCATACATAGTTTGGGACTCCATTTGATATTTGTATAAACCTGAGCTTCTGAGCCCTGGTTGAGAAGTGCTGAGTAATAATCATTTTCAAAGAATGAAATCAACACCCAGTGTTATGAAATAGATTGCTATTAAATTATGAACAATAGAATGATTAGGAAACATTTATTGTGCACTTACCATGTTTCAGAGACAGATCCACGGTGAATTTACTTATTGACTCTTCCTACCAAACATCTAAAGTAGGTACCAGAAATATGGCTACTTTACAGGTGAGGCAACTGAAGCAGAGGGTGGATAAATGTACAAGAGCACATACATAGTAAGAGATGATGCCAGCCCTCAGATTCAGACTCCCTGTTCCTGGAGCCCATGCACGCTCTTAACCTCTGCACTGTGTCCTCGAGTGTTAAAGATCCTGACTTATGCTCTAAGGCCAGCTGTGCTTTTACTGTATGACTTGGAGTAATTGAAAATATGAGTCTATTATTGCTTTTCAGAATGAGAGTATTCAGGTATCCAGGGACAGACCTTTCTTTCCTGTATAAAGATGGGGCCACTGGAACACCATCAGAATGGGTTGAGTTCCTTGTCCCCTGATACTCACTATCCCTTCCTGACAAAGCATGCACACTCAGTATGTTTTGTATATAAGGAGGACAACATACCAACCACTTCAGTTCCTCTCTTGGGGAAAGTTGTCTCTTCGTGTTTAACAACACTTGTTGCTTTAGATTCTTCTGATGGCAAAGGAAGGCACCTTTGGGAGTGGAGTGTTCCTACCTTTCAGCCACATTGATATTTCCTTGGTGAAGAGTAATGTGGAACATTGTTTCATGTATACACATTTTTTCTAAATTATATGAGAGTAAATTGAAGACCTCAAAGCCCTTTACCCCTAAGTGTGCCCAAGGGTATTTCCTGAGAACTGGAATGTTCTCTTACATAATCCCAGTGTAATTATTAAGTTCAGGAAATTTAACATCAATATGTTCTCAATTTATAGTCAGTTAACATCGTTATATACTTACTGCTATATATAAAACTTGGTACTTTTATTGTCCCAATGTTATACACAAAGCATCCCAGACTGAGCACATACCTGGAAAGCGGCCAAGCTCAGGGGTGACCCCAGCCCAGTCTTTTCCCCGAGGTTGAGCTCCTAACTCTTTTCCTGCCTTCCCAGGGCTCTACTGGTTCTCATGTCACCCAGTCCTTTCACCTTGATGACTATTCAAATTCTACCTGACCTCTAATGCTTACTTCAACCCTTTCTAATAAGTCTTAATGAATTACACAGGGCAAATTTGAATTCTTCCTTGATATCCTGAGTTTTCACTTGGAAAATGAGGTTAAGGAGACAAGAAAGAAAGGAAGTCCAAGAAAATGTTGCTACCTTTTTCTAGATAGGTCTCCTAAGGTAAGGGAAAGAAAAGCAAAAATAAACTATTGGGACTATACCAAAACAAAAAGCTTTTACACAGCAAAGGAAATCAACCACAAAACATAAGGGTAACTTACCAAATGGGAGAAGATATTTACAAATGATATATCTGATAAGGCGTTAATATTCAATATATATAAATAAAGAACTTATATAACTCAACATCAAAAAATAAGATTAAAAATGGGCAGATGTGAATAGACATTTTTTCTAAGAAGACATACAAATGGCCAAATAGACACCTAAAGATGCTCAACATCAATCATCATCAGGGAAATACAAACCAGAACCTCAGTGAAATATTAATTTACACCTCTCGGAAAGGTTAGTAGCAAAAAGATAAGAAATAACAAGTGTTGGGGGGGATGTGGAGAAAAAGGAACTTTCATGCACTGTTGGTGGGAATGTGCAGCCACTGGGAAACAGTAAGGAGAATTCTCAAAACTAAAAAGTAGAATTACCATATGATCCAGTAATTCAGGTATTTACCCAAAGAAAACAAAAACACTAACTTGAAAAGATACGTACACCCCTATGTCTATTGCAGCATTATTTACAATAACCAAGATACGGAAGCAGCCTAAGGATCCATCGATAGATGAATGGGATAAAGAAGATGTGAGATACACACAGAATGGAATATTATTCAGCCATAAAATAACGAGATCTTGCCATTTGCAGCAACGTAAACGGACCTAGAGGGTACTATGCTAAGTGAAATAAGCTAGACAGAGAAAGATGAATACTACATTATTTCATGTGTGCGTGGAATCTAAAAACCAAATGAACAAAAACACTCTTAAATTCAGAGAACTGGTGGTTGCCAGAGGGGAGGTTTGTAGGGATATGGATGAAATAGATGAAGGACATTAGTAGGTACGAACTTACAGTTCTGAAAGAAATAACTCACAAATGAAAAGTACAGCACAGAGAATACAGTAACAAATATTGTAATAATATTAAGTGACAGATGGTGATTATACACATCCTGGTGAGCACTGACTAATGTATAGGATTGTTGATTCAATGTTGTACATCTGAAACTAATGTATCATCGTACGTTAATTATACTTCACTCAAATTTTTAAAAAAATGCCTACCACCCAAAACCAGAAAATAAGGAAGCAAATGATTTTTAAGGACTCTTCTGGGAATTGAATCCCTGAGAGTTCCTACACTTACACACCAGATGGCAGTGTTCAATTAGTTGAAAGAAAAATCCCAGGGTAAGGACTTGCTGTATAAGATAAAGGCATTTAACTATTTCTCAATTGTTCTCAGACTCCTCAGAGCTTCTCAGAGTTACTTTGGAAACTATGAATAGTCGTAAGTGGTTCTACTATATTCTGACAGCAAACTTGAGACTAGGGGACATGTGGATAGACTTCCCACCTGTGATGGGGAAACTCAATCCAGGGCAAGTGAGAATGGAAAGTCAGGGAGTATATAAGTGGCTGGCCCAGGATTAGGACCAGGTCTGCTGGCTTATAGTTTAGTGTCCGTAGCATTATACTTATGTGAACTGAGAAATATTAAAGATTACTTTTTCTTCCAATCTTCCTCTCAGACAAGAAACCCTTCTTGCCCATTGGCCCCCCATTCTTGCCCAAGCCTTCTTCCACATCCACTGTATCTTCCATGTTGCTAGAGTATTTCAAAATAACTGTTCCCAAGGCAGTCTGATGATAACAGGTGGAAGCAAGCAGAAGGAACAAACCAAGAAAAACCAGAGAGAAGTCAAGTTCTGTAAGAGTAGTTATTTTCAAGAGTTACTTTTGAGAGTGTGAGGGTTCCTTTCTGAAATAGATTCTATTTTTCTAAGGGTGCCTGGGTGGCTCAGTCTTTAAGCATCTGCCTTCGGCTCAGGTCATGATCCCAGGGTTCTGGGATCGAGCCCCACATCAGGCTCCCTGCTCCATGGGAAGCCTGCTTCTCCCTCTCCCACTCCCTCTGCTTGTGTTCCCTCTCTCACTGTGTCTCTCTGTCAAATAAATAAATAAAATCTTAAAAAAATATATTCTATTTTTCTATTGACCTTCTAACATTTTTCTTTTTTTCATTTTTAAACTGATGATCTAGGAGTCACAATATCCATCCTTGACTTTTCATACTCAGAGTCAGTATAGTACCACTTCATAAAACACATAAAAATCTTGTAAATGTATATGTCCATTCACCACCATCCTTTTTCATTGGTTTATCATATGTATTACCTCGATCTGCATTATAAAGCTCATAAGACAATGACGTAATTTTTGCTTTAAACAGTCCTATGGGGGCGCCTGGGTGGCTCAGTGGGTTAACGCCTCTGTCTTCAGCTCAGGTCATGATCTCAGGGTCCTGGGATCGAGCCCCGCATCGGGCTCTCTGCTCAGCGGGGAGCCTGCTTCCCCCTCTCTCTGTGCCTGCCTCTGCCTACTTGTGATCTCTCTCCTCTCTGTCAAATAAATAAATAAATCTTAAAAAAAATGTTAAACAGTCCTATGAATTTTAGAGAAGCTAAAAATTATGCTTTAATATCTAAATATTAATCATTTCCAGCAACACTCTTTATTCCTTCCTGAAGATTTAAGTTCTCCTCTGGTTTTCCTTTTTTTCCAATCTGAAGAAATTAGCATTTCTTGTATTGTGGTAGTAAAGGAATGGGATGACAAATTCTCTTTTATCTGAAGAAGTCTTTATTTTACTTCCATCGTTGAGGGAGACTTTTGTTCAATATGGAACTCTAGGTTGACAGTTGTTTCTTACACTACTTTTAGATGATGATCCCTTGTCTGTAGGTCTCTATCATTTTGGTAAGTCAGTGATAATGCAAACCCTTGTTCCTTATCTATATACATTTTTCTCTGTATCCTTACAAAATTCTTTTTACCTTTGGGGTTCAGTAAAGATGTGCCTAGCCATGGTTTTCATATATTTATCCTACGTAGGGTATGCTGAGTTTCTTAGATCTGTGCATTTGCATCTTTCCTCAAACTTGAAAAAAACAAAAACCTAGCCATCATTTCTTCAAATATGAACATCAGTTCATGTTCTCCTTTATAATCCTTCTAGGATTACAATTAATCCTACAATATCTTTTGGTATTATGTCACAAGTCCCTAAGGCTCCCCATTTTTTCCCAATATTTTTCTCTATTTTTTGAACTGTATAATTTGAAAACTAGAGTGTGTTTTTTAAACTGTATAATTTGAAACCATTAAGTTATATATATATAATATATAAATATTATATATATATATTATTGCTCTTAGAATCTAAGTTATTAACTCTTTCCAACAGATGTACTTAAAGCAAAAAAGCACTAACAGAAATTCTCCATCATGAATTTTTTTCATTATGGATTTATCATATTTGGGAGGAAATCTGCCTATATACAGAACTCCTTGGCAGTAGATATGGATGGGGCTTGGAGCTCCTCAATGTAATATACCCTATTGGATATTGCTCCCCTCATCTAAATCTTCCTGTGTTCCCTAAAAAACAAAACAAAACTTGGAGATTTCTATTAAATGCACAAAAGAACACTGAATAAAGCTTAGAAAATGGAAGGCACTTATAACTCTAGCAAAACCTTCACCAGCACAGAGAGGTAAGAGAGCCTCTTACCTTCCCAGGAGGACTGTGCTCAAATTACAAGAACCCTGTCTTGGCTCCCGTTGCTCTGGGTGAAAAAAAGTCCTTTAACTTAGCTCCATCTGGGAAGAAGTGTTGGCCCCAACTCTTCACATCCAGGAGAGGAGAAGGGGAGAAAGGGTGTGGAATCCAGACCAAGGTACTTTCCAGGCTTACATTGTCAGGAGGTAGGGAGAGGACAGAGGAACATGAGGCACAGGGGAATAGCCAAGCTATTCCTGGGGGTCCTTTGTTTGGTGGGAACGACAGTCCTGGTGATTCAGGCCTTAAGGACAGGATACTGCTATAGTTTTGGAGAATGCTTAGAGTATAGGTGAACAAGAAGAAATGTTCCCGGGAGACTAGGAACCACAGCAGCTCTGATTACCTGGCAAAGTGTGGTTGTATTCACCCCTAGAGCACTGAATATGGTCCTTCTCCAACGTGGGCTCAAGTGGGCTCACACCACCCTCACTAGGCCCTGAGACCTCCAGATGTAGAACACTGCACCACACGGACACTGAAGGCCAGGAAAGGGGCCACAAGTACAACTGTGTAAGGGAGAAAAAAGATGTTTGAGGGGCACAGAGGTACTATGGGTACCTGAGGAGCTACTACTGACAATTGCCCTTTTCAGTGACTAAAAATAAAAACTTCCAGAGGCTTAGGGATCTGTCCACCTGTGGGAAAAACATACTGCTTATAAATGGGGGGAGGGAGGAGGAGAGGGACACTCATAAACATTTTTTAATTGCTGTCTCAAAACACAGAAAAGTAAAGAAGTTATTACAATGGATTATTGTTGACATTTTCCTGTCTTTATTTTAAAATTTTATAGGACATAGAAAGATATTGATAAGATATTCCCTTCCCTCATCCCTCTGCTCCACCACAGCCAGGCTGACACAAGATCTTGGGGTTATTTTAGATATAAAATTTATGTGGTCCATATTCCATTTAATAGGTTTCAAGCGCTCATAGCCCTTTTTTCCCCTTTTGGTGCAAGTTAATGGAATTGCTTTGAAACTCCCTAACTGCCTCCCCTTTCTAAAGTTTCTGCATGAGAAAAGGGAAGATCCAGTTTGGGCTTAAACCCCTTGGCATCCCTGCTGAGCTACTGAATAAAAAACAAAGATAAGTAAATGGACATTAGAACTGGTATTAGTGATCCTGGAAGCTTGTAAGAACTCTTGAACCCAAGATGGGTGGGGGGGGGTGGCGGAGGAGGGATTTTGAGGTTAAAAGAAAACAATTACATTTAATCCAAGTCCACAGGACACATTAAACCATTTGATAATTCAAACTGTTCAGTGTATTTGGGGTTTAAAGGAGAATCAGGAAGAAAACAGAACTATCATTGTGAAATGAAAATGCAAAAACGTTTTAGATTTCATTTTAGGCAAGACTTCAGATATTTTTTTAAAAAAAGGAAGAAAGAAACTACCTTAAATGGAATGCCCTTAATTCTTAACTCTTGCCTCATAGGCTAGAAAACTTTTATTAACATTTAGGATTATGTAAGTGTAAATAAATGTTCAATAGTGAATAATAAAACTAGTATCTTTATAAAAGGAAAAACTCTTGAAAAAATCCTATATTGCAAATTATGTAGCTCTAAGAATTATTCCATTTACCTTAAATCTTCACTAAGTGTATTAACTTCTCTGACAAATTCTTAAATCCTTAGCAACAGAGATTATATTGTTCTTTAAATTAACCTTTATTTTCTAAAATGCCTAATTGGCTTTGGTAACTCAGACTGCTGGAATACTAGTCTGGTTATTTAAGTTTGTTTTCTGGGGATTTCTAAAAAAATGATTTCTTCTTTCTTTTCCTGAATTATGTTCATAGTCATTAGACTATTTGCACGTGTGTCCTAGTGCATTGTCGTCCACATACAGCTGTTCTTCGCAACACTCAAGATGATTAAAATCATGGTGTTATAAACACTGACTTAGGACTGCATGTGCACGTGTTTATGTATTTACATATATATAGACATACATTAAAGTTAATATTTAAGAAAAAATAATTGACTCCAACGGAGTAAAGAGGGCTGGTAAATCAGAGAAAAGAAATTAGGCTTGATAAATATACTCCACCCGGGAGGTATAATTTATTTGAAAAGTGATGGTTTGGGTATGTTTCTCCCTCCCAGACTCTTGAATTTTTCTTTTGCGGATGTTGGATTTAATTTCCAACAGGGAACCCACATAAACATGAAATTCCAAAAACAGGCAAAATAAAGTATATAGGTCCTTCCCAACCTTGGAGAAGGGGGTAGGGAATAGGACTTCAAAGGGAAGAAAGACAATTCACAGGAAGCCCAGGAGTAAATGTTTGGTAAATAAACATTTGTTGACCCATCCAGGAACCATGGGACACAGAGAGGAATTTTAACAAACAGACTTTGCTTGTTTCCTATTAAAATGTCTATGGTGATAGCTCCCTTCCTGAAGCAGGTCTTTTATATAAATTCTTTTAGGCAGTTAGGGGGAAGGTCAGAGTTTCTTCTGGAGTCTTTTGGGACTTGGATTGTTTTTCAGTTTAAAATAATGTGCATGCTATGAAGGCAACTAACTCCTCTGAATCCCTACAAGGCCTAATTTACTGAACTCAGAAATCAAAGGAGTAACAAAAGGAAAGAAGGCACTCAGGTTCAGCAAGCGGTGCCCCGACTTCAGTGCACTGGGGAAGGGAAGGTAGTCAGGCTGGAAACACACTCAAGGGAGCCATTCCTAAAAGGACTAGAAGAGAGGAGGGAAACTTTAGGCACACATACCACTACAAGGAAAGATGTGCTGCAAACAGATTCCACCCAAGGCCTGGAATGGTCAGAGGCAGAATTAATACACACAACTGTGAGACAAGACTATCGAAGGACCTGGTAGTGTTGGGGAGAGGGTGAGTTATAGACCACAGACTCCCAGATTAAAAACTGTGGTAGGGTGGTACTTCCCTGATCTACTGCTAAGGGACCATGCAGCAAACACCCAAAATATGACTGTAAGAATCCAAGCAAAATCTGCTCTAGGATGCTGATGTGGGAAAAAAGTTTTCAAGAATGTTATTCAAACCAGGACTGGGGTGGAAACAAGGTCATGCTGGAGCTGCTCCTGAGTTGAGTGTGCGATGCCGCCTTGTGATCCCACCATCAGACAGGGTGGGAGAATTTACACTCGAAAAGTGCCAAACAATACAAACCAGAACTTTTTTCCCCTGGAGAATTGCATTTACTAGCACACTATTAGATGAAAAGTCTTGAAATTTTTATGCTTCTGGTAAAAGCCAGAACTTCTTTTCTTAGAAAGTACTCTAAAGATCAATTTGGTAACTTGACAATTTTTAAAGTTGAACACAGTCATGAAAATAGGATTAAATAGACAAACCATGAGAGACTCTTGACTCTGGGAAACAAACTGAGAGTTGTGCAAGGGGAGGGGGTAGGGGGACGGGGTAACTGGGGGATGGGCGTTAGGGAGGGCACATGACGCGATGAGCACTGGGTGTTTTATGCAACTGATGAGTCATTGAAAGCCGCATCTGAAACTAATGTTGTACTACAGTTAGCTAATTGAATTTAAATTAAAAAATAGGATTAAATTTATCGTGGTGAGGATGCTAAAACCTGGGAACAAATGATTTTAAGAAATCCAATAAAAGAGAACAGTCAATGCTATTAAGGTAATCATAGTTAGATTTGGCAACATACCATCACATATATTGATTATAGGATTAAGACTTTAGATGGTCCCAATGTTGGAATCCCTTAATTATTAGTATCTTTATGCCAGTAAGACAAAAATGACTTCTCTGGAAGACCCATTTCCTGGAGAACTATCTCTGTGTTTAAACATAAATTGCCCCTAGAAGACCCAGCTGGGAAGGTGGCAGCAGAGTAGGAGGACCCTAGGCTCACACTGACCCAGGAATACAACTAAGTAATTATTAAACATCCTATATACTCCAGAAATCAATCTGAAGACTGGAAGAACAAACTCTACAACTAACAGTACAGAAGAGGTCATACAGAAGCAGGTGGCAAGTATGGAAAAGTGGTCTGGGAGAGAGACAGAGCACGGCCACTGTGCAGGGGCGTGAGCCACAGTAGCCTACAGGGGTGAGAGACAGACTAGCACACAAGAATGCAGGGTGGGGAGGAGAACTAATACCCATAGCAATTGACCTGAGGGTGAGAGGTCAAGATTTTCCTAAGTTCTTACAATCAGGGAGGCCTAAAGCCTGGAGTTTTAAAGGCCAGCATGCTTGGCTCAGAGGACATTGGGGCTGCTCTTGGAGGGAAGGCAGGTAAACATCCCACAGAGGTACAGTGCAGAAGCAGTGATCTGCAGAGCACCAGGGGCACACAAGGGGGAGGTTATTTGCTTCTCTTGGAATGTATCCCAGAAAGGCAGCATTCAGAGAGATGCCTCTGGCAACAAAGGAACTGTTGGGTGCCATTTCCCTCCCTGGCTCTCAGTGTAAACACAGGGTCAACTGTGGCAAACAGGGCAGCACCAACACTCACTACCTAACTTGCTTACACTAAGCCCCATTCCTTCCCCCCACACTCCAGAAGAACTGCCCTTCCCAGTCATGTTTGCCTTAGTCCTACAGTTGTGGGCCCCCACCCCCAGGAGACCAGCCCAAACCCCTGCCAACACTGCATCTCCCAAAGCAGGAGTTTTGTGAGGCCTTGGGGCTGGCAGGAGCAACAGGTTTCATTTCACAAGCAGACCAGAGCTCCTAGTTAAAATGTGCCAAATTCAGGCCAGGAGCCAAACACTGCCTGCAATGGGCAAAAAGAGCCTCTGCAGATGACTGGCCTGAAGGATAAAGTGGCTAGGACAAAAAAGCAGAGCTCATGTAGCACGCATTGGAGACATACTGGGAAATGCCATTCCTGGAAATGCCATTCTGGGGAACAGAGGCCACTACTACACTGCAGGGCACTGCTGGACCTCTTCTTCATAAGGCAGGAGATGTAACTGACTTTCATAACACAGAAATAGGCACAGAGACTTAGACAAAATGAGAAGACAGAGGAATTTGTCCAAATGAAAGAACAGGACAAGGTCACAGCCAGAGATGTAAGCAAAATAGGAAATAGATAGAAGTAACATGCCTGATGGACAATTTTTTTAAAGATAGATTTATTTGAGAGAGAGAGCACATGAGCAGGGGGGTGGGGTTGAGGGGCAGAGGAGAAGCAACTCCCCGCTGAGCCTGACAATGAGGCTCCATCCCAGGACCCTGAGATCATGACTTGAACAGACTGCAGACACTTAACTGACTGAGCCATCCAGGCTGAGAATTTAAAGCCCTGATCATAAGGATAATAACTAGACATGGAAAAAAGTGGAGGACACCAATGAGCTCATTAATATAAAGATAAGGAGTGACGTA
>CM053604.1:3811820-3832104 GCA_028646535.1 Procyon lotor | reverse complement strand
CAAGTCAGGAAATGACAGATGTTGGCAAGGATGCAGAGAAAGGGGAATCCTCCTACACTACATTGTGGGGAATGCAAGCTGGTACAGCCACTCTGGAAAACAGTATGGAGGTTCCTCAAAAAGCTGAAAATAGAGCTATCCTATGACCCAGCAGTTGCACTACTGGGTACTTACCCTAAAGATACAAATGTAGTGTTCCGAAGGGGCATGTGCACCCAAATATTTATAGCAGCCATATCTACAACAGCCAAACTATGGAAAGAACCTAGATGTCCATCAACAGATGAATGGATAAAGATGACGTGGTGTGTGTGTGTGTGTGTGTGTACACATGGTATTTCATTGTGTGTGTGTGTGTGTGTGTGTGTGTGTGTGTGTGTGTACACACACACACACACAATGAAATACCATGCAGCTTGCAAGAGAAATGAAACCTTGCCATTTGCAACAACATGGCACTAGAGGATATTATGCTAAATGAAATAAGTCAATCAGAAAGAAAATTATCATATGATCTCTCTGATATGAAGAATTTGAGAGGTAGGGCAAGGGGTCATGGGAGGTGGGGAAGGAAATGAAACAAGATGGGATCAGGAGGGAGACAAACCATAAGAGACTCAAACTCACAAAACAAACTGAGGGTTTCTGGGGGTAAGGGAGGTAGGGATAGAGTGGCTGGGTTATGGACATTGGGGAGGGTATGTGCTATGGTAAGCGCTCTGAAATGTGTAAGCCTGGAGATTCACAGACAGGTACCCTTGGGGCAAATAACTTAGAGCTGGCTCCCTAAAAACAGCCCTATCCCCTCTGTGCTTATCAAAAATGGGGGGGAGGGGAAGAAACACTAATTGTTTGTCCCATCTGGTAATGTGACCTGAGAAATATGTTAAAATAAGAGTCTGATAAAAAATTTAAGAGACCTGGGGTGCCTGGGTGGCTCAGTGGTTAAAGCCTCTGCCTTCGGCTCAGGTCCTGATCTCAAGGTCCTGGGATTGAGCCCCGCATTAGGCTCTCTGCTCAGCGGGGAGCCTGCTTCCTCCTCTTTCTCTCTGCCTATCTCTCTACCTGCTTGTGATCTGTCAAATAAATAAAAATCTTTTAAAAAAAATTTAAAGAGACTAGAATAAGGTGTTCATAATAGACTTTGAAAGCTTCAAACATATTTCTGGGACTTCAGAAGCCCACATATATGTGTATGGCCTTGAACACCCTTAAGAAAGACCTGAGAAAGCCCTAATATCTTCTTGTTGAACTTGAGGCTCTTACAGTGCAAAATAAAGGCTAAAGCTGAGTTATAACTGCCCTGTAATTAAAGGTGTACCCCAACACACACAGATCTCCTTCATCCACAATTGAAAGACTTATTGGCCCAAAGCATTTAAGGAAATAGTTGTCTAATCTTTAGGTAATTAAGATAGCTGAGCAGGAAATTCAGGATCTGAACATTCCAAGTAATAAAGACTTCATAAACTAGAGAAGCCACTAAACCCTGGCGGTCAGAAATTTCATTTCCCAGAGTTGCAATCATTTCAAATATCCAGATTAACAAAGTTGAAGCCCACAGAGAAACAGGCCCACACAGGGAAAAATTCAGTCAGTAAGAAGCCTACATGTTATCCTTACTATATTGAAATATTTAAGCTTAAATTAGCTATTTTCAATATCTTCTACAACAAAAACATTACTTATATATGCCGGCTAATTGAACATAATGAATTTTTTAAAATTAAAATAAATACCTTCAAAATAAAGGAAGTCACTTGTAAAGTATGAGAACCATGTCTTAAGAGGTAGATCAATAGAAATTTAGGAACCATATGGAAAATTTTGGAGTTAAGAAATACAATAAAAATTTCACTTAAGAGGCTCAATAGCAGATTTGAGGTGATGGAAGAATGAATCTGTGAACACCAAGACCAGTTGATTGAGATTATAGTCTGAGGATCAGAAAAAGTGAGCAGAGGGTCAGACACCTGTGAGAAACCATCAAGCATACCAGTATGTACATAATGCTAGTCCAAGAAGGAGAAAATAGAAAAAGAATATTTGAAGAAATGACTGTAAACTCCCCAAATTTGGTTACATTACCACATCTAAGCCAATGAACTTCCACTAGAATAAACTCAAAGGGACCCACAGCTTACAGTCTGTTGAAAGACCAAATCCTGAAAGCCGCAAGAAAACAGTGACTCCTCACATACAAGGGATCCTCAGTGAGCTTGACAGCTGATTCTCAGAGACCACAGAGACCAGAAGGCAGAAACACCATGTATTCAAAGTGTTCAAAGATAGGCTTTCAAGCAACAACTCTTTATCCAATGAAAATATCCTTCAAAAGCAGACAATTAAGATACTTCTAGATCAATTAAAAACAGATAACTGAGGTGACAATCCCTTCTCTTATCTCACTTTGATTAGTTGTGGCACAAAACAACAGAATTTAAGAGCTTACATCTTACATATAATGACTTCTTGGTTAGACACTGAGCATGGAATAATTTGGCCCTTGAGTTGATGGTCTCCTTCAAATCTATAAATTTACTCCTTCACACAGAACTTCCAGAGACAGTGAGGAATGATTTCATCTGCCATAACTCACTTGAATTCATGTTCATATGGAAAACAGTGTCTCCCTTGCATGCCCCTTTATTAGGACTCTTCAGTAAAAGGGAGCCACATAAGCACATTTATACTTGCTTTAACTAGTCAGGCATCTATTGCTGGGTTAATATACAAGAGATTGGATTTCCATTTGCTCCGAGTAAGAGTTCCTACACCTGGGGCACCTGGGTGGCTCAGTGGGTTAAAGCCTCTGCCTTCAGCTCAGGTCATGATCTCAGGGTCCTGGAATTGAGCCCCGCATCAGTCTCTCTGCTCAGCAGGAAGCCTGCTTCCCCCACCCCCACCCCCCCCCGCCTGCGTCTTTGCCTACTTGTGATCTTTCTCTGTCAAATAAAATCTTAACAAAAAAAAAAAAAGTTCCTACACCTGGTCCTGATGCTATTGAAGTAAAAAGAGGGGAGGTTTTCCCCTGTCAAGCAAATTGGAAAAACAGAGCACCCCACTGACCAGGACTGAGAGTCATTTCTAGAAAAGATTCATGACCAAAATGTTCTCTTGGGTACAGTTCCTCTTGTGGTTTGAAGCCATCAAGTTCCTCCCTGCTCACTCCAACTGCTTCGTGTTTTTGGACTGTTCATTCCTTCCCTTAGAGCAAGCTGAAGAAATAACAGGGAAAACCCAACAAAGTACCTCTCTGTTGGGAAATCCTTAGTGGAAATTGATGATGTACATTTCCAAATCTGGGGAGCACCCGTGAATAAAGCTTCCCTTCCAACCCATAGGCCTATGAGGAAGAGAATGGAATGTTCTTCTGAAACAGGTATTGGTATCACGTGCTAACTGCCTCAGAAGCTGTCTATGAGAGTATCTTGTTCGGCACTGCTGCTGAATTGTGGTTCCTCCTTACGTCCTGGTTTCTTCCATGGAGAACTGGTTTAAAGGAAGCTGGGCAGGCACCCAGACAACCATTCCCCCAGACAACAGCCAAGCACATGATCCCTCTGGTGTTATCACAGCACACAACATTTGCTTGTATAGTTAGTTTTTACCCTTTGAGCAAGTTAGGACAGAGTAAAAGATATTCCAGAGTAGAATAAAGAAAACTCTGGGATATAGTAGGCAGGCCACTCTCCAAGTGTCAGCTAAAGATGGAGAAATACAGAGTTGATCTTACAATTTCAAGGGAAAAAGCTTCCTTCTGATAATTGTTTCCCTGTTGTCCCTAGGAGATTCCTGTGCCCGATCCTGGTTTATCTGTCCTTGAGGTGTCCCACCCTGTGGTTTTCTTGGTGTCAACTGACAAGATCCCATAATTTGTGTTCTACAACTCAAGATGAATGTTAGGCTTCTAGCAGGGAAATTCTAGGAGAAACCTTCTTGACGTCAGTTACTAACTTCTATCTGCTGACTGGTTAAACAGATAACTTTACCCAATCTACATTCACTTGGCCAGTGGAGAGCATATATCAAGGGTTTGGCCAAGGAAAGCCAAACATTTTCCCATGTAGAATTCTGAGAACACATTCCATTACATCAGCCCTAAGTACTAGACTCTGCATTTTAACAGGGTAATGCTATCACTTTTCTGCCCTTTATGAACTTTACCAAATATTTTTTAAAATAAAATACAAATCTAGCCAAGGACTTAAGTCCTTTAGATTTTTTTTCCTTTACTGATTATTTTGTGGGGAGGGGTTTTTCTCCAAGCAGGTGTGAGACATTTGAGTGTGCCTCAAGTGCTCTCTGGTTCATCTACTCTATATCCAGGTTAGCATTGGTTTGATGCTCTTCACCCTAGCATGGCCATCTTATCCTCAAGTACAAAGTTACATAGATTAAAAGGACATAGAATGTTCTCTGGGCTGATAATCTGGGTAGAAATTGCTTCAAGGTTCTGAGCACAGAGGAACCTATGGTCCCAACTGCATCAGTGAACCAGGCTTTAAAGATGTTTTTTTGTTTGTTTGTTTGTTTGTTTAAGATTTTATCTATTTGACAGAGAGAAACACAGCGAGAGAGGGAACACAAGCAGAGGGAATGGTAGTGGGAGAAGCAGGCTTCCCACAGAGCAGGGAGCCTGATATGGGGCTCGATCCCAGGACTCCGGGATCATGACCTGAGCCGAAGGCAGCCGCTTAACGACTGAGCCACCCAGGTGCCCCGGCTTTAAAGATGTTTTAATGGGACTTTAATGCCTCTGCCAAACCCCTAATAGGAATAAGATTACCCATTCTGACTACTCCTCTCACATAGTGGCCATCAGTAACAGCAGCAGTAGCCACACCCCAGCCTCTAAGATCTATAGTCAGACACCTGAACTCCTCTTGGTACCAAACACAGACTCCAGTAGGTCCATCTGCCAAGAGGCCTATGGGAACCAGACCATCACAAGCTCCCAGATAGGGTCAGAGCTCCCATTCCAGGCTAGCTGAGATACTAAGAAGTTTTTACTATGGCTCCCACCTGCAAAGGAAAATGTCCAGTGCCTCATGGATCTCTGCCCGTTTTTCTGATGCAAACATTGGGTCAGGGGATGGCTCATGCTCATGCTGCCCATTTCATCTGGTTGGCCATACCTCTGAGCCATTCTGCTTGCTTTGACTCAATGCTGACAGCTCCTCTCAAGCCTATGATAAGCATGTTTCTCTGCAAAGGGCCTCTTAGACATTGCAGCATGGAATGCCCACAGGAACCTGCCCTTCAGGCAGACATGCATGGCCCAGAAGTACCCAGGGGATATTAACATTCCCTTTTCACCAACGGAAAGAAAGGAGGTACTTTTTCCTGTTGACCTTCGGAGGGAAACAGATGCTTCAAGTCCTACTTCCTTGGCAACCACCTCAGTATATGCTCATGGTGACTCTGTTTCACTTTCTTCAGACTCTCCGTTCCTCTCACTGGGAGCTACCTGTGAAGCTTGGCGGAGGTGGGCAGGGGGCAAGTTTCAGCTTTTAGCAGGGAGACCAGGCTATGACTTTGTAGAAAAGTATATAACCTTGATCTTTCAAAAGTCATTGCACTACTAGGTATGTACCCAAAGGACACAGACATTGTGATCTGAAGGGGCACCTGCACCCTGATGTTTATAGCAGCAGGGGGTTGGGAGGTAACTGGGTGATGGACATTGAAGGCACATGATCTAATGAACATTGGGTGTTATATGCAACAGATAAATAACTGAACTCTACATTAGAAACTAATGATATACTACACTAATTAAATTTGAGTAAAATAAGCTTTTTAAAAAGTCACTTCCGGTAAGAGAAAAGACATACTCTCAGGAGGCCCCATTGTTGTGAGAAATGAGGCCTCATGAAAGCAGATGGACTTGCAATTCTGTTTGAATTGGTCTGTTTGAAAAGCAGAGCACTCTGCAGGGAGCTGAGGAACCCTCTCTCAGCAGCACTGCCACCCATAGTCATTGCTAACAGGCACCCTCCCCTCAGACCATGAGTTCTCATGCCAAGGTAGTGGTTAAACATGGGGGAGAACTTTCCCACTTTCCCCTCTAGCCAGCATCATAGTTTAGAAGCTGAGTTCTCCCAACACATGTGGGACATTTTCCTTGGGTTCATGTCACTGAGATCTGCTCTGCCTTAAAGTGGCATTAAGCCTGAAGTTCTGGGTGGCCAGTTTTTAAGGGAATTGCAGTACCATGTAGCTTTTCTGGGTCAAAAGGAAACTGATCTCTGACCATTCCAAAGTATACTTTGACCTCTGAATCATCCTATCAAGACCATAATTTACATTCACAAAGTTCTGTGTGGTTCTTTATAGCTCAAGGGGAGGCCAAAGGCACATAGAACAGAGCAGAGTGTCACACAATGACCTATGGAAGCAGCTATTTCTGTAGACCTACATTCCCATAGGGCTGTTTGGCCAGATGGGGAAACCTCTAGGTCACAGAGTAAAAGCACTCTAAGCAAGCAGAGGAAGAGTCAGAAGACAAAGAGCCATTTATTTTTCTGGGACCTAAGAAAAAAGTTATAAGGAGACAAACTTTCCACGTAAAGTTTAAAGTTCAAAGAAGAAAAATGGAATGATACTCTCACTGAGGTTGCCTCATTTTCCATGTGCTTCCTAACTCAATCTGTGCCAAGTTCTGCAAGTCATTCAAGATCCACATCACTAAGAACATCATCAGCACATAAAGAAAATAAAAAGCTCTCTCTGATCATCTCCTACTGAATCTCAATGTTTAGCTTTCAAGTTCTTCGGACTCATACCTGTAAGCTAGACTATCTGAATTAACTCATCTTTGCAAAACTGAGTATGTTACCCACAATAATCCACATCAGAGTTCCCCAAACAGGATGCTACTGCTGTCCCATGATGTCAGTCAACTGCTGACATGATAAAGGAAACCTCAGGTTTGGACTAGGACAGGGTTCCAGAATGTATAGGGAAGTCTTAGCGAAGGGAATTTTAGAGCAGCTGAGAAGCTTAATTCCCATTATAAAATGGACAGGATACAGATCCATTCAAATAAAGTATATACTATAAACATTTCAAGAGGTGGCAGAGACCTTCTCAGTGCTATGGAATCCTTTTGATACTAGAGCATATAGGAAGAGTACCAGGAATCACTAGAAAGCATAGACCTTGCTTCTCGGCTGGCTTCTTGGAAGAGACATTCCACTATTTTGAGATGCAGAAAAATCACTTCTCAGTTTCCATAGTGTGTCAAGAACCTCCAGAAATAAGTAATTTGACATCAGCATTCAGATTCTCAGAACAGTGAATGTGGGGCTTCACTACAAAAAGGCTGTGAGCCCCAGGCATACACTGTCTGTTAAAAGGTAGGGGTGATGGGAGCTCCCACTCCCATGAAAAGCCCAAAATGAAGGGTTTTTCGCAGATCCCCTCAGATCCCATTTTACTGTGAGGTACCAGGAAGCTACTGGCAAAGTCCATGGAGCTGTTCATCTTGCATGAAGTTTGTTATGCAAGATGAATGCAAGCTCTAGAGAATCCGCTGTACAACATTACACCTAGAGTTAATGCAGTATTGTGCTCTTAAAATGAGACACACCTTAACAAATTCAAGTTCTTAGCACAATAAAAAAAATTATTAATGGAGGTTTAAACCTACAGATGACCTAATATTGGCTAGGATTTCAAACAACTGGTCTGCTATATTTATCCTGGAGCATTATTGTACTTGTCCTTGCTACTGCAAGAGTTAAGAGATAAACACTCACATGGCTGTTCCTTAGGAAACAAAGTCTACAAGTCCTAATGAGAAACACCAAGAAGTTATGGATTCTTGAGCAACATGCTGCCAAGCCCTAACCTCATTTACACAGTACAATCCACACAGTAAAATAGAAGGTAGAATAAGTCAGACTAGCAAAAGCTAGTTTCAGTAACTCTTGCTACGGTTTGCCTCTACTTGACATGGATAATAACACACCTCCACTAAGTTCTTGGTTAGGTCAACTGTCCTTTGCCATGACAAAGAGTCCACAAGGATCTTGTCTTGGTTCCCCACCTGCCACCACACTGTTCCCTCCTAGTAATGACATTATTTGTACGAGATGAACAGCAAGAAGCAAGCACCTTAGAGGTTTTAGCAATATATACAAGTACCAGAGGTTGAAGATAACCACCTCTTAGAAGTCTAGGCCTGACACTTTGATGGTCTGGGCATATTGCAACACTCCCTCTAAAGTGAAGGACAAGTTGCTGGACCCTTTACCATCCACCAGGAAGCAAGTGGCCTAATTCTTGATGCAGTTTTTCAGACTTTGGAAACTATATAGGAGTACTACTCTGACTCATTTGCCAGGTAATCCACAAACTGTCAAATTGAAGTGGAACAGAGAGCAAAAGTACACTCTCTAGCAGGTTAAGTTGTCCTATCATTTCACTTGAGCCTATGGCACAGCATGCAGACATTGGATTTTCTATAGTTAACAGATGCTATATGGAACCTCTTTTGGTCCAAGTGAAAAAAAAAGTCACAATACAGATGCCTAGGGTACTGAAGCAAGGCCATGCCTTATTCTCTTAAATAACTCTGCTGGATTGCTGTTTGGCTCCATTTGAAACCAAAACTTGATCATGGGACACCACAGGACAGGGTTTGATCGATCAGGTAAAACCAAGTTCATGGAAGTCTCAGGTCAGAGATAGGCAAGCACCATAATGTTCCATCATAAAATAAAAAGGACATTAAACGCCAATTATGAGTAACTGCAAAAGCTATATCACATAAACAGGGGGTTTGGAATCTCATGGTACCTTTTCCTTCTCCCGTTCTTTGGCCAGCCTTCTCTCAAACCACCTACGGCCTCTTAGGATTTTAACTGAAGAGGAAATGCACAAACGTGGGTTATGCACAGGTCTGCAGTGTTCCAGCAATGCTGGAAAACAATCACTGAATCATAGCCCCATTCAACAGAGTGTCTGAAAGGCAATGGGAGATGGAAAGCTCTCCCATTGGCCAACTTTTGGGCAGTTTTGCATGAAAGAAGTGGGTTGACACATCCATCTGCTTTTGTAAGCAGAAACATGAAACAAGATTGAGGCTATTCACCATCTCACTCAAGCCAACCCCTACTTGTTCACGGGGGACCATGCAGACAGGAATGAGGGCTGTCACAGGGTGGGTTCCCTAGGAAGCAGACTGAGATAAATGTGAGAAACTTATTAGAGGGTACTCTTGACATTACCCCTTGGGGAAGGAAAGGAAGCCAGATTGGCAGAGGGAGAAGTGGAACTGCAATACAGTCTCATGAAGGCTCAACTAATCCCATAGGGTATGCTGAAGCTGGGATGGCAGGACCAGACTATCATACTCCCACTGATCAGGGACTAGATGTGGGTCTAGTCCAGGGGTAGGAGAGGGGACAGCACTCAAGGTAAGCACAATGGAGGATTAAGAGGGTTAATATCTGATACTAGTCTGCCAACTGCCATCCCCAAAGCAAATGCAAAAAAGTCTTCCATTGTTCAGCTGGTTTCTGGGCAGCACCTCACAATGTCTACCACAAAGGCTCTCCAAGGGCCTCAGCAGCATGAGCTCTTCTTCTGCACTCAACTCTGTAAGGACCCCGTGGTTTGCTGCTCTCTGGAATCCAGGGAAGCCTCAATGAAAAAAAGGCTTTTCTGGCTCTAGTGCCCCAGCCTTGTCCCTGGACAGTGGTAAGCACCATGGTAGAGAATTCCAGAGCTGCTTACATAGGCAACCAAGGCTTCATGTTATTTGTAGATGAAGGAGAGCTTTGGGCTCTACTCAGGTTTCTACTCAAGGTCTAGACTGCAGGTCTCCCTCAGGAGATGTGCAGGAGCCTGCAGCCTGTGGCCCTACTAAGCAACTTGATTTTAGAAAGGAATGTTCAGGGGCACCTGGGTGGCGCAGTGGGTTAAAGCCTCTGCCTTCGGCTCAGTCATGGTCTCAGGGTCCTGGGATCAAGCCCCACATCAGGCTTCCTGCTCAGCAGGGAGCCTGCTTCCCCCTCTCTCTCTCTGCCTGCCTCTCTGCCTACTTGTGATCCCTGTCAAATAAATAAAACCTTAAAAAAAAAAAAAAGGAATGTTCAATTAACAATGTTACTGAAACATCTGTGCAATAGTCCCATTGATCTACCTCTTGCTTCCAACAGTGTTTGAATGGAACAGACCAAGGGACACCATTTTTCCCACTAGGTGAATGACTTGGTAGAAAGTCTGTAACATTACCCAACTAAGTATAGGGAAAGCCTTCCTACTTCCAGGAGGGAGGGCTCTGGAACATTGTGACTCCCATGTTACTCTAGAAGCACGTTCTCAGGCAGAGTCACCCACAACTGACCCCGTGCAGGAGTGATAACCAACACAGTATTATGTCCCCACCTCCTGAAGTCCAAGACTGTCCCAGAAGCCATAGTAACTGCTTTTGAACTCAACAGTTCCACTTACTTAAGTCTGAGTGGAGTCATAACTTCAAAATTTCACCAAGGCCTTAGTACCACTATGAAGTAGTATCCCTTCATACATGGGGGCCTTCACACAAAGGGAGACCCCTTTGAGGTCTTATTCTCAAAGACCTGGATTGGGGGCATGCATCAATCATCCACTTTGAACTAAAAGGGTCCCAGTGTCTCTTCCAAACTGATTTGCCACAGATCTCTGACCCTGAAGCTCACCTATCCAGTAGGTCTAACATCTGGTCTAGGCTGACATAGAAGACAGACCTCAATGGGAAGTGGATCTCAGGTCTGTTATCTCATAGTACAATTTCTTGGAAACCACAGACTTAGTATTCCAGATCTTAAGTTTAGTGTGGAAAAAACCCTTGTCTATACTGAAAGAACAACAAGCCAGCATGCAAGCTTTAGGTGGGCCCAGGTGACTAGAATTATAGTAATGATGGAGAATGGAGGCCTTGGCCTTTTTTGCAAGGTGGATCACACACATCTTCACTCTTGACTACAGAAGTCAGATATCCCATCCCATGTAGAAAAGGAGCAAAGTGCCCAAGGGTATTTTCTAAAGAAATGAAAATGGTATTTGTGTTGTATTTCCATTATATCCTTCTAAAATGCTTGCTAGTAAACTTTAGGTTAAAACCCATTATATTGTTTGGTTGTCGATTCAAACCCATGGCCACTGCTGGTGGCAGTATAAGGGAATCATCCTAGTGGAACAAAGTCAAGTACCACTCTGAGAAAGGCATGTACCAACTAGCCCAGCAGATGGAGTGTTTAAGATGCTATGACCCTGCCATCGCACTACTGGGTATTTACCCCAAAGAAGCAGATGCATTACAAAGAAGGGCCACATGTACCCCAATGTTCATAGCAGCAATGACCACAATCGCCAAACTGGAAAGAAACAAAATGCCCTTCAACAGATGAATGGATAAAGAAGATATAGTCCATATATACAATGGAATATTATGCCTCTATCAGAAAGGGGGGAATATCCAACTTTTGTATCAACATGGACAGGCTGGAAGAGATTATGCAGAGTGAAATAAGTGGAGAGACCAATTATCTTATGGTCTTACTTACCTACTGAGCATAAAGAAAAACATGGAGGGCATTGTAAGAAGGAAGGGAAGGGGGAAGGGGGGAAATCAGAGGGGGAGATGAACCATGAGAGACTGTGGACTCTGAGCAACAGAGGGTTTTGGAGGTGGGGGGGGTGTTGGGCGAGCCTGGTGGTGGGTATTGAGGAGGGCATGTATTGCATGGAGCACTGGGTGTGGTGCATGAACAATTAATCCTGTAAAACTGAAAAAATAAAATAAACATATTTGGGGGGGGGGAGATGCCTGTTGTTCCTCCCTCTGTCAAAGCCTAAATGACATGTGAAGTCACTGACCACTGGAAGACTCAAAAGGACACTATCCTTAATCCCAACCTTTGCCATCATTCCTCCTCTTAAAAACCCTTTAACCCTACATCACTCCCCCCACCTGCCACCTCTTTTTCTGTTCACTTAGATGGTTACTCCAGAACCATCTAAGTCCCCATACCTAGTTTTCATTGTTTGGTTTTCATTTTGGGTTTTTTTTGTAAAGCTATTACACTTTTCTCTTAAACTCCATGAAGCAAGTTTTTCTTTCCTGAACCCTAAACTGTTCAGCACTAAAACCAATCATTTCTACTCATTATCTCACCTGTTGGCAACATTTTACAAGGCTAACCACCGCTTCTTCTAAGAGCCACTTTCTGGAGTTAACTTCTAGAACACACTTCTTTGCTTCTGTTGCACTAACCTCTGCTTCTCAGTATCATTTGGTGTCTCCTCATCCTGTCCCAGATATCTTTACAGGCCATAAGCAAAATTTGTAGTGCCTTAACAACTAAATAGCAGAAGGCAAGTTTACTTGTGATCTGAGTCCCAGATGAAGTGGGGAGACCAGCACCATCAGTAGGAATTTTTTTTTTTTTTTAACGGAAAACACAGTGCTATTTTTATTTATGGTTGTAGAGGATTCATGTACTCAATGGAAATTATATAAATCGCTTCAAAGTTATGAGAGTTTTTTGGGATATAAACATACTGAATGTGCATAAGTTTTAAGTCTCAGGTTCTGCAGAGAAAGTGCCCCTGAAGCTAAACATAACTGCCTTTCCCCCCCAAAATGCCTTTATTTTTTCAGTGTTATGATATTAATTATTCATGCACCACACCCAGTGCTCCATGCAATATTATTTTACTCTGATAGTAGAGATTCATGCTTACAAAGTTTCATGTTAGCAATCATGAGTGAAAAAAATTCTGAAAGTTATACACTAATATGTTCCATTAGAGGAACATTAGCTCTAAAAAATTCTGGCTACAGTCCCTTAGAACTGCTCTGTTTGCCTTCTTTTTACTAAGGTCTCTAGAATTGTCACTTCATTTGAATGAAGAGCTTTTCTACATTTTTAATTTCATCCATAATATGCAATATAGAGATGTAGGATTTGGCCTGATTGCATGAAGCTCAACAAGAAAGAAAAGATAGACACAGTCACCCAGTATAAGTGTTTATAAGGGTCTTTTAAAAGACCTAAAGAAATCAACCTAAGCACATGTCCAGGAGGCAATGCTGGGCAAGACACTGTATCTACATCTGGAATTCACTGACCAGCCAAGACTCAAGGGGATGGCCAAGAAATTTTAGCCAGTAACACTGGAATTCAGAGTTACCTGCAGATAGCTTTCTAGAAACTTCAGAATCAGAAATTGGAAGGTGTTCAGGCATTCCAGATATTTCTGAAACAGATAACTTCATGAGAGAATTAGTTATGTGGGGTATTCTTCCTGTCATTCTTCCCTCTTCACCATGACTTTTTCAGGAAGAGGAATGAAGTGCCAATCAGGAAAACGGAGGGCCAAAGTTCCTTGCAGGCCCTTTAAAGGCCTTGCCCTATCCCAATCCCTCATATTGGTTCCATCAAAAAAGCTGGGGTCCCAAAATTCCTGAATGTAGAGGAGGTAAGCCATTGCCAACTAGAAGCTTCTCTCTTCTGCACAGATTTCATCTTGAGCCTCGGAGTGCACCTACAGGTATACTCACCTATAGCCCAAGCTTATCTTACCTCAGGACACTCACAAGATTGCACGCCTATTTCATAATGACACCTATTTTTTTAAGAGAAAGAACATGAGTGGTGGAGGTGGAGAGGGAGACAGAGAATCTTAAGCAGGCTCCACATCGGATACTTAACCAACTGAGCCACCCAGGCACCCCCATCTTGTATTTCTTTATAGCAGTTGATTAGTGTTCATTAGTTAACTTGCTCAAAAAGGCCAGTGTCTTGAAGTACTTTCTAGGGAGGCTTTCTTTTGACCATGAGCATTTTCTGCAAAGATAAGGCACCAAGTTATAAATAACTATATCTTAGACCCTGAGGATTACAAACTGTCAAAGCTAGCTCTTGGGGAATGGAACCTACCTTTAAAAAAAAAACAAAAACAAAAAAAAACAACAACGACAGTCTTAGAACTTTCCCCACTTCCAACACTGTAGGTAATCCTGTTTTTGCTGTTCAAAAGCTCCAGAGCTTCCAATAGAGGAAATAGAAACAAAAACCGTCCTTGTCCTCTGTGCTCATAGATCAGTCTGACCAACCTTGGTATTTCAAGGAAGCAAGTGCCTAAAGGCTTGTCAAGTACCCCCTAAGGTAAACAATATGGTTAGCTGCACAGATCCCATGGATTGGAGCAATGAATGGGAAGGTTGTTTACATAGCTATGGACTACCATTGTTTGGAAGCTCACCTATGTTTTATGTTACAGAAGAAAACTTTACAGGAAGGGACAGGACAAACTCAAAGATCCAACTTTTCCCATTCTTTGCCAAAGTGATCTAGTTCAAAGATCAGTGAACCCTGATTACTCAGGATGAATTTTTTTCATGTAATTTGGATTTACTTTAGAAAGATAAGGCTTATCACTGGTGAGCCTGGATCTCAAAGACACCTTTAGATCACTGGGTACTTAAGAATCAGAGTCTAGAAAACCAGGAGTGACTTCCTGTACTATAGAGTGAAATAGCCACTGTGTGGGTTTACATGAATCATGAACCCTCTAGATGGAATGGATGTTGTCACCTTGGTAAGAGGGTCTTTATTCCAGAGGTACTTCAGGAGGGGGTCTTCCAGAGAAAATCATCTCAAACCTATCTGCTTGCTTGGGGAAGAGGTAAATGAAGAGGATGGGAAATTCCCTCTAGAAAAGGGAGGCATGTGACTTAGGCAAAGGCCTTGATCGTCCTCTGATGACTGAAGAGCAGGAATTTTGCTCAACAGTGCTATTCTTTCCTTGTGCCCCAAAGGGGTAGTTTTCATGGACAAGGACTTCCCTGGATCAGGCCTTCCAGGTGACCTCAACTGGTGATGGCTCAATCTGAGAAGAGTTGTCCAGTGGCATATCCAGCCTGAACAAACACTAAAGACTTCAGTGTTTGTTTGGCCACCCCCAGACAGACATCACTAACTCTCCAGTCAAGTTTCTCTTCCTGCTCTATCCCATCTTCTTGAGTGATATAAGACGACAGACACCACGCAGAGAATACTGGTTCCAAATGCTCATAATATTCCCTGTACATCCCATGTAGAAAGTGATTTAATAAGGGATTAATCAGAGCTGGAGACCATTATTGAACACTTAGGATGTAGGAGGCCCAAACTGTTTTTGTGAACATGAAGAAACTTTATAGACCATATTTAAATCACGGGTGAGAGTTAACATTGGTATCAACCCAGTCCTCAATAGATCCAAGTCTTGGCTGCCATTTAACTCCTTTGGGAGCCCTATCATTTAATGCCACCTGGTGGTCTTAAAACCGGTCTAGAGGCTGGAAGTCCTTGTGGATATAATCTTGAGCATCCCATCCCAACCATGATGAACTCTGTACTATATGGCAATCAAGAGACTGCAGTATATACTTTAGAAGTTCTTGTCAAAGAATCTAGGAATTAAAAATGGAATGAATCTTTTATTTCAACATGGACAGGACTGGAAGATATTATGTTGAGTGACATAAGTCAAGCAGAGAGTCAATCATATAGTTTCACTTACATGTGGAGCATAAGGAAAAAGATGGAGGATATTGGGAGGATGAAAGGAAGGGTGAATTGGGAGAAATCGGGAGGGAGGGAGACAAAACATGAGAGACATGGACTTTGATAAACTGAGGGTTTTGGAGGGGAAAAGGTTGAGGGGTTGGGTGAGCCTGGTGGGGGTACTGAGGAGGGCACATATTGCATGGAGCACTGGGTGTGGTGCATGAACAATGAATCTTGTACCACTGAAAAAATAAGTTAAAAAAATGGAATGAATCTTGGATCCTGAAGTTTTGAGGAAGCCATCCCTCTGACAAAAGCATGGCTATAGCGATCCCATGTTTTAAGAACATCCAGTACCATAGCAAGAGAAGAAACCCTTGCCTGGCCACTCAGGCTAATAGGAAACATAACACACTCGGGACTCCCAGGCAGATGGAAGCAGAGTTAGCTGAATCAAATTCTCCGGGGCTCATGAAGGCTGGGAAGTGGCCTCATTTTAGGGCAATGATGCTACCTAAACTGCCAGTAGAAGTCATTAAGTCCTGATGTAATGGGTCAGATGGCTTGCCTAGTGTTTCTTATTTGAGAACCTTATATCTTTATACTCCAGATGATAAAAAAAAATCCTACTTCATATTTGTATTAGAAAACTTAGGGTTTTTTTCCATTCAAGGTTTTAATTAAATTCAAGTTAGTTCACATATAGTGTAGTATTAGTTTCAGAGGTAGAATTTGGTGATTCATCAGTTGCACAGAACACCCAGTGCTCATTACATCAAGTTACCTCCTTAATGCCAATCACCCAATTATCCCTTCTGCCCTCCTATCTCCCCCTCCAGCAACCCTCAGTTTCCTAGAGTTCAACATCTCTTATGGTTTGCCTCCTTCTCATTTCTCCTTCCCTTCCCCTATGTTCTTCTGTTTTGTTTCTTAAATTCCACAAGTGAAATCATATCTTTCTCTGACTTAGGTCAGTTAACATAATACTCTCTAGTGCCATCCATGTCATTGCAAATGGCAAGATTTCATTTCTTGATGTCTGAGTAACATTCCACTATATATACTTACCCCATACATTTTTAAGAAGACTTTATTAGAATGTGGGGGGAATGGGGGTAGAAGCAGACTCCCTTCACAACACAGAGCCCGATGTGGGGCTTGATCCCAGGACCCTGATATCATGATGTGAGCCAAAGTCAGACACTTAACTGATGCATACATTTTAAGTATTTTTTTATAGCACTGTATCAGACTACCTGGAATCAAGGGATTAAAAAAAAAAAAAAAAAGCAAAAGTAGCCTCACTTGCCATCATTCTCAACCCACTTGAGGAATATATACTTTTTTCCTGTGTATGTGTACCTTTAGGGACCAGGAGCTCTAACCCCAAGAACCCACAAGAATACTTCAAGGGGACATTGAGTTCCTTGTATCCTTGGGACTAACAGGCAAGAAGAGTAACTATCTCATCATTGGTGCTTAACTGGTCAGCAAGAGAACATAGGGCTAGTGAGCCACAATTGGGGCTAGGAGGAATCGGTTTGGCACACAGGTGACTCACTTGGACACTTCTTGGAACTCCTTCCCTAACTGTAATAAACAGCAAGCACCTCAAGCCTGAGAAGGACATGGTGACTCAGATCTTCAAGGAAGAGGAGTAAGTTATACCACAGGATAAGCCAACCAGATCAAGCTAGCTAAGGAGGATGGAAATCAAGACAGGGTGGTGAAGGAAGAAAATGATGAGGAGTTACCATCAGAAGACCATGAATATTGGTGAGGACACTGACACTAGCAATAGCCACTATAGTTTATTCCACTAACCCCACTCTTCCTAAGTTTCCAAAGGAAGAGAGGCTTCTCTTGGAGGAGCTGTTTCTCAAATGTATATATAGATCTGATTTGGCAGAAAGATTGAACTGTTAGACAAAGATGTACCACCAGATGCCCTTCTCAGCACTCCCAAGAAGCCAGGACACTCCTATCAGCTGACAGGGATAGTCCCTGCAGCAGAGTGCCATCTCACCCTAGGTCATACCTCCCAGGAACAGCCCACACTCAGCAACTGATCAAGGTGGGTGTAAGATCTGGTTTTGGTCCAACGCACAGCAATTCTGACAGGAGAGCTCTGGAGTTGAAATGATCCATTAAGGTCAGCCAACGCTGTCAGATAACTTAAGCTTGAAGCTCAGATGCTCTACCCAGTCCTGTTTCTATCCCATCCTTTACATAAGTGTGGGTCTCAAAGCACTCCCTAAAGAACACCCTGAATGTGACACTCTTGTTTCCTAGAGAATCTCCGCAATGATGAGGGGAGAGCTGTGTTGGAATGTGACATGAAAGTACATCAGTGGAACCAGAATGAAAATACTTGGATAAACCCAAAGCTATATCAGAAAAGTCACCCGTTTGCCTCAGTTTACATGTACTTGATATATCATTGTGCTTTGCAGGCACTTTGGTGGACCATGTTGAGAATGTATCTAGAATATCCATATAGAAAGAGAATAGAGACCATCCTTCCCTTCACTGACCACCTAATTTTCAGATATTCCATGTATAGTTTAGTAATTATGAGCCCATTATTTTTTAAATTAGAGTTTCAAGAAAGAGGGGAATGTTATCTGATTTTAAGAATCATACCACTCACCATATGTGCCCCTGAATCCCTGAAACACAATCCCCCTTAGATGCTAAGATGTCTGGGCAGTGAGTATCTGCTCATCATCTCTACTGAGTCCATCTTGGCCAGACTCATCCTCAGTTTGAGGTTCATTTTTCATGTCAGGCATGACCATGACCTGTCCAGTCCTACTGGAAAATCTCTCCTTGGCCCCAAAGTGAGTCTCTACCAGTTGCACCTATGACCCTTGTTTATGATAAGATGGCTACAGAGCTACCCTTGGATTTATCTTCCCAGTACTGGGGCACTGCCCAACCTTCTGGGGCTCCCTAGATCAAGTACCAGCACTGACCATCGATAGAACAGAATTACTGCTATTGCAGATGAACATGGTTTAAACTTCTTGGAAGTCCTAGAGATGGCATTTGCAAAGAAGTACAGCCTAGCAGTAAAAGAAAATCCCCCTGAATGAAGGCTTGACATCTTGGAGAAGATGATGGGAGATCTCCCCAGCTGTGACTCTACATAAACCCTTTGCTCCATTTTGGGATCTCCACCATGGGACACAGAAACTTCTTCCTTTGTACTCCTGTTTGCTACCAGCATATTAATGGTCCTCAGTTTTTTTGACTGAAAAAGATTAAAAGTCATATAGGGATAGTTAACTTGCATCTGGCCTATGATAGCCCTGTGCTTATTCCAGGAGTTCCTGGAAACAGAACATTGGCCTTGACCAAGATAAGGGTACAGCTAGCGATTTATAGTGTTTAAAGTCTGAAAAGTTCCCTTGAACCCTCCCACCAGACATTCCAAGTTAACTTGCCTATATCCTTTGTTGAGACTACATAGATCTGGAGTCTACATCTGGTTTACCTGACAGGCTAGTTTGGGCCACATGACCAGTGAGGTATAAAAGACTGCTCAGTAAACATGTGCTTCATTCCCCGAGACCAAGGTATCCCACACATCTCTTAGTAGTTGCCTAAAAATAAAACACATCCCATGCAACACAGGACCTAAGAAGGCTATACCTGAATGTCACTTATTCCTCCATAAAAGTGTTCATAAGCTCACTGAAGCCTCTTCCTTAAGGGACAGGACAGGCAGGGGGTTCTGTTCATACCTAAAAGCCCTGTCATTCGTTCTAAGACCTAGATTTTAGCAAGGGCTGGAGAGAGGAGTCAAGGTGAAGATAAGCAGATACTACAGAGCTATAGAAATCAAAACCATATTACACTGGCATATAGATCAATGGAATAGGACAGAGCCCAGGAATCAACTCATGCTCATATGTCAACTAGTCTATGACAAAGGAAACAAGAATATACAATGGAGAAAAGAATCTCTTCAGTAAGTGGTGCAGGGAAAACTGGACAGCACAAAACTGGGCCACTTCCTTAGAGTACACAAAAATAAACTCAAAAATGGATTAAAGACATAAATAAGACCTTCAGTGAGACCTGAAACCATGAAATTCCAAGAAAATATAGGCAGTAATCTCTTATACATCTGCTTTTAGCAACATTCTTCTAGAAGAGTTTCCTCAGACAAAGGAAACAGAAGCAAAAATAAGCTGTTGGGACTACACCAAAATAAGCTTTTATACAATGAAAACCAACAAAATGAATAGGCAAATAGAATGGGAGAAAATACTGGTGAAAGATATGTCCAATAAAAAGGTTAATATCCCAAGTATGAAAAACTTACACATTCACATAATCTGTTTAAAAGATGGACAAAGGACCTGAATAGACATTGTTCCTAAGACACAAGAGTCCTCAACATCACAAGTCAGGGAAATGCAAATTGAAACAATGATGTACCACACCAGTTAGAATGGGTAGGCGTCAAAAAAAAAAAAAAAAAGGTGGTATCTCAGTGTGGTTTTGATGATGGCTAAAGATGAACATTTTTTCATATATCTCTTAGCCTTCTTTATCTAATGATATCTTTATCATATATCTCACGTCTTCTTTGGAGAAGTGTCTGTTCATGTCTTCTGCCCATTTTTTGATGTGATTATTGGTTTTGTGAGTGTTGACTTTGAGGAGTTCTTTATAGATCTTAGATATCAGACCTTTGTCTGTAGTGTCATTTGCAAATATCTTCT
>CM053604.1:3793911-3811320 GCA_028646535.1 Procyon lotor | reverse complement strand
GAGGGCATTGTGAGAAGGGAAGGGTGAATGGGGGAAATCAGAGGGAGATGAAACATGAGAGACTGTGGACTGAGCAAACTGAGTGGGGGTGGTGGGTTGGGCGAGCCTGGTGGTAGGTATTGAGGAGGGCACATATTGCATGGAGCACTGGGTGTAGTACACAAGTCTTATAACACTGAAAAAATAAAAGAAGTATTTGGAGAAAAATTTAATGAGGATGTGGAGAAAAGATCTTTTGTGCACTGCTGGTGGGAATGTAAATTGGTACAGCCACTGGACAATAGTATGGAGGTTCTTCAAAAAACTAAAAATGGGAATACTGTATGACCCAGTAATTCTGCTGGGTATTTACCAAAGGAAAATTTAAAATAACTTGAAAAAATAGGCACTCTTATGTTTATTGCAGTATTATTTACAATAGCCAATAAATGGAAATAACCCAAGTGTCCATCCATAGATGAATGGATAAAGATGTGATGTGTATAAATAATGGAATATCACTTGGCCATAAAAAGGGAGATCTTACACTCGTGACAACTCAGACAGGCCCAGAGGGTATTATGCTAAATGAAATAAATCAGAAAGAAACACCATATGATTTCACTTAAATGTGTGATCTAAAAACAAAAATAGACCCATAAATACAGACAACAAATTGGTGGTTGCCAGAGAGGAGACTGGTAGGACAGATGGGCAAGATCAGCGGAGAGGGAGGTACAGGCTTCCAGTGACAGAATAAGTTCCAAGGATGAAAGGCGCAGCATAGGAAATATACTCAATGAGATTTAATAACATATGGTGACAAAGATAAACTGAACCCCTTCTACACTGATCTCTTCACATGTTAACCTTCCCCACTGAGCTTCTAGCATCTTAGGACTCAAGTTTCTTGTGGACTTACACCTAGCCACGTGCTGTAGATACATATCATAGAGACTGAGCAAATGTTCTGGATTACTCATGCAGGTGTCCACAGTGAGGACACCTGATGAGCCCAAATGAAACTGGGCTGCTGGAGACCAGCCCGTTCCCGGCAGATTCATCACATGGGACTTTTGTAGCATGTTCAGGCTGTCTGTGGTACCTCACTGCTGTTGATTTTCAGGTTACCCATGTGTCTTAGGAAATGACCACACATTTCCCTTCCAGAGTATTTGTAGTCTGATAATGAGGTGCCCTTATGGCAAAAGCTACTCAACAATGAGCTGCCCTCAAAGGGCTGACATCCCCTTGGCAGCTTATTGGGTAACCTCCAGGGAAGAGGTGGGGTGTTATATAGACTGAAGGTGCTATGTGTCTACTTTGGGAACTTAGGTTTCTACCCAGACCATCCCTAGGAATGTTGCAAGTTCTTTCATCTAGTTGGCACACCTTCTGGTTGCCAGCCTAACCAAAAAGCAGGCCTATAAGATTGACTTAGTGTTGGTTAAAGTCTTATAAAAATGCTTTTGTTCCTCTTGCACTGGCCTTTACACATAGGTGTGGGTAGAGTAGGGGAATGACTGGGAAAGAATGTCAAATTGGAGAAGCTTGAATGGGGCACAGTGATTCTGTGATGGTACAAGGAGATCAAAAACTTAGGCACCTTGTAGGGGATCACCTTAGACTCTGGGAGGTGGGGGATTGGGGGAAGCCATAACCTTCATCTTTCAGGACAGCATCCAGAAGCTCCCTCCACAAGGAATATACCCAGAGCTGTGAGCCCTAGGAATTTAATGGACCACTGAATCTACCATCCCCTGCAAGAAAGCTTTGGCCACAGGAAAGCAAGGGATGGTCCCTGCTACTGAACCTTACACAAAAAAGACCCTTCCAAATACCATCTCTACCTCCATTCTGAGTCATCCCATGGGGCAGACAAACAAGAACTGGATTCAAATGTCCAGACATGGACCCAGGAGCTGGGCAGCTGGTGGGAGGCTTGGAGGAGGACCGTGGGGGCATGGTCATATTGTATTTCCTGACTAATGTTCCCTACCCCCAGGTGGGAATTACAACAAAGTAAACTGTTTCCAGGTTCATCATGTGTTTGCTTGGGACTGTTTACTATATGAAAGGCAGGAGTTAGCTTGCTACCCTCATGAAAACACTTATTTGTGCCCCATCCCCTCAAAAAAAGACATTGGCTTTTTCTAGAGTCCATGTCTCAATATTCTTTGAAGGAGGAAAGTCATAGGGCCATGTTTCAAAACAGTTGCCTTTCTTAGCTCTATACAGGCATATATCCATGCAATAACCACCTCCAACGTAGCATGACGGCCTATTCTATAGGTTCTCCCTTGGTCAGCACCTGCTCCAATTTCCACCTAAGTACAGGAATAGTAATTCCTGAGGAAAACCAGAATTAGCTGTTAGAAGCAATTGAAACTAGTATTTAGAAACAATTTTAAAAATGCTTGGCCAATGGGTCTATCTTTGGGAATGATGCCTGCCTTTTTACCTCTCATAAGTGATAGGAGTGGAATGTCTATCAAGACCAAGGCAGAGGTGTTACATGGAGAAGCAGGAGAAGGCATGGCCTTTATTCCAACTTCCATTCTAGCTGGAAGGTCAATAGTCATCTTGCACCATGAAGTGACCTTAGCAATAGAATCCACCCAGAGTAAAGAAACAAAAGAGAGGAATTAGGGTCTCCTTTACCATGGACTGCTATACTGGCCTTCTATCTAGATTTCTTAAGTATTAAAAAAAAAAAATAGAATTCTATCTTGCTTAAGAAAAAAAGATACTCTAAAATCTCCATTAGGATTGAAAAAGTCTTTCCCATTCACCCTGATGTTGAAAAATATGGGAAAATTTCTATCACTAGGGTGTAAAGGGTCTCCTACTTCTAAAGGCACAACTGACTACCACTTAGATGGCACAATTTCGTGCAGGGCTATGGGTAGGAGAGATGCTTTCTCACCAACCCTCTCTGTAAATATGAACCACTGAGGGCTCTGAATGAGGATACAGGTTTTGGGGTGTTTGAGAAATCTTTCTTGTGGCCAAATACTAGAAGAAACCAACATTGAAGTCACCAAAAATGAGGAATTGGTTCCTCAAGCCATACTGTATGCTCCAAATCAACTCTGAGGTCCCTACCCCCCACCTCCACCAATGTGGGTAGAGTTTGACATCTGCCACCTCCCTCACATCCTTAGATTAAGGCAAATGGTAGGAGTTTGACTTACAAAGGACCTTTAAATTTAGATGACATGGAGACATCCGGGGTGGGGGGGCGGGGCGGGGAAGCCCCAGGTCTACGTCACAACTACCTGCTCCCTAGACTTCCAGTGCAGACATGAAGTTTACCCTCGAACCTCATGTTGGCTACATATTTGGAAGATATGTTTAGTAGCCACCAATCCTGCTGGAAGCTGCAAAAATATGCACTTAGCCTTGAAGTATCGTGGTCCAACATCTGCTCATCCACAGAGGTAGTTCAGTGCCTGGACGGTTCTCAGAGCCCTTGGTCCACCTGCAGCTTGGCAGAGAGAAGGACACAGGGCTTTCAGGCTCATTTCTAATACTCTGGGGTTCAGGTTCAGCATGACAAGGATGGAAGATGATCTCAGAGCACCCTACCTGGCACCCTAGACTTCAGTCTATGTATCCCATAAAGACCAGGTAGAAATACAGCAGCTTCCCTTCAAAACCTCAGCCAACCAGATTCTCCCAAGAACACCCACATGCCAGCAGCTGATGGCCTAGAAGTCTATCATTGTAGGAGGGGAGAGGGTGGAAAAAAAGAAAAGGTGTCCTTGAACACTGAGAATTTTGCTCACCGCTTTGAAGGGTTGATACTAGTGCTAGACCGTGAACTTACAAAGTTCTTTCTTGATGCTAGTGCTAGACCGTGAACTTACAAAGGTGGTCTCACACAGGTAGTTCCTTCCAGTTCTTCCTTGTTGGGGGAGAATTAGTGGAGCAGAGAAGGAGCTATAGCCCGGACTCTGTGCTCTTCCTTGAGAGCCTCCGGAGATAACCTCACTGATTCTTCCTTTGGGTACCTTCACCCACTCAGAAGGAGGAATCAAACCAGCCTCTTGCTTTAGCTAAATGTCTTCCTTTCTATGGAGAGAGGCACTCACATTTGGGATAAAAAGAACACCAGTTTAGAGAGAAACAAGGGATCCAATCACAGAGGACCTTCTCACCCTCCCAGCCACAGTAATTGATCAGGACCCAGCTTCTTTTGGTTACTAGAACTTAGAAACTGGAGGAAATACGACTAAGAATAATGGTGTTTTTTGACCCTATTGCTCCTCAATGCTCTTCAACAGATAGGAAAACCGCTAAAGACAGATTTAAGTCATAATTGAATGTAACAACTACCAGTTCCATGCAAAAGCTAACTCATGCATTTGTTATAGCTTAGCTATCTTGAGTATATGTGACCAAATAAAAGGTATCTAGAAGTTGTGCTAGTCTTCAAATCTTGAACAGTCCAAAAAGGTTAGGACTACATGTTTTCTTCAGATTCTTTTATAATGCCCAAACAAAAATCTAGGTGGATAGTATCGTCTCTTATCTGGCTAATACTTGTTCTCCAGAATGCTCTTGTGCATACTACCTGCACCCCTGCCTCAAGACCTGTTACCTCCCTAGTATCCTACAAAAGATTGTGTCAGATAGACAACTATGCCTTGGGCATTCCTCAGAGTAGAGGAGCTAACACCCTTGTCCTGCTTTGGTAGAAGCAGCCAGACCCTCAGTGTTCAGTTCACAAAACTAGACCTCAAAAACTGAAGTGCCATGTACAAAATTAAACAATCAAGGGAGGGGGCTGAGATTGCTTCAGGAAGACTTGGGACAGTAGAAAAATATCAGAAACTGCCTACAGGTGCTGGCAGAGGGGATGGAGCTCAAAGCTGAAAGACAAAAGCCACCTTCTCTCCATCCCCTTCTGTTACTGAACTTGGAGATCTGGATGTGGCTTGAGCCCTCAGAGCAAGGCACAATACTCTCCCATCTCCACCTTTCTGAGAGCAGAGATGAAGGACAAACGTCCAGGTTGAGGGGTTGATATATCAGTTACCATGCAGATGTCAAACATGTTTTTCCATACTGCAACATCCCACAACGGAAGTACTAAGGAGAGTAACTTCCATAGGCCTGGAGTTACTCCATGTCCTTCTTGTGTCAAGGACAAACAGCAATTTAAGAACAAAATCAGGAGGATGCTAATTTCTTCTAAGTGCTACACATACAGGGAAGATCCCCACATGCCTGGTAAGGCTCTGATTGGCTACAAGATAAGAGGCCTTATTCTCCATCCCTCACAGAAAGGGTTCTCACAATCAAATATCTCCCAAATCTGGGCAGACAGGCCTCTTACGTACAGATGCCAGGAATACAGCTGGGGGGGTGGGGCATTCAAAAAAGAAACACCAGGAAGCAGGAGAAATGGGTACCTCTTTCAGGGAGGGACATTAACATTTGAGGGTCCCCTTAGGCTTAGAGCCAAAATATTCAAGAGACAACCACCTCAGATTAAAGAGGGTTGAATCTTTAAGGCATTCAGAGAAATGAACACAACAAAGTGTGTTAACTCCTTTGGAAATCTTCAACTCCTACCCCACGCTTCACTCCCCAAGAGTCTCAATGGGTTGTGTTTAGTGCCCAAAACAAAATTTCACTGGCAACTTCAGGATAAGTGCTCTAGCATTCATGCAGGTTACAGGATATTTATCTAACGATTCCCATTTTCACAGCCTAGTCCATTACTAAAACCAGAGGTTGGCCACAGGGCTGTCCACTCTCTGATCTGACTCGCAAGAAGCCTGAGAAACTCCAAGTCCCATGAATGGGCTTCTCAGCCCGGCTCCCACCATCCCAGATCTGCTGGCACCCCTTACCCTGCCATGCCTATACTTCATACCGGCCCGCATGCTGGTTTCAGGGACACTGCAGGACATGTTACCAGCCTACCCCAAAAATGTTTTGAAGACAGAACTCCAATGGCTAGCTGCCCAAACACTGGTGGGGGGGGGGGCAGGAATCTCTCCATGTGGTTCTGCAGAGTTCAGGATTTCAGGGATATGAATCAGGCATTCATGATCTAACTTATGTCATAAGAAATATCTTGTTGAGGGGCACCTGGGTGGCTCAGTCGTTAAGCGTCTGCCTTTGGCTCAGGTCATGATCCCAGGGTCCTGGGATCGAGCCCCACATCGGGCTCCCTGCTCGGCAGGAAGCCTGCTTCTCCACTACCATTCCCTCTGCTTGTGTTCCCTCTCTGTGTTTCTCTGTCAAATATTAAAAAAAAAAAAAAAAAAAAAAAGAAAAAAGAAAAGATATCTTGTTGATGGACAATACCTTGAGGCTGCAGAAATAGCCAGTGATGGAAACTAGGAAAAGTGTGTTTTGTACAACTGCTTTTTCTAAGCCCCAACCAAGGAGAATTGAAGTCTCCAATTTCCTGAAGATAGCTAGCTGCAGCAACAAGTGGTCAGGGGCCATTCATGCCACCTCCAAGGATACATGTCACAGTGGCATCAACAGGACTTGTTTCTCTCAATATCTGCCCAGTGAAGCTAAATGATCACACAGTCTCCCACATAAGGATAGAAAGGTCAGATTCAGACACTTAAGTACAAAGAAGCCGATACCAGCATATACAACATGACAACATGAGGACTTTGAGCTACGTGTTGCAGGACACAACATAAGAGGTAGAAAAAATTTCCAAAAGTGAAAGAATGGTAGAGCCTGATCAGAAGGCTGATTAGCTAAATTTAGGGTAATTGTGGGAACTCCACCAAGAGAACAGGCTCTCTACCTCCTGGCCTCTGTCCAAGGCCATTCAAGTTCTCCCACTTTCTGTAATCAATTGTAACTTCAGTTCATTGGTCAATATTCCACCATGTCAAAAACTACAGGACACCCCCTAGGGTTCCTAGAAAAGACCCAGTAGTGATCTTCAACTGGGCAGTGATCATATTGCAATGGAGGGAGAGGTTTCATTGTGATTTGGGTAAGGGTGTTAGTGACTTCAAGAGGTTGGGGTGCTGCCAAAAATCCGCATGTGCAGCATAGCCACACATGAAGTACCCCCTATACCAGCAAAGAATCATCCAGCCTAAAATATCAATAGTCCTGAGGTTAAGAAACACCAAATAAGCTGGTGCTTCGGCTGGAAAATCTGAAGAGTTTGCAGCCTTTGGTTATCTATTCCAGAGCACAGGTGAGACCTCTGAAATATTCATGACCTGAAGTTACACACAAACAAGCCCAATCCAAATTGCTGGAGCTTATTGCCTAAGAAGATAGACAAGGCAGTTGAGCTCTTTGAGCTTTCCCCAGACACCCTTGTGCAATGCACTACTGCTTTCAAGAGTGTATACATAGACATTGAAGGTAAGTCCACCGTCCCCATTTCCTTCTGGGTACATCACAATACAGAGGCTGTTTGACAGCATCTGGAAAGCTAGCACAAGGAAACCAACCTACCCATCATTCTTCTGGAGGCCAAAGTCTGCTGTGTTGAGTATAAGACTTAAACCCCAGAATAGCAATCTCCATGGTCCTGCCCAGGCTCCTTTTCCATCCGAAGATTTATATCCATTCTGTATCCCTCCTCCACTTAGCAAAGCAGCGTGGACAAGAGCTTCATAGATGTTAATTTATACTTAGCTGCAGTTAGATTGGGGTAGCCATGAAATATACCTTAGTCTCAAAGGCAATTGGCAAATGTATTCTTTTCCTTCATGCATGCGGAGTAACTTCAAGGAGAGCATGGGGACCCATAGTCATGGGAAATACCTCCACAGCATCCATGTTGCTGTTGTCCTGCAGATTCTGTGGGCAGGCTGCTTTCTACAGCAGAAAGTGTCCCTGCTGGAGTTTTGCTGGTCAACTATCATTGAGATTAGAAGACCATTGTTTGAGGCAAATGAACACAAACTCCGGCTGCAAGTGACCAATATCAAAGATGTTTTCCAGCCAGCGGAGCTAACTGGGTCAGTTCCACGAGCTGTATTTGTCTTAGTCCCACCCATCCACCAGGTGCTACTGATGAAGGCCATGGAGCTATGTTGCAAGAGACATTAGATACCACCATTGTGCATCTCCTGGGAGATTGGTGCTCAGTAACATCCTCAAGTCCTGTACTTTATGATAGAGAACCTCAGGGCTCTGGAGAACCTAGAATTCAAGGTTAGTCTGCCCACGGTATCTAACATTTCTGATGCTCTCCAGTCCTTGGTGGGTACCCGCTGGCTACCTTCCCAGCTTTCCTATCCATTCCATTGCGATGTCAATTCTTGCATTTCTGCTGCATTTAACACTGATAGAGCTGAAGGTGGGGTGGGGGTGGAGGGGAAGCTCTATCATGAGGAGTTTGCTGTGCTGGAGGGAAGCAGCCAAGGTGGTAACACCAGACTTAATGGCAAAGGGCAGGTGACCTGGGAAGCAGAAAACTGCATTCACAAAGCAGCAAATGTCATAAGGAAGAAGAGAGCTCAATCAATACAGGGGAATAGAATGCAGCCTAAGGCCATTTTGATGGCAAATCTGAACTGGGCAGATGACCTGATACTACACATGCTGTGAAAATATTGCATGTCCCTAATGAGGTCTAGAGAGCAGGAGTGAAGACTGGGCCTACTGCTGTCCTTGGTCTTCCACAAAAATCTGTATTCCAGAAGGAAAATTAAGGTATCAAAAATGTCTTGGTCTGCTCTTACCCACTTCAGGACCAAACCAAATCAGGCATTTTGCCTGGTTTTAGGAACCTCCTGAAAACAAGCCTGATCATGGACATTCAAGAGACAAACATGTAAGGAAGTTGACTGTCCAGCTTGGAACCACTGGAAAGCAGGGAACTGCATTCATGAAACAACAGGTATTATGAGGAAGAAGAGAGCTCAATCGATCAATACAGGGGAACCTGAGAATGCAGCCTAGAGGCAATGCTGATGGCAAACCTGAAGGTCAAACTACCTGATTGACCTTTAGGATTCCCCCTTATGGGAAACAAGCAGCAGCCTTAATTTTTCTATGTGTCACTGTCACCTAGAATAGAGCCTAGTATATGAAGATGCTCAAATTTTTTACTAGGACTAGGGAAGGCACTGGAAAAGAAACCATACCTTATCAAAAGAATCACACCCGGGCCAGATCCTCTATTCATAGTACATTGAGCATACTCTGAGCATTATCATTGAGAAGATGTAGGCTGATCAAACAGGCCAGGCTTCGGCAGATCCATGACCACCACCACTCCCCCCACCCCAAGCTGGCATCTACACACAGGCAGTCCTCTCACTTTGTCTACCTCTCCTATCAGTTGTAGCATTCTACGCCTTCTGGCCAGAGCACATGATGGATGTATATATCCTATAAGCAAACTCGGAGTCTTGATAATATTCTATGATACTGAGCACAGAAAGGCTTTATATTATGAACAATGATGAACAAGTCTGAGACCATTTGTCTAGAAGATGGTTGCCTGAATGGACACTAGCCAATGTGGTTTGTTCTGCTACATTGAGGCCCAAGTGAAGGCCAACTGAGCCTGCCCTAAAATAATCAAGTTACTTATTCAATCCAGATAGCACAGTGTATTAAGGGCAAGAATTGCCAGTGAACAGCTATTCCAACATCACCGGTCCCTTCACCAGTGAATCAAGCCTGCCAAGTGCCAGTATTTAAAGGCCAAATATGAAGTGGACAATAAACATACACTCCCTACGTAAGAAATATGATCCCCTTCCATAGGAAGTATCCTCCCTTTCCTCACTTGAATTATTCCCCAATTGCTCTGAATCATCTGCAGTTACCTGCTTTGTGACTTGCCCTACACCATCAATGATCCAAAAATGGATTTTGTTACCAGGTAATATGAAGACATCCAGTAAAACAAATGGAGGCCAAATATTTGCCTCTTAAATTTCACTGTACCAGGGCGCCTGGGTGGCTCAGTTGTTAAACGTCTGCCTTCAGCTCGGGTCATGATCCCAGAGTCCTGGGATCAAGCCCCGCATCGGGCTTCCTGCTAGGCGGGAAGCCTGCTTCTCCCACTACATTCCTTCTGCTTGTGTTCCCTCTCTCACTGTGTTTCTCTGTCAAATAAAATCTTAAAAAAAAAAATTTCACTGTACCATCCACCTCTCCAGATCCATGGAGGCCATAGAACTGACATGGGCTGTAGCAGCACAGGAAATAATCCAGAGAAGTCATGAACCCATGCAGGCCTAGAACCCTTTACTGCAGCTCACATTGATATATGCAGCATGAGAAGCATACTGGGTACTGCTACACAAGCTCTGAGTGCGGCCATCTACTGAGATTTCTGATTTATGCTTTGGGAGAAGAGCATCCTGGTGATGAGACTAGTATATAGAGATGTCCTACTATACAAAAGATTTCTTTTCCTGATGTCTAGCACTGGACTCTTTCTTCAGAAATAACCTTACTAAGAGCGTGTGATGGGTAGTTTTGTCAACTTGCTAGGCTACAGTCCTATTCTTCTGCCAAACACTAATCTACATGTTTTAGTAAAGGTATTTTGCAGGTGGCAGTTGAAGTCCATAATCAGCTGGACTTAAGGGAGACTATTCTAGATAACTAACTGTTCCGAAGCTTTAAGAACATGATCTTTCAGATAACAGCCCTGTTCTAGGGTGGGCCTAGTTTAATCAGTTAAAAGGCTTTAAGAACCGAGCAGCAATTTCCCTGATGATGAAATGCCACTTGTAGAGTGTACCCTCAGTTCCTGCCTGAGAGTTTCAGGCTGAGTTTCCTGACGGGGTACCCTGTGGATTTCAGGCTTGGCACACCAGCCCCACAATCACATGGATCAACTCCTTTAAATAAGTCTCCTGATATTTGGCATTTTAGTGAAGCCTTAAATCCTACCTCAACTCCTGAAGTTGGTTTTGGGTCCAGGAGGACATACATGGTCCAGGTGCAGCCCATTTAGTTCAGCTATAGCTATAGAGGTCACTGCAGGCAACAGGGCACATGAGTTCTCCCTTGGCACCCACTTGAAATGAACTAAATATGAACTAGAGCATGTCTGACATGAGCACATGGTCACATTCAGATCCCAGAGTAGTAAGAAGCCCATTATAGGTTGTGTAAAATGAACACAGGATGTTTAGCTCCAAGTTTGGTGGCAAGAATCCATGGTGAAAAGGACTCCTCAAGGTAAGAAGGGAGAATGTAGTAAGTTCCAGGCTATCAGAGCTAAACTGTGGGAATCTATAAGGAGGGAGGGAGTTTGGCTTCAGAGCAGAGAGAGGTGGAGAATAATCCCATCCGTTCCCCAAATCCTCTTTCCCAAGGAGCTCATAAAAAAAAATTTTTCAAGCATCCAGCACTGACTGAAAAAGATAAGAGCCCTACCTTTGTGGGTGAAGCTTATTCTCCAGAGCTGAGATAAACCATCTTGCACTTATTCCCCTCCAACTTCTCCCCAAGACCCTGCCTCTTTGTTAGGCACTGTTGCCTCAAGGGCTTTTACAGAGACATTGAAAGTCACAGTTCAGTGTTGCTAGTGGAGACAGACATGGCTTGCTCCATTGACATCTTGAAAGCTATGACTGGAGACCAGTCTGCCCATCACTCTTTGTACTGGAAGCCAGACTAGACGTGTTGGGTGCAGGCCTCAGACCGCAGGGCTTAATCTCTGTGCACCTGCCCAGGCACCCTGCCTTGGCTAAACTTTATGTTCACTTTCTGCATCCTTCTACAAATGAGACCAGCAGGAACCGGTCTCAGTGTCTCACAGACTAAGACTAAGCTTTGGCAGACCAAGCACTCATGAAATAGAGATTTCAGCCTTAATGGCAATTGACAATTGAGGCTATTCTATGTCATACAGAAACACTTCAAAAAACACTGGATCCTGACTTCAGCAGTGGGGGTGGGGGAACTCTGGAAATGCTGCATTTGACAATGAAGAGGCCTCTACTGGAACTTCAGTGGTCTCTATGGACAGAAGTCACCAGACCCTTGAAGCAAAGGAGCCCACTTACACAGAATTGGGCTAAGAGGTCCCTATCTAACAAGGTTTGTAGATATTTTTAACTGCTCTGAAACTTTAAGAATACAATCTCACAGATAACAGCCATGTTCCTGGCCATGGAGAAAAGTACAAAGGGAATGGAGGCAGAAGTTCAACCCAGCTGGATGCCTTCCTTCTAGAGACTCAAGAGGCATGGGGCACCTGGGTGGCTCAGTGGGTTAATGCCTCTGCCTTGGGCTTGGGTCACAATCTCAGGGTCCTGGGATCGAGCCCCAGATTGGGCTCTCTGCTTAGCAGAGAACCTGCCTTCCCCTTCTTTCTCTGCTTGTGATTTCTCTCTGCCAAATAAATAAATCTTCTACGGTAAGTGCTGTAAAATGTGTAAGCCTGACATTTCAGAGACATGTACCCTGGGGTAACACATAATTAAAAAAAAGTTTATATAAAAAAAAAAAAAGAGGCCAAGGGTGAAATAAGCCAAGGTTCCCAGACTCCTTGTTCATGTGACTTCATTTTGTGATTCAACATAAAAAGATATAGATATCTATCGATAGTATATAGATATCGATAGTATATAGATATCGATAGTATATAGATATCGATAGTATATAGATATATAGCTCTATCTATATATCTCAGGAGGACAGTGGTCCTCTGGAGATGAATGGTATAGACAAAAGCCATAAAAGAAGGTTGGGGAGGCTCCAAGAAACATACTCTTTTGAGGAGCAACACTCCTTCTGACCAAGTAGTTGAGGACAACACAGGAACTACAGCAGAATCTGCCTACCAAATCACTTGACCCTATCTATTCACTAACCTACTGTACTTTCCAAGGGTGACCAAGGAAGGACAATAATGCAATGACAATATCTTGATCAAATGCTACTAAGTCGTCCCAGAAAAAATAAATGCCTGTTCACCAAGCACAAGGATGATACATCAAGCACATGTACTCCAAGAACCAAGTTCAGAGTGCTTGTCCAACATCAGGGCAAAGACTATGCACCATTGTTCACTCACTACTCTAGGATGATCGAGATTTATGGGCTGATTAAGAACTTGTGAATGATTTTTCCTACTAACAGGTATGTTCCTTTGTTTCCCACGAAGACCCACCTTGCTCTGTGTTCTGTAGTTCTGAATACCTGCACCCATCACCAAGGATACTAGTAGGTCTTCGTTGGCAGTAAGAATTTGTTCAACCTGCTCCACTAAGGCAATCTTAGGCAGGCAAGGCCCCAGTATGTGGTGAACCATCTACATAGTGGGCCTTGCCTAAAGCCCTTCAGGCTATAGGCAATATATCCTTTATATAAGATTTTGGTACCCAACTATCTGGTGATGGAGTATCATCTCCAGGTCAGCTGCTATCAGCACATCAATTGCTCTGTAGCTCAGAGAGGCTAAGTTCTAGATCCAGCTCGATGACCAGAAACCAAGATGTGAGAATCTTAGTCTCCGAAGGAGACTCCGAAGGACCTAGTCTCCGAAGAGACTTAGTCTCCGAAGGACCTCAAAGGAGGTGAGATATTGTGGTCCCAATTTGTTACCTTTATGAAGAAATTTGAACAGCTTATCAAAAGGATAGGACATGAATAAATTGAAGCCTGAAGTGTACTGTTTCCTGCAAGCACTACATGGGCTCAGAAGTATCCCCTGGGCCTCAGTAATAGAGCAAAAGTGGCTATAGCAATGACAGACCTCATGCTTCATTACTACAATCCTTCAAACAAGCTTCAAAAGGCCATGCATTTACTAATATAGACCCCTTATCTAAATTCTCATTTTATTGGGTAAATAGCTACCTAGAGTGAGGAGCAAGATGGCAGAGGTAGGGGGAGATTGAGATAGTATCAGGTCCCAGAAGTTCAGCTAGATAGTTACCAAACCATTCTAAGTACCTACAAACTCAATAGGAGATAGAAGAGAGGAAGAGCAGCAATTCTAGGAGCAGAAAATCGACCACTTTCCAGAAGATAGGAAGTGCAGGGAAGTGACTCCAAAGCGACAGGAAGAAAGACCTCGGGGGGAGGGGCTCGCTCTGGCAAGCAGCGGAGCACAAAATAGGAAATTTTAGAGTGTGCTCCTCTGAGGGACATCGCTCCAGAGGCTAAGCGGGAGGTGGAGCCCCGATGGGGACAGGGTGGTCTCAGGACCCATGGGGTCACAGAAAGACCAGGGGTGTCTGAGAGTGGCAGAGCCCCCAGGTATCAGTGTGGGGAAGCCAACAGCAGAGATGGAGCCATGCAGTGGGCTCTCAGCTAGGGGTTATCTTAAACTGTGATCCGAGACAAAGTCGGGCCACTGCTCTTCAAGCAAGGACGCCACAAGGGGCAGCTCCAGAGAGACCCCTTCCTTCCTCCTCCGGGAGGAGCGGCACGGGAGCATGCTGCAGGGATCTGCTGGGTTTGGAGACTCCAGATGGAGCCATGCATAAGATAGAAATGCTGGTCACAGGCCAGGTGAGCTCAGAGCGTGGCTGGAGACCAGGGAGATGGGAGGGACAGACTACTTTTCTCCAAGGGTGCGCTGAGGAGTGGGGCACTGAGCTCTCAGCTCCTAGGAACCAGAGACTGGGAGGCCGCCATTTTCATTCCCAGCCTCTGGGGCTGTACGGAAAGCATTCAGGGAACAAAAACTCAGAGCGATCTCGAGCAGATTGCTTGGCCTAGCCCCTGGTGCCCCAAGGTGCACTTCCACCTTGGACAAGACATTTGAGAATCACTGCAACAGGCCCCTCCCCCAGAAGATCAGCAAGAATATCCAGCCAAGACTAGGTTCATCGATCAATGAAAACCTAGGAACTCCAGGGTTAGGAAAAAGCAACACATAGAATCCTTGGATTTTCCCCCCCACAATCCTTTAGTCTTTCAGAGTTAAATTTCTTAAAATTATTTTTGTCTTTCCTATTTGAATTTTTTAACTAGTATCATATCAATACCTTTTTCTCCCCAATATTTTCAGTGTTCCAAGATTCATTGTTCATGCACCACACCCAGTGCTCCATGCAATACATGCCCTCCTCAATACCCAGCACCAGGCTCGCCCAGCCCCTCACTCCCCTCACCTTCAAAACCCTGTTTGTTGCTCAGAGTCCAATCCCTCATGGTTCATCTCCCCTCCAATTTCCCCCCATTCACCCTTCCCTTCCTTCTCCCAATGTCCTCCATGTTTTTCCTTATGCTCCACACGTAAGTGAAGCCATACAATAATTGACTCTCTCTGCTTGATTTCACTCAGCATAATCTCTTCTAGTCCCATCCATCTTGATACAGAAGTTGGGTATTCATCCTTTCTGACACAGCAACTTCTTTCAGGACATGTCTCCAAAGGCAAAGGAAACAAAAGCAAAAATGAACTTTTGGGACTTCAAGATAAAAAGCTTCTGCACAGCAAAGGAAACAGTCAACAAAACAAAGAGGCAACCCATAGAATGGAAGAAGATATTCACAAATGACACTACAAAAGGTCTGATATCTAAGATCTATAAAGAACTCCTCAGACTCACTCAGAAAACATAATCATGTCAAAAAATGGGCAGAAGACATGAACAGACACTTCTCCAAAGACATACAAATGGCTGACATGTGAAAAAAATGTTTATCAATATCTTTTTAAAAACCTTTTCTAATTTTCACTTACTTTCATATTTTATTATATTGTATTTATTTTTATTGTATTTAACCTTATTTTTTGTATATATATATACACTGTGTGTATATGTGTATGTATATATATACACTGTGTATATGCGTGTGTATATGCGTGTGTATATGCGTGTGTATATGCGTGTGTATATGCGTGTGTATATGCGTGTGTATATGCGTGTGTATATGCGTGTGTATATGCGTACAGTGTATATGTGTGTGTATATGCGTACAGTGTATATGTGTACAGTGTATATATATATAGGGGTTCTTTAAAATTTTGGGATACAATGTCTTCTAATAGATCAAAATACACCCTAAATCTAGCACATGGCTTTGTTCTAGTCTCCAGCCTGATCAGTCTTTTTTTTTCTTTTCAAACAACCTCTTATCATTCCTTTTTAGAGTCTTTTTAAATTTTCATCTTTACACTCATTCTATCCCTTCATAGTGTTTACCTTATTTTTGTGTGAGTTTTTCTTTAAAACTTTGGGAGGTAGTTTCTTCAAACAGACCAAAAAACACCCAAATTCAGGTATAGGGCTCTGTTCTAATCACAAGTCTAATATATAAAGATATATATATTAGTATATCTATATATAGAGGGAGTAATTATATAGACATATATTATGTAATATATATATATATTATATATGCAGTCCCTATCAAAAAGCCACCATTTCAAAGAAATTGAACAAAAAATCCTAAAGTGTATATGGAACAAGAAAAAAAAAAAAAAACCACGAATAGCCAGAGGAATGTTGAAAAAGAAAACCAAAGTTGGTGGCATCACAATTCCAGACTTCAAGCTCTATTACAAAGCTGTAATCAAGACAGTGTGGTACTGGCACAAAAACAGACACAGATCAATGGAACAGAATAGAAAGCCCAGAAATGGACTCCCAACTCTATAGTCAACTAATCTTCAACAAAACAGGAAAGAATATTCAATGGAAAAAAAGTCTCTTCAACAAATGGTGTTGGGAAAATTGGACACTCACGTGAAGAATGAAATTGGACCATTTCCTTACACCACACACAAAAAACAGACTCAAAATGGTTGAAAGACCTCAATGTGAGACAGGAATCCATCAAAACCCTGGAGGAGAACACAGACTGCGACCTCTTCGACCTCAGCCACAGCAACTTCTTCCTAGAAACAAAGGCAAGGGAAGCAAGGGCAAAAATGAACTATTGGGAATTCATCAAGATCAAAAGCTTTTGCACAGCAAAGGAAACAGTCAACAAAACCAAAAGACAACTGACAGAATGGGAGAAGATATATGCAGATGACATATCAGATAAAGGGCTAGTATCCACAATCTATAAAGAACTTCTCAAACTCAACACCCAAAGAACAAATAATCCGATCAAGAAATGGGCAGAAGATATGAACAGACAGTTCTGCAAAGACGACATCCAAATGGCCAACAGACACATGAAAAAGTGCTCATCACTCGGCATCAGAGAAATACAAATCAAAACCACAATGAGATACCACCTCACACCAGTCAGAATGGCTAAAATTAACAAGTCAGGAAATGACAGATGTTGGCAAGGATGCAGAGAAAGGGGAATCCTCCTACACTACATTGTGGGGAATGCAAGCTGGTACAGCCACTCTGGAGAACAGTATGGAGGTTCCTCAAAAAGCTGAAAATAGAGCTACCCTATGACCCAGCAATTGCATTAATGGGTACCCTAAAGATACAAATGTAGCGTTCTGAAGGGGCATGTGCACCTGAACATTTATAGCAGCCATATCTACAACAGCCAAACTATGGAAAGAACCTAGATGTCCATCAA
>CM053604.1:3773339-3793411 GCA_028646535.1 Procyon lotor | reverse complement strand
GTCTTGGGCTGGAACCCCAGTTTTCCTTAACTTAAACCTAAATTTCTAGATAGAGAATGTGTCTGTAAAAGACAAAGTAGAATAGTGGTTGCCAGGGGGCGGTGGGGGATGGAGAAGGGGAACTTATTCTATAACGGATACAGAATTTCACTATGAAATGAAAAGTTGCTGGAAATGGACACTGGCGATAATTCCACAGCAATGTGAGTATACATAATGTTACCGAATTACACACTCAAAGTGATTAAAATGTAGATGTTGCATATGTATGTTTTTCCACAAAATAAGACATGAACCATTTTGAAGGGGTCAGTTCAGTGGTTTTCAGTGCACTTGCAATATTGTGTAGCCACTACCGCTACTTCCAGGTCATTTCTATCACTCCAAAGTTAAAACTACTAAGTAGCTTCCCTCGTTTATCTAGCCAGTCCCTGGCAATCACCAACTTGTGTTATGTCCGTGTTGGTCTTCTGAGTTGGCCATTAGCAGGAAGCCACAGACTGGGTGACTTAATAGAAGTTTCTCAGTTTTGGAGGTTAGAATTCCAAAGTCAAGCTGTCAGCAGGTTGGGTTTCTCTCGAGGCCTCTTTCCCTTTGTTCGCAGTTGTCTTCTTACTGTATCCTCGGTATGGCCCTTTTCTTGTGAGCAAACATTCTTGGTGTCTCTTTTCTCAGAACACTTATTTGATTGGGGCCCCACCTTTAAGACTTTAATCTTATTTACCTCTTTAAGGACCCTATCTCCACATGCAGCCACATTGGAGGTTGAGGCCTTGGCCTGTGAATGTGGGGGGGCTCAATTCAGTACACAACATTCCCTCTGGCCCCCCAGTATTCATGTCCTCATGCACAGGATATAAAAATGCATTTATCCATTTCAACAGCCCCAAGGTCTTGATCTATTCCAGCATCAAAAGTCTCTGAATACGTAAAATTAAGTCTGGGTGAGACCCGAAGTATGATTCATTCTGAGGCTGGACTCTAAAGAATTTAGGTGCTTCTGAATACAATTATGGGATAGGCATAGGATAGACATTCTCCTTTCAAAAGGGAAAAATCCAATGTCATGAAGCTTTCCCCCATGCTTTCTTCTAAGAGTTATGGTTTTGGCTTCTGGGGTTAGGTTTTTGATCCATTCTGAGATAATCTATGTGTATGGTGTGGGTTAGGGGTCCAGACTTAGTCTTCTGCATGTGCAGTTTTCCCACAACTTGTTGAAAGTTATGTCCTTTCCCCCATTAAATGTTCTTATCGCTCTTGTTGAAAATCTTTTTACTATGCATCTGTGGATTTGAGATGCCCATTTTATCCTTGCCCTAGGTGTCTGTCACGATATCAATACCACATAATTTTGATTATTGCAGCTTTGATAAGAGTTGTGTTGCAACGACTGGAATCTTCTGTAGAAAGTCCTTTCAAGGTACTCCAAGGGCTCAGGTCTTCTAGAAAGTTGCAATGGTTCTGGAATGTTCCCCAAGGAAAAACTCTTCCATTTCACTGAACGGACCAGGAAGGCTTCTCGGCACAGAAAAACTCACTTTGACTACTGGTTCAAGTTAACTAGCCAATATCAATCTTTCACTGGCCTTTTATTCACTTGGCTATTAAGTATGGAAGAGAAGTAACCCTGCATCTGACTTGGAGTCTTTGAAATTCTTTCAGTTTAACATTTGAAGTCCCATGGCAGGACAGTAAGCTACTGTGTATTTAGCCTATCATAGCAGTTATGCAGGATACGGTATCTTTCATAGCAGTTATGCAGGATATGGTATATTAACTATTAAAAATACCACTTCTGGCATTTACAATGTAGCTACTGGTCTAGAGAATATGTTCTTTAATCCTCAGTGAAAGTGAATATCAAGTTTGCTTTTTTTTTTTTTTGACAGGAAGGTCAGCAGTACACATTCACAGCCTCATCTTAGGGTTATGTGAACTTTCCTTATCTTTGCCATAATATAGGCTGTGGGAATCTTGATTAAATTGACTTTCCACAGAAGGTCTTACTAGTCTACTTCACCATTAGCATTAAACTATTGGACTTGGTAGCAAATACTCTGGAAAGCACCTACGCGCCAGAGTGAATGAGGTAAACTTACAAGGATTCAGGGGCCTACCACATGAGTGATGCTTTTGAACATCTAAGGCACGTAGGGACAGAACTTCCAGCTTCCAAATTCGAAGTGACCATGAGGTGTAACTTCAAAATTGGTAGGCCTCTTTGGATCATAGAGATAGTACATGTCACACTTGGAAACATTTTCCACTGGGCTCCAAAGGCAAGTTTTGAGTAGGACTTAAAGCAAAGATGTCTCTGCAACTGGTCTAGGTTGTAGAACCTATAGCCTTGCCCCTAAGTGTATAACTCCACAGGTCACAATGTTAGGCATACCCATGGTAGAAATGTACGTGAGGTCTCTAGGACTCAACAGAAAAGGTACACAGTGGACCTTTAAGATTTCAAAGTCTATGCATTTGCCAGTAGAAGAAAATTAATGACCTGGAAATTGGTTCCAAGCAGGTTACTAGACCTTAGTAGAGACAGAACCCCTAACTATGGATCATTTAACTGTTTAGCACTTCCCATTGTAACTGGATGCAGTAAGACTCAAAGTCATAAGGTAAAGTGGGCAAATTTTTATGCAGGAAGTAGTATATTTATGAGTACCAAGCAAATCTAAGGTCACATTTAAGTTACAAGAATGAATGACTCAGACCCATCTTCCCCTACCTCTTGTTTCTACAACCTCTCAGCTCATAGTTACAGACTCATTGGGAGATTCCTATGACAAGGATGAAAAATTAAAGCCCTTTTTCATACATAGATTTGTTCAATATATAATAGAGATTGTAAGAAGACTATTGTTATATTAAGACTCCTTAGAAGGTACCCTAAAGACAGTTCAGAGAAAATCCTCCAAACAGAAGTTCAATCAATGCTTTTGGTCATCTTTTATATAAAATTAGGATTCTAACACACCAAGATATAATAGTGAAACTTAGTCTCAAAGAAAATCCTGAAAGCAGCTCAAGACAAGAAGTCTAACCTACAAAGGTAGAAACATTAGATTAGCAGCAGACCTATCCACAGAGACCTGACAGGCCAGAAAGGACTGGCAGGATACATTCAGGGTGCTAAACAAGGACAATACACAGCTGAGAATACTTTATCTAGTTAGGATGTCATTCAAAATAGGAGTGCTAAAAAGCTTCCAGGACTAACAGAAACTAAAAGAATTTGATCACCAAACCAGCCCTACAAGAAATGTTAAAAAAAAAAAAAAGATCTTCTAAGTGGAGAGCCCAAAAGTAACAGACAAGAAAGAGACAATATATAGTAAGTCATTTGGTCTAAATATTCCAATCAAAAGACAGAGTATAAGACTGGGTTAAAAAAAAAAAAAGACCCATTGATATGCTGTCTACAAGATACTCATTTTAGACCTGGAGTTCCCTCCAGATTTAAAGTGAGGGAGTGGATAACCATTTATCATCCTAGTGGACATCAAAAGAAAGCTGGGGAGGCCATCTTTATAGCAAACAAATTCGATTTTAAATCAAGGATTGTAATGAGAGGAAGAAGGCAATTATATCATTAAAGGGTCTATCCAAGAAAAAGATCTAATCATTTTATTTTTGCCTCTAATATGGAAACAGCCAGTTATAAGCCAATTAATAACAAAAAGTCAAACACATGGGTAGTAGTAGGGGACTTCAACACCCCTCCTCAATGGACAGATCATCTAAGTAGAAGATCAATAAGGAAATATGGGCTTGAATGACACACTGGACCAGATGGACTTCACAGGTATATTCAGAATATTCCATCTGAAAGCAACAGAATACACATTCTTCGAGTGCACATGGAACATTTTCCAGAATAGATCACACCCTGGGTCACAAATCAGGTCTCAATCGGTACCAAGAGATTGGAATCATTCCCTTCATATTTTCAGACAATAATGCTTTGAAACTGGAATTCAATCACAAGAGGAAATTTGGAAAGAACTCAAATACATGGAGGCTAAGGAGCATCCTACTGAAGAATCAGTGGTTCAACCAGGAAATTAAAGAATTAAAAATCCGTGGGAACAAATGACTTACAGGTTTTTCTGCAGTAAGTTAGATATTCCGAAAGTGCTTGCGCTGGCACCTCTAAGGGCTAAGTGTGGAAGTGCCTGGGAATGGAAGAAAAGCCTGTAAGTCACCTAGGACAAGGGACCCACAGACTGTGTTGCCAGGTCATTTTTGCCAGTAGCCCAGCAAGATTCTCTGCCACATGAAAGTGGAAAAGGATATAGAACCCAGGTAATTCATTGGTACACTTCTTAGCGCTTCCATGCCCAGTGTTAAAAGTAGGCAATTATAGTAAACACAGCCTGATAAGGTTACCAGGGGTTCAGACCTCTTAATGAAGGTGTGGCTCATGCACCAAAAAAGCTTAACAATGGAGGTACTGGCCAACAGAGAAGGATTCCAGAATTAAGGGTAGGAGAAAGACCAATTACATTTCATGTTGGTGGTCCTTAAAGACCAGTTCAGCAGTAAGATCAGGGGACTGCAGCTACCTATCACTGGTAGGTTCAGCTGTACCAGACAGCTTCCCCTTTACAACAGGTGCTGTCCAGTTGTGAGAAGCATAGTTACCTAACCACCTCCAGCTGTTAGCTCTTGCTCCTAGCAGGGAACCAACCAATGGGCAGGCTTAAGCATTCCAGTCCTATGTGGGATTTTAAGCTGGTCTCTGCCACAGGTTGTTGGGTTGACAGAAACCATGAGGTTCACCCTATGGTCTGACTTCTCCCTCTGCATAATCCTGCTTCTTCCCTGGTCTTTTCACAAGTATTCTTCCCAGGTCAGTCTTTTGCATTCATCTTCTCAGCTTACAGCATAACCCCCAAGAAGCAGCAGGGATGGTGGGCTCAACATTTCTCAAGGGTGGAAGGAATCAGGCACACAAAGACCACTTCCCCCTTCCATAGCCCACCAGCCCACCCACAAGCGTCAAGCGTCTGCCTCAAGCGTCCACATCTGTCTGCCTGAAGCCAGTTTCTGGCACCGCCTGAGCTTGGTCAAAAAAGAATGCACGTGACTTACTCTCAGGGTTGTGAGTTCCAGTCTCATGCTGGACTTGGAGCCTACTTATAAAATAAAGACACCCAGATGCAAACTAGAAGCCTCAAGGAAGATAAAGCCCCTTGGGTTGCCCACCCTCAACCACTGAGGACAGGGACAGTCCTTGAGCACCCTCCTGCTTGGTGAGGTGGTTCTTCAGGCATGCTCTGTATGGACTGTGCACCAGAGGCTTCCCAGCAGGACTGAGCCCCCTCCCATGCCCCCCCACCCCAGTAAACTCACTTATAAACCACACTACCTTCGACTTTTCATATTCCGGCTTTCCTCACTTCTTCACACATGCTTCCTGGAATCACCTACCAAGTGAACTCCTGCTCTCATAACCTCGCCCAGGATCTGCTTTCTAGAAAGCTAAACAGAGCAGTCTGCGTGAAGCTATAGGATTACAGTGAGTAGACTAAGTCCAAAATCCAGTGATACACTGTTACACACTGAATGTGAACGTCACATTCACATGTGACGTCATATGAAGCTCTAACCCCTAGTACGCTGGCATTAGAAGGTAGGACTCTGGGAGGTAATTAGGTTTCCCCCACGATGGGATTAGTGTCTGAGAAGGAAACCAGAGATCCCTTGTTTTCCACCAATTGAGGACCCTGGAAAGAACAGCTGTCGGCCTGCCAATTGCTCCCCCACCAGGAAGCCAATCTGCTGGCACCTTCCTCTTGGGCATCCCAGCGGGTCTCTGGTTCAGCTTTTCTTTCTTTCCACCCCCCACCCCCAAAAGGCTAGTCTCCGCTTCACTCCCCAGTGGCATTTTCATGTACACATCTGCTTTGCCGGATGAAGGTTGGCTCTCCCAACAAGAAGAGGCCACAGGAACAAGGATGAGATACTTCGCAGTACTGAGCACAGTATGTATATACGTGCCTATCCCCAAACCCACCCTGTTCCTGAATCTGAAAGGCACTAGTGACTGTGACTCAGGTATCCTTTTAGTGCACGAAAGGACACACACACACTCCAGGGTTCAAAAGAAAGTTCTACCTCCAAATCAGAGAAGAAGCTTTGAAAAAGGGAGAATGCTAATATTCTTAGATGAGGAGGTCATCAATTGCAGAGGACTAGTCCAGACATCCTGTAAGATGCTATTTGAATGCTTTTTCCACTTGTCCTTATGTGTCCCTTTAGTTGGTCAAGACAGCTTATTCTAGCCTCACCTCCAATGTATTTAGGTTGCCTTCAGGCTGTAAGTAAAGCACAGACCGGCTTCAAGTGGTTTATCCCTCAGATTTCTCATAAGGCCTGGTCTCCAGAATCAAGCAAGAGCAGTTTACTGGCAAGTTGGACCAGAAGCTTAAGGAAGTTAGCTCAAAACAGGAACTCTGGATAGAAAGACTACTTCTAGATCATCCCGAGAAGCTAACGATTGAAATACAGTTTGTGGGCCACTGGGTATGTTACCAATATCTTATGTAAGACATGTTTCAAGCAAAGCTTTAGACTTTGCCAGGGTCACTATAAGTAACTGCTGGTTATGTATTCATTAGTCTTGGAGTTTTATGGTTTCTATGCCCTAAATCCTCAAGAGTCAGGCTTAGAATTAAGAGGTGAATGCCACCTCGTGGATTACTGAGATCTGCCGTGCTAAGCTATTTGCTTGGCAGATTATCCTTTATTATTGTGGAAGTTGGCTTTGCCAAGGTCAATTTCTAAGTTTGGTTTTTAAGTTTCTGGGGGCTTTATGTTCATATTTGAAATAAAATTCCTCAAATGTGTATGCGAGGCATTATGAGTAAGATCGCAAAATGTTCACAATCGCCCATCTGTTGATAAATGAGTTTACCTGCTTAGTGCATATTCCCGGCTTGGGAGGTAGACAGGGGCACCTGGACGCCTCACAAGAGATCCAGGGCTCCCCTGCTCAGCACGAGGGCTCCCCACACACACACGGGATCCTGTAGGTCGAGAGGTCTGCAGGCTCCATATGAAGGATGGGGAGTGGGTGGTTCACAGAGGACAAAGGTTTCTCTAGAGGGGAATAGGGCAAGAGCAAAAGGTGCTGAGGCAGAGAAAAGCCTCCCCGCTGATGCCCTCAACACCCACTCTTTCACCAAGAAGCCCATGACTCTCCTTGGTCCACTTAACTGCTGGCTGAGGGGCGTCCTTTAGCACCACCTGGTGGCTTTGGGGTTCGATGATCTACGAGAGCACAGAAGCTCGTGGAAGCTTAACATTCCCATCTCTCAATGCCACCCTGGAAGGACCCCGGGCACCCTATGGCCGTCAGACTTCTAGAGAAGGGGAGACACACATCACCCCATTAGAGGAAAGAGAAGGGAACAAAGCTGGACGTTTGAGAGAACAAAATGGCACAGCTGTGTAGAACCAGCCAGAGGCAGGCTCTGGTTCATGGCTTCTCATGTCAGAGGAGCACAGTAGCCAGCCCCTTGGCCTCCAGATAGAAACAGGGACCCCAAGACACAGGGACCCCTCCCAGCTTAGGAAGACCCCCACTTCCTTGTCAAAGGGTCGGCTAAAGAGGCAGCGCCTGACCTTCCCACGTGGCTCTAGGTTCACTGTGTACTTTTGTCACATCTCTTACCAAATCGTGATTGGAGAAGAGTTATACTGGTCATGGGGGAATAACTGACAAGACATCAATTATGAGAAAGGGCAGTCACCGATTGATGGACGTTGAAGGATTTCTACAAAAAAGACATGCTTCTTGAGATGGCTCCACTCACTCCAAATCCAAGGGACTGTGTTCCCATCATGTCCTTTTATCCTTCTGTCCCCTATCTGAGAGCCCACACTCCGGCCCCAGAAAGCCAGGCTGGAGTGCTCATTAGCAAACTCAGTCTCCCCCTCACCCAAGAACGGATGGAGGAGCCAGTCCTGGTGGCTGACAGCCCCACAGAGGAAGATACACCATTGAGAGAAATACACTGGTGTCCAGTTTCCCGAGGAATATCAGGACGGTGCACAAGCCAGTTTTCTGAAAGAATTCACCTACTTAAAACAGATTCCCGTGTAATCACTTTGCTTTTTGAGAAGACTCGGTTTTGCTGCTGCTTCCAGGAGAAGTAGGTCGTTCTCAAGCCCCCAGGGCCCTCCCGCGTGGGGATAATCACGGGGCACACTCAGCCTCTTCCTCTATCCGGGCAGTGACCAGCCTGCTGGGGACCTCCTGGGCTTCCTGGTAAGTCAGGGCAATTGCCAATTTTGAGCAGGAGGATGCAGAGTTGAATATGGAATCTGCACTGAAAGGGGATATTCCTTCTGTGAAGGAAACCCCCCCCACCATCTCCCACAACACCCTTTGAGATCTGGCTCTGATAATATCAGCCTCCCACCCAGTCCCTCCAGTCTCCCCAGGGTTGGTTTGTGTGTTCCCATCTACAGGCACCAGAATGACCGGTCTAGGGAGCTTGGTGCAGCGGTGCCAAGAGCACCGAGCACCGACTCCAGCCTTATTCGTCTTGTTTGTGTCCATGCAATGACTGTGCCCCACCCCTCCTCCTTTGGAGCTACAGGTTACAGGCCCCAGGGCGTTAGTGCATGCCCCAAACAGAATTTAGGAAGGCTTGTTCAGCTCTTCCCTAGAGTTGTTTAGGTAACTAGTAGAGATAACCTAATTTCTTCCCCCCTCTCTCAGGTGCGAGTGGCATTATAGGATCTGGGCATGGTCCTCTTGCTCTATAAAATCTGCAGGTTAAGGTCCAGACTTTGCAAAAAATAGCTGCATGGCCCCTGGATCGTCATCTACTCACTCCGCCCATCAGTAAGTTACCCTGAATAAAACTGCCAACAGTGTAAAGTGGCCAGATTCATTTTTTCGGTCTCAAAGCGCGTTCAGTTGGGATGGTACTTAACTGCCACTCTTCTAACTGTTGGAAATGCATGCTCTTTGACATGAGAGTACCCAACTCTCAGCTAAGCAGGACTTGGGAGAAGTCCTCTCCCAGATCTAACGTGTTGGTGCAATAGCTCTGGTGACCTGCTTCGGGTGGCTTTTGTGCTCAGTGGTTGCTAGACCAGCAAGTGCTCTAAGGACATCTGCTTAGTCCAGGCAGCATCCCATGACCGCCTCCGGTACACCCACTGCCTTAACTATCTCAGCGGGGAGGCAGGACAGCATCTGGTCACGTGTGTTCATGTTAGACTGTGCTCACCGTGTACATCTCGAAACATTCCTCTTTAAAACATGCAACAGGATGAAGGAGGGTTTCGGCAGTTCATTCCCTTCCTTGGCAGGGGTGGATTAAGAATTGAAAGTGTCAGGGATGTGGGAGCACAGCTGCACTCACTTTCCAAGACAGACAAGCAGGGGACGGTCTGGTCAAAGCCGGTCACCTTGACAAATCTGATCGGTTTTCCAGGAATGGCTTCAGTTTGTATTTTAAGACCTACTATAGAATATAGCCATTGTAACATGAACAGCAAAGCCAAATAACCTAATAAGCCAGTTAAGGGAGCCATTTTGTCAAACCCACTGCTGCCTGGCACAAGTGACATTTCAAAGCCTACGATGGACAGAAGCCATGATGCTCCAAGTCTTCGTTAGACACTTAAGTCAGGAGGGTTTAACGTAAGTTTACTCTTGGATTGCAATTCACACTAAAGGAAAACCAGAAAAGCAGGCTTGACTTATCACAAGTGATCCTGATGAAGAAAAACCTGGTTGACCTGCAGGTTGCTCTGATAGCCCCTACCCACCCAGACCCCACAAAAGCAGAATCACAGCCCAGCCTCCAGCAATGTGGGGACTTGACTGCAGAATGCAAACCAGCAGGGGACACCTGAAACAAGTTCCAGTCCTGTGCCCCCACCCAAATGCTGCCTTTCCTCCTGGAGTACAAGGGGCTCAATGATCCTCTTCTTTGTCTCTTGACCAACAGCCTCATCTGACCAGCATGAGGGCTAGCTAGCATCCCCTTCTCCATAGTGAAACCTACTTCAGAGGCAGGAGTTTCCTAGAAGAGTGAATACAAATTGAAGAGGGACAGTTATTCCTTGGAGATTCTGAGTGCTGAGATACATAGGCCCAGGGGTAAGGATGCTCCAACTTTAGTCCTAGGAGAGAACAAGCTATTAGGCTCTTCCTTAAGCTATTAAGCCTTCCCCATTCTGCATGGCCAATTGACTTACTAGGCACACTATACCTGCAGATAAAAGGTACATACACAGCTTATATTTCAGGATGACCCACAAAAGGGCCAGCCTACTTCTTGTGAGTATTGGGGTCTTGGGACATCCCACTTCTCTTTATTAGTACGTGCTCAATATCATACTAAGTTGTCTTAATCAAGGACACTTTAGTGGCTCAAAGCTTTCTGGGACATTTCTTACCAGAGATGACAAAGGACTTCAGAGATGTGACAGAAGCACCCAAGTCTTGATTTTAAAAGAGGATGAAAATTTTAAGCTTTCTGTTCCTAATCACCAGACATATCTACCCACATGAATCAAGGACAAAGCCTAGAAAGATTCAAGAATCACATTATATGAATAAAAAGATTCAAGAATCAGATAAACATGGTAAACCACTCAAGGTTTAATATTGGCCGCCTAATGGAGTTTGGGCAGGTCACTTTGGACAGGTTGGGCACCTTCTTGAGATGTTTTAGTGAACAGAAATTTTCCTGAGAAGGTAAGAAATGCTATTGAAGAGATCCAACATGGTCATCATTCTCTGCAAATGGTTTCCATTCTCTGCCAATGGGTAGAGTCGTCACCTCTAAAAATCTAAAGTTATTGATTAATAGGGCAGATATTCAAGTTATTTGATTTGGGAAAAGAACTGATTAAGCTTTTAGTGGTCTGATTCTTAAACAGCTGGTGATTAAGCGTCCTCAAGATAAAGGAACTGGACCATCCAAGTGGGTAGTTGGGTTTCTTGATCTAGATACTTAGAAGGCAGATAGAACTTTCTTCTTAGGTACTGTTCAAGCATAAAGTTCCAAGGAGTGATTTTAACATCTCGGGGCAGCGTGGTTATTCCAAGAAGACCTAGGAAGAAGTCTTCCACAGAGAACTATCTCCAGAACCGTTCATGGTTTGGCAGTTCAAGATACCAAACATGGGATTACCTTCTGACCTAGGAATTCCTGTTAACTAAACCACCAAAAGAATTAACAGGCACTCAAGCAGACACTTGTAGGCCAATGTCCACCACAGTATTCACAAGAGCCAGAATGTGCAAAACATTAGTATCCACCAGATGAAGAGAAAATGTGATATAGACAAGGTTGTTCAACAAGAATCAATGAAGTGGATACGTTGTTCTAACAAGTTTGGACCTTGAAAAAACTCTGAGACAAAAGTATTGTCTCAAAGTTATAGGAAATCTTGAGAATAGGCAATTAATAGACAAGTTAGATTAGAGGTTGCCAAGGGCTGGAAAGCACAGAATAGGCGTTATGGTTTAATAGTTTTCTAGTTTCTCTATGGGATGATAGGCAAACATCCCTAATTTGAAAACTTGATCAGCATGGAGAATCTAAGGCCCCTGGTTATATGCTGAAAGATGGTTCAGTTGGCAGATTTTGTGTTTTTATACATATATATTCACAAAATATATTTTTACCATATAGTATCTGGGGTATTTATACCCCATATCTTACCACAAAAAGATCTGGGGGGGGGGGGGAATAGCCACCCATCTACTTGGGGAGGAGATAATTTTTTTTAAGCCTACTTGGTAGAGACTGAAGGTTTCTATCTCCCCCACCAAGTTCATATGTTGAAGCCCTCAACGAGTATGATGGTGTTTGGAGATGGGGCCTTTGGGGGGTAATTAGCTTTAGGTTAGGTCATGTAGGTGGAACTCCCATGACAGGATTAGCACCCTTCATATGGAGAGGAAGGGACCAAAGCTCACTCTACCACATGAGGTCACAGCAAGGACACCACTATCTTCAAGCCAGGAAAAGGGCCCTTACCAAACAGAATTTGGCAGCACCTTGATCTTTGACTTCCCAGCCACCAGAACTGTCGGAGACCCACTGTTTAAGCCACCCAGTCCATGATATTTGGTTATAGAAGCCTATAAAGAAGGTTAGGAAATTTCCTCTAAGTTGGAAAATGATGTGTGAAGAGTTTGGAGGTCAGATTTTCCTCCGGGAAAGTACCAAGAGGACACTGAACAAACTGAAAAAACTTAAATCTGAAGAGGAGCCCACGCTAAACTGCCCCAGGAGCTGGAAGGCCAAACAGGATACCAAGTTTCAGTTTACAAGGAGCAGAAGCCCAGGAGAAGCCCGGGCCAAGTCAGTACCTTTAGGAACATGAACTGGAATTGACAAGTTGATCCGGGCTTGGCATCCACTGGTTGAGGATTAGAGCTCCAGTGTGAGCCCAGTCTCAGGAGGTTCCAACAGTTCCATGATTTACTTCTAGGAGCCCCACGGAGTCCCACTGTGGATTAGAGGGAAATCCCCTTGGGCATCCAAGTAGGCAGAGGGCAAAATAGTTATGCTGGAACCTACTCAGCTCTGTTTTCAACAAGGCTTGTGAACGATTACCCATCGAGGGATAGGCAGTATACAACCTTCAGCCCTCTTTATAGACTTTCCATCTCACCCGAAAAGTAGTACTTGAATCATGGGCAAGGATTTTCTAGGGTTAGTCACAGACACTAAGTCAGATCCAAGAAACTCAAATCCAAAGTACCAAAAACATTATGTCTAGCCATATCACATCCAGACCTCAGGAAGTCCCAGACAGAGCCGATCTCACAGTTCTAGGGCAGGAGAAAGCCAAGGCAGAAGATAAGGGCCATGAACTTGATACCCCACACCAGGAACCTGGTAAGAGGTTTCCCCAGCCATACTCCTCTGTGGGCCCTAAAGCCACATATCCCCCTCACGAGGGGACAGAGCCAAGAGTCCATGAGGGCAACTCACTGGGCTAAGACCTCCAACAAGCTCTGTCTGGTGACAGCTTAATGAGAGCCACAGGGGGAGCCTTCCCACACAGGTGGCCTGAATGCCCATTAGAAAACACCTACTGATCTGACATTCTTCCCTCTTCCTGGAAGGGGCAATACTGTCCACATGGGAGAGCTGAGGGACCAGGAGCTTTGAGGAGACCACACTAGTGCCCAGCCCCCTGGTCCTCACGTCCCACGAACTCACCCAAGAGGTGGGACTTGGTTGGGAACAAGTCTCAACAGAAGACCCCTCAAAACACCTGATCCTGGTAAATCCCATGACATGCTGGGAGGGTAAGGGACTGTGGGTAAGAGGCAGGTGTGTGGGGGCACAGGAGGTTATAGGACCACCCCAGCTGGGCCCAAGGCATGAAAGGATCTACTCCAGCTGAAACCGGTAACCAAAGGGTTCATGTACCAAATGCAGCAACTTTTTATCCAGACCTTTTTTCATCTGCCTTTAAGCTTCCCAGAGTCTCCTCTGGGGAAGTAAATTTGAGGCTTGCTCTCCCATCTCCTCCTTAGGCTGCATCTCAAATAAACCCTTCCTTTACTGCATACCCTATGTCTCAGCAATTGGCTTTGCTCTGCATCAGGCAGATGGACCCTCAGCCTGTGCCAGCCCAGCCTTGCCCCAGAGCTCAAAAGAGGCTTTAAAGTGTGGCAGGAGAATGAGTAATTGAAGGAAACTGCACTTTCTTCTGAGTCAACCTGGGTGAGTTCACAAATACCCAGGTCAGTCCCGGCCCAACCTCTGCTCCTTGGGCTCCTTCCTCCCTCCTCTTCACCAGTCTAGGGATGACCCTTACTATAGCGGTAAGGAATCTAATGTTGTATCAGCAGTCACAAAACAGAAGGCAAAGACCTGCAGGAGTGACACAGAAGGAAGTACTCCATTCACCAACCCAGAAGCTGCTGGGTTCAGAGATAGTAGAGACCCAGAGAACACAACCAAAGGAGAGGACACTTCCTAGAATGACAGCCCCCTGCAACCTTCAACGTCTAACACTGCAAGCTCATTACAGATTCCATGAGATTTCTCCAGCTGTCCTAGCCACATGACTACTGAGGTGCAGGGCTCCCCACTTGCAAGTTATAGACCTGTATCTGAATGGTCTCAGGTAGAGATTTTCCACATAGGACCACCTCCAGGAACAGTCCATGGCTTGGCAGTTCCTCAAAATGCTAAATATAGAAGTTCCTCACAATGCAGCCATTCTGTTATAATCCCACAAGAACTGAAGTCAGGGACTCAAGCAGGTACACGAACACCAGCATTCTCTGCAGTCTTCACAGGAGCCAAGAGGTAGAGACGACTGTCCTTACCAGAGGTGGTATGTGATTGGTTCAAGCCAATGAAAAGCATGAAGCACTGACAGAAGCTACAACATGAATACACCTTGAGAACATTCAAAGGGAAGTAAACCAGAGGCAGAAGGACAAGTGTCATCTTATTCCACTTCTACCAGATCCCAGAAAGGAGTTTCGTCGGTTGTACCACTCGTGTGCCCTGAAGCCACCTATTCCAGTGGGGACAAACTCAAGAGCCCACAGAGAGGACCATGGGCCAGACATCAGAAAAGCAATCAGGTGACAGCTCAGTGGTAGAACTCAGGGGTTCTTCCCCATGCTTTAGGCCTGAAAACATGGTTTTGAAGGTTTGAAGGTTTGAAGACATGCGTGATTCTACTAAGTGATTTGCACATTCTTCCTTCTACCCTAATTTAATAAAGTGGCAACACGATCTACAAGAAGCATCGGAACATGTGAGAGTGGAGAGAACAGGAACCTTAAGAAAATCCTGGTACCCAGTCCTGAATTCATAGGTCCCCTGGGGACAAGACACAGGCTCTTATGGCACTTCCGGTTACAACCCCAGTGAGGTCTGGGTGAAGACCAAAGACAGACCTCATCTTCCTCAACCTCCAGTGCATTCAGCGTGGGCTCAGTCTTATCTGGGTTAAGGCTCTGCTACTATTCAGGACAGGAGGGGAAGAAGGAGCAGAGAAAAACCTCATTTCCTTTGTGAGTCAGTCATGGAGGGTAAAGGGGCATGGATGTGCACCAGTGAATCACAAAACAAGGCCCAAGTTTAATCCGAAAACAGACCCTAACAATTGAAACTCTAGTAACCCTATCTCTAGGGAAGTGCCATTTTGGCAAGTGTGCCTGCTTGCTCTTCTTTGGCACCATGCTGGGGCACCACTCAGTACCAGAGGAACCCCATTCCCATAGGCTCAGGTAGATCCTCATGGCAACTCAAGGCTACTGATGGCCCAAAGTCCACCATGAAAACAAGGAAAATTGTTGGCATCTATCAAAGACCACTGCTTTCCTGCATACAGATTCTGTATGCTGATAACTAGACGGGTTGAGGTCACTTCCATGGGTGAGGCTGACACTTCACTTCCCATGGAAGATCAGTATGGGTCAGAGAAAAGCGAACCAGGGAATTAAAGCCTAACAGATTAGCTGCTGGAACTGATAAAAATAAAGCACCCTCAAAAGTTTATGTGGAAAGATTGGGTGCCTGGGTGGCTCCGTTGTTAAGCATCTGCCTTCTGCTCGGGTCATGATCCCAGGGTCCTGGGATCGAGACCTGCATCGGGCTCCCTGCTTGGCAGAAGCCTGCTTCTCATTCTCCCGCTCCTCCTGCTTGTGTTCCCTCTCTCGCTGTCTCTTCTCTCAAACAAAATCTTTTTAAAAAAAAGTTTATGTGGAAGGAGAGTCAATGAAAGGCCCCCCAGTGACTAAAGCCGTCTAGGAAAATGCAGATGCTATGGAGAAGAGAGGAGGTTCCTAGTCCTAAGTCAGTTCATCTGAGCCAAGCAGTTCATAGCAAAGGGCAGAGCTACCTGGTGAATGGAAACAATCCAAGAATGGAGGGTACTAAATTTTCAACCAGCAGAAGGCATACCCTGTGCCATCAGGACCCCTAAGGAAGAGCTCTGTGACCCCATTCTTTCCCACCCTCATCCCCCTTTCTTGGCAACCCCCCCCCAAAGGAAGACTGTGCAGCATGGACAAGGAGTCAGGAAGGGGTGAGAATCCAGAAGCTTCCATGCCTGACACCAGGGGGTCATCTAATGAGTCGCAGCTTCGTCCCACTCAAGGCAGATCAAACTCAGCTATCAATGTCCTTGATTGAGCACACTGTCCACCCTAAGGGGTAAAACCTCGTTTTGATCAGGGGAACAAGGCTCCCCTTCAGAGTGTCCCTCATCACTCCTTCAGTCAGAATACTTTGAGAATCCACGGATCCAACACATAATTTGCCTGTTCTTTGGTGTAGGCCACAACATCCAAATACTCAACATTCCCGGCAGTTACTGCTGAAAGGTCCCACATCCTGAGCTCTAAGATGGAAAGAAGTCTGTCATCATTCCTAAGGGCCAACAATCACAGCCATCAGCATACTTGCTATGCCCTCGGTGAGTTTCCAGTCTGGCAGAGAATGCAGCTGAGAAGGTATAACGGACATAAATCAAGTGAGAAGAGAATCAGCAGGTCCCCCAAGTTCACAAACACAGGAGTTTGTGGAGGAAAAATTCCACGTCTGCTGGGACAACTGCCAAGCCAGCATGCTGCCCTAAAACCAGCTGCCATATAGTGCCCAACGCCCCCACCCTAAGCAGCTGGCCAAAGACCCCATAAGAAGCCAGTGTCATTGGTCATGACCCTCCAGGACTTCAGGCAATATAAAGAAATCCCACGAACTTGGGACACCTGGGTGGCTCAGTAGGTTAAGCGGCTGCCTTCGGCTCAGGTCATGATCCCAGGGTCCTGGGATTGAGTCCCATATCGGGCTCCTTACTCGGCAGGGAGTCTGCTTCTCCCTCTGCCTCTGCCTCTCTGCCCGCTTGTGTGCTCTCTCTCGCTCATAAATAAGCTAAAAAAAATAAAATAAATCCCGTGAGCTTATTCCCCAGTATCCCTTTTCTAGGTAGTCCAAGCAGCTCCCTTGGACTGTGGCCCATCCCTGGCCCCGTGGAGCAGCTCTAGGAAACTTCGCAGAAAGCAAACAAGGTCTCCCGGCTTCACCTGTTTAGAGGCTCTCCATTTGTGTGCCCTGGGGAGCACTGGACACCCAGAGGAAACAGCTCATCTCACCAGGGGTATTTGACAGTGCTTTGTCCTGGGTAAGGTTCACCCCATATGCAAAGAGGAAAGTAAGGGGCTAGAGAGGCCATTCCTGAGTCTTTCCTCATTTTCAACCAGTTACCATGATATCTATGGGACTCTCCAGTGTGGTCACTAACATCCCATCCCTTCTGTTTACGAGGTAACGTGGCAATCTCCATTACAGCCTACAACTGAGAAACTCCGTACACCAGTTGATCAACTCTCCAAATATAGCTGGATGCAACCTCATCCTATGCTCACAGCTCTGGCTCCTGTGGGTGACCCTTTACATCCAGGGCCCCTGCCCCAAGGGCCCCTCAATCCACGGCAAGTCTGGATGTTATCTCCTGAATTATACCCAGGCACCCAGGTTTTTTTTTTTTTATGTTACGTTAGTCACTATGTAGTAGGTCATTAGTTTTTGATGTGGTGTTCCAAGATTCATTATTTACATAACACCCGACACCCAGGTTTTAAAATAAGATTGTTCCTCAAAAGTTCCTAGACGTGTTTGCTGTATAGGACCTAGTAAGGACCCAATTTGGCACTAGCTCACACCTGGAGTCATATCCTGATTCCAGGGGGCCAGAAATGGGTAGGGGTGATGGGAGGCACTTCCAAAGACTTACTGGGAAAAGCTGCTGGCTCTCTTCTGCCCACCTAGCCCAGTGGGCACAGCCCTCCCAGGATTGGATGCCTGATCCCTCCCCATCCTACACTGTTCAGATCCCAGTGCCTCCTTGCAGGAGGGGTTGGTGGCCCACTTAAGGTCCGTGCTCCTGTGCAGAGCTGGCCACTTCCCCACTTGCCTGTGTCTCCTTCAGATACCCTGTCACATCTGGGATGCCTTATTCATAGACTAGGGTCCCTGGCTAGTGGGGACACTCCAATGTAGACTTCAAGAGCAGGTGTGTCAAACTAAAAGCCCTACATAGAGGAAGGTCATTTGGGGAAAGTTGGCCAGGGGGAGGTTCTAGGATGCTGGGCCATGAAAAGGTGAAACCAACCTTCTCTGCAGCCCTTAGAATGGAGGGTATTTTTAAAGAAGGCATTTGTTCTTATTACAATTCTTTTGAATTTGATTTGACTTCGACTCTTACATTTTCAGTTGAGTTGAGTACTTCACTTGAACCCAACACAACCTAACAGGATCTGGATCCCCATGGCCAGCCCATTCGTGTTACTCGTGGTCTCCCCCATCTCCTCCCGCCTCTATTACGCCTGCTATTCAATATTCCATGACATCAAACCACATCTGGAAGGCAAGACACCAAAAGTGAACAAGTGTCATGAGTAAGAAGGAAAGCTGGAAGAGCATCTACCCTTTTCCGGGCCCATATCATGTCTGTATTCATAGCCCCGCCAAGGAAACTTTATCTAGAGTGGAGGGTTTTTAATCTGACAGTAGAATTAGCATGGCAGGCTTCCTATAGAGAAGTGGCCAGGGCTTCAGGACTAGAACTTAAGACTTGAGCAAAGTACCCTCATCTAGGTGCTACCAGCACAGTAAAAATCCCCAAAGAAATCACACCTGACAACCAAGTCCTCAAACCAATGCATATAGGTCCCTTTCTGTCTATCTTAATGTCTTCTGTATAACTGGTTGAGTAGACACTGACCCAAACACCAGGATTCACACAGCCCACCTATACAGGATGGGTTAGACAGGATGGGAAGCATGATTTCAGATAGACAAAAGGCAATCTTCGTTGTAGTCTTGCAAAAATGCTTCTCAGTGGCGAGACCAACCTGTTTAAGCCCCAACTGGGTTTACTAAAACTTCAGACTAACAAATGCTGAGGGCATCCCTGCATTGATGTTATGCTACCCTCTAGGAAACCTGATTAACACAAGAGGGAGGCCCTCACTATAACTATTTATCCCACCTAATGCCTGGATTAGAGTTTCTTTCCAGTGAGGATGTTTTCCCCCCAAGGGATGCAGGAAATGCAAGGCTAGCACAGAAAGGATTCTTCTCCGTGGTGGAGTCTTGGTTGTCTAAAGGGATAAGAACGGGACCGTTCAAGGTATTCTCACAGGTGCTGCATTCAGAGTTTCTTCCCCAGGGAGCCTTCCCCTACATTCCTGGTGTTCCAGTGAGGAGTGCACACTGAAGCCTACTCACACTGATGACACTCGGGGAGTTTCTCTGCATGACAATTACACCTTGTAAACCTCCTACAGGGTAAGGAAGCCTTGAAACCACGGTTGCATTCATAGGGTCCTCCTAATCCAAGGAGGAGGAAAGTTGGTCTGCCTCATTGATCCTGAGACTCCATCTCCACAACTTAAACATCTCTGTATGATGAGAAAGGCGCAGCAAGGCCTACCTTGCTACACTCCCACAGCTGCACCCCCATAGGGGACACTAGCTTAGCAGCAGCCCCCGTGGGACAAACCAAGTCTTAAAAGGCCTGACCCAGACTGGAGACAAACAGTCATTGGCTACTGAAACAGACAGCAAGTTTGCTTGAACAGGATCTGGAGGCCACCCTGAGTCCACTCCCCAGCTACTCAGGATGGGGGACAGCATACCTAGAGAGCCCAGACCAGGGATGCCAAGGTGGTCTTGCACTGGATCAAGAGGAAGCTCTTAAGTTAGCCGTCCCTGCATCAGCCAGCAGGTTTCTCTGGCAAAGTTCCATGCTCAGGTCCCACTGTGTCTCTTTTACTAGGGTCAACCCACCAAGAGCTCAGTAGATGCTACCCAGTAGCGCTCCTGCTCCATTCCATGCCCTCTTCTACCTAAGTCTGACTTTTCCTCCACTGAAGATGGCCCCCAAAGACATCAGAGACTTGGGTCAGTAGAAGAGCCAGCTGAGCTATCTGGGCCCCAAGTTCTGGTGCTGTGTCTACCTCCTCAGCCTCTTCAGATCCCAGCAAAGAAACTCTGCTCAAATTACAAAGTCTGCTCAAAGTGAGGGTGTGGACAGGTGTGCTT
>CM053604.1:3713913-3772839 GCA_028646535.1 Procyon lotor | reverse complement strand
TGTTTTTATGACTATTCTGGCACATTTTGTTAGTGTTCATATGCAAAGTTTCTTTTTAAAATATACCTTGAAGTATTGTTTTGTGAAAAAAAAAAAAAAAAAGCCAGTTCTGTCCAGGTTAAGATGTTAGGAAGTCTGCTGTCTGGAAATCCAGAGGTTTGCGGGGCCCCTGGGGGGCTCAGTGGGTTAAAGCCTCTGCCTTCTGCTCAGGTCATGATCCCAGGGTCCTGGGATCAAGCCCTACATCGGGCTCTCTGCTCAGCGGGGAGCCTGCTTCCCCCCCCCCCCCTTGCTCTCCTGCCTCTCTACTTGTGATCTGTCAAATAAAAATCTTTAAAAAAAATCTAGAGGTTTGCATCAAGTGGGAACAAAGCAAAGCAGAAAATCAGCACTTAGTCTTGTCCCAGGGCCCACCTCAGGACACTCAAGTAGAACTGGTTCTTCTCACCACTGGGACACACCCCAAGAGACAAAGACCAAAGCCCAGGGCAGTGCACACAACGATGCTATCACTTCAAGAAGTCGTCTCTCTCAGGGTGACTGGGTGGCTCAGTGGTTTAAAGCCTCCACCTTACACTCAGGTCATGATCTCAAGGGCCTGGGATGAGCCCCGCATCAGGCTCTCTGCCCAGCAGGGAGCCTGCTTTCCCTTCTCTGCCTGCCTCTCTGCCTACCCCTGATCTGTCAAGTAAGTTTTTTTTTTAAAAAAAAAAAAGTCTTCTGTGTTAGGACCATGACCCCCACACCCCTGACATCTGGGACTCCTATGTAGACCTTAAGAGCTTAATAGGATACCTGTATTTTAGAATCAGGAGACCTTGCTGCAGGACTTAGCCTAGGAGAGTCCTGGTCTAGCTGCAGCTCTCGAAGTGAAGAATATCACTGTAAGCACTTTGCATGTTAGACATGTGAAGACGCTAACTACAATTGTAGGCACTACCAGAAAAACAGATCAGCCCCAGCCATTTCAGTCTTACAGCATGGCAGGGATCCTGGAAGCTTGAATTTGTAATTGCTCGTTCAGGGGAAGGACTAGCAAGTGTGCCTAAGTCATGCCGATCACTCAGTTGATGCTTGGTGGCTTAGCACTTGGGCACTAAAGCACTCACCACCCCGGTGTCCATGCCAGAAGTTGGGGTGGGTGAGGGAGCCTGGGGACGCCCAAATGTAATTCTGTGCATTCCCCAGGCCCATGTTGGTGGGGACTCCATCTCCCTGGCCTGGTGCCCAGCACACACAAGGCACTCATGTTCTTTCAAGTTACACATTTCCAATACAATGATCTTATGCTTCTTTCCCATGATGCACTCAGTTTTACAGGGGGCTGTAAAGCCTAATGCACACTCCAGAATATTTTCCAGCTTTTCAATGGGCACAGCCTTAAAGCAAAGGGTGTGCAGGTCTTTCATCTAATACAGAAGCTTGATGCCAGGAGTTGATGTAGTGCATGTGACTTAGAGACCTTCAGATGTGTTGGTTTAATTCAACAGTCAAAAATGATACTCAAGTATTTCAGTCCTAGAAAGTGGGGTGGTTGGTGGGCACCAAGGGAGGGTTGAAATCAAAGCTTTGTGAACCGTTACTGAAATACTATATTCCACAATAAACAGACCTTCACTGGAACAGCTGACTCAGTATCTGCTCTATGACTAGGCGTTTGCAGCCTAGGTTTGAACGTCACAAGGACCACCATGAATATTTCTCTAGATTCCAACACTCTTGGAGTTTAAAAGGTACTCCCCTATTGTTAGTGGTGCAGGATGGAGACTTAGTTATCCACAACACACTAGGCAAGACACCAGCTGCATGACTAGTGTGCAATTATCATGCTGCCTGACGAGTCACCTCTAACCTGCAGGGGCATCTGCTTTATGGACTCATACTCACTCTTCCCCCATGTTAGTCCACTGTAGCCCACACTGCACCATCTCCCAGTTTAGGGAGGGGGTGGAAGGGAGTAACTCTCAAGACACTTGAGTACCTATCAATCCTGAGACCTAACAGCTGCAGCCTAAAGACATTTAGGGATTCAACAGGACAGACTCATCCAAAGGAGACTGCAAAGAAAAAAAAAGCAAAACGAGAGAATTTTTCAAGCTCTACACCCAACAGAGCTTGAACCCATGCTCCTGATGATCAAAAGTCACATGACTCTGCAGCTAAGCCAGTCAGGTACCCCTACATATCCAAAGCAATCTAGAAAATGCAAAGCTGAAACCCTCACAATCCTGGATTTCAAGCTCTACTACAAAGCTGCAGTGATCAAGACATTATGGTATGGGCACAGAAATAGACCTAGATTGAAGAAACTGTAGAGAACCCAGAAGTGAACCCAAAACTCTAGGGCCAATTAATCCTTAATAAGTGGTGGGAAACCTGGAGAGCGACGTGAAACCGGACCACTTACACCATACACGAAAATCCAAGATGGATGAAAAACCAAGATGTGAGACCCAAAACCAGCACGGTCCTAGAGCAGTGCACAGGCAGTAACCTCTTTGACATCAGCTGTAGCAATTGCTTTCCAGATAGGTTATTTGCAAGTATCTTCTCCCATTCTGTAGGTTGGCTTTTAGTTTTGACTCTTTCCTTTGCTGTGCAGAAGCCTTTTATTTTGATGAAGTCCATGAGTTTTGCTTTCATTTCCCTTGACTCAGGAGACCTCTGATAAAAGAGTATCCAAGATGAAGAACTTAAATTCACCCCAGTGATTGTAAGACCTTTTTAAAATTAAAAAGTGGGAAGGCAGGAAAAGGCGCTTTTCCAAAGACGACATTCAGATGGCCAACAGACATGAAAAGAAGCTCACCATCACAGGTCGGTAAGATACAAGACAAGGAGAGATCCCCTCACACCTGCTAGAATGGCTAAAATCAACGAATAGGTATCGGCAAGAATATGGGGAAAGCTGAAGTCTCCTGCAGTGTTGGTGGCAATGCGAACTGCTGCAGTCACTCAAAAATAGTATGGGGAGGTCCTCAAGAAGTTAATAGAGCTACCCTACAATCCAGCAGTTGCACTATTAGGTATTTATCCAAAGGATACAAAAGTACTGGTTCAAAGGGATACACACACCCCAGTGTTTGTTGCAGTATTATCTACAACAGCCAAATAATGGAAGCAGCCCAAGTGTCCGTGATAGATGAAGATATGTATATATGTGTACATACACACACGAATAGTACTCAGCCATAAAAAATGAATTCTTGCCACTTGCCATGACATGGAGCTAAAGATTACTACAACACTAAGTGAAATGAGTCAGAAAGACAAATGCGTTATGATTTCACTCATGTGGAATTTAACAGACCAGCAAAGTGGGGGGTGGGGAATCAAGGAACAGACTCAACTCTAGAGAATAAGTTGATAGGCACCAAGGGAGGTGGTGGGGGGACAGGGGTAGTAGGTGGGGATTAAGAAGACCATGTCATGAGCACCAGGTGTTGTTCGAGTGTTGAGTTACTATGTTATACACTGAAGCCAATAAGACACAACTGAATTTAAAGACTTAAAACCAGGGGCGCCTGAGTGGCTCAGTTAAGGGTCTGTCTGCAGCTCAGGTCATGATCCCAGGGTCCTGGGATCGAGTCCCACACTGGGCTCCCTGCTCTGGAGGCAGCTGGCTTCTTTCTCCCTCTGCCCCCGCCCCCCCACCTTCCCACCTCTCCACTGTGCTCTCTGTTAAGTAAAATCTTTAAAAATTAAGACTTAAAACCAGAAGCCAGTCATCCCCAAGTGTACACAGTGGTGCTTCTCTATCAACCTCGATGCCAGAGTCTGAGCTCCGTCTCCAGCCTCCCCCCTTGCTGTCTCCCTGTAGAGCTATTACCTTGAAAACAAGCACTGCCACATAGGAATCGAGTTGTCTTTGGACAGAGACCTACCACCCCAGTCCCGAAAATGCCATCAGTAGGGCCCAGAGCTCACTGAGCCAGGACAAGGGGCCCAGACTTAAGCTGAGGACACTGAAGCCAAATCAGCAGCTCCTGGCAATCTACGGCTGCCACCACCCTGCAGCTGCACTTGGACGCAAAGTCCCTTCCTGGCCATGCCAGTGGGGCTAAGGAATGGGGCTTGCGGCCCCATGGGCAGCACCAGATGCCAAGTAGCTCCCAAACACGACAAAAATGTTCTGGTGCCTATTTTAAAGGCTGCTATTCTAAGCTGCTGCATTGGAGCGTTTTGGAATAGAAGCTGGATTGGAGGTGGGATGGGGAGTAGCTGTTTGATCATTTCTTTGGGGACCCTTTGGCAGGACGCCTGCCTGTAGATCGTTGGCGGTTTTCAAGGGCATCAACTCCGAAGTGGGTGGCAAGTCTCTAATGTCAATGCCCAAATGCATGCCGGCATACTCCAGCATCTTGTGCCTTTCCCTCCAAGGGGGCCTTGGGCCAGCCGTCAAGGGCACAGAGCAGAAGAGGACAGGGAAGTGGAATGGGCAAGCCTCTTACCTGTTTTCATGGCTTGAAATGTATCTCAAGGATACATTCAAGTCTTAATCCCCAGCACCTCAGAAGGTGAATTGGGTATTGGGCCACCACATGTGTAATCCGTTACGAGGAGGTCCTACTGGAGGGACGCCTCAGTCCCAAATGGATGGCTAGGGTCCTTTTAGAGAGCAGGGGTAGTTGTTGGCTCACAGAGCCTCTGGGAGATGCCACATGACTATGAAGGCAGAGATCGAGGTGATGCTCACATAAGCAAAAAAAGTGGCCAAATCTTTGGTGGACAAGCATGGAACAGACTTTTCCTTATGACCTGCAGAGGAACAGTTCTGCCATCACCAGATGGCGATCGTCTGCTACTTAAGTTCTGCAGCCTGTGGTACCTAACGACAGCAGCTCTAGCTAGCAAGTACACTTTCCCAGCCACATGGAGACCTAGACGGTGGGCCCGGCTTCGGGGGCTGGGCCGTCTATATGCTAACACTTGACCCGTTGGAGGAAGCAAAGCACCTGTACTCAGAATGTAGGCAAAACAGATCAGCAACGCCTAGCCACGTTCCCTAAGCTGAACCACTGAACACTCCCCCCACCCCAAAGGGCAGAAATGGAGTATGCCCAGCTAATCCATGTCCTGCTTCCAAAAAGCAAGAGACCAAAGCCTTCTCAGCCACCAATAAACCCAGCCTTGCGTTTTCTGTGCTTTGGAAAAAGTGGAGACTGGTTCACGTCTCAGCACACCAAAGACCAATACATACCGTGGAAAGCTGGTTTGGAAACAGTGGCTCTTTTGGAGCAGGAAGTGTCGGCAGAAGCCTGGATGGATTTCTAGAGCGCTCTGGCACTTCCCAAGATCCTTGGCTATTTGGGAAGTAGCCGAGAGCCAATTCAGAACTGCGGCTTAAGCACACCCCGTACTCCATATGCAGAGGGCCGGGAACTCTCCGTGCCTACAACAGCCAGGGAGAAGGACCTCTGTGATGACCAGACCAGAGGAAGGACAGACCCGGGGGTTGTACTAGGGTTTGCTGCAGAAAGCAGAGCTCCCTACACCGGAGGCTCCAGGTCATCAGGGAGGATGCCAGCACGGCCCTCAGACCCGATACCCCACGGCACTACAGAATGTCAAGAGACATGCAGCCATGTGCCTGCTTGATGGCGGCTACTGGGACAGCGCTCAAAGCAAAGCAGACCACGACCAACCCAACAGATGGCTGGATCATTTTCTAGCGCAAGGGAGGAAAAAGAAAAGGCAGTAGTAGAGTCATTAAGTATTGTCTCAGGACAGTTTTCAACTGGACAAGGACATCCTTGCCCTTGACTGAGGGCTACTGGATGCCACTGTTCTCTGGAATGAAATAAAGTGGCCTATTCAAGAACGCAGGTTCACAAGTGTTGGTTTTTTGTGGGGGTTTAAGATTTTTGGGGGGGGGCGGTGGGAAGCGGGAAGCAGGCAGGTGAGGGACAGACTCTATGCTGAGTGAGCTCGGAACCCAGTGCTGGGCTCACGTCTCACGAACCTGAGATAATGACGTGACCTGAAATCAAGAGTCAGACGCTTAACTGAGCCACCCAGGTATCTCTGGTTCACTTTTTAATGAGGAAAGCAGCTGGGTTTTGGAGAAAGCCTACTCAAGCTTTAATTCTGACCGTAACCCTTTGCTTGGAAACCTGGGCAAGTCATAAACTTTGAGCCAAAGGACAAGCAAGCCAGCGACCGGCTCATGGGAAATGCTCCCAAGTACAAGGCTAGGGAAGTCTGCAGTTGTAGAAACCCTTCAGGGAGGCAGAGCTGAGCACAGGACTCCACCTGCCCTCAAGGCACCATTTCAACCAAAGTTCTGAGTATCTGGCAGCAGAAAAGCAAAAACAGCATCTGTGTTCATTCCACAAGTTGCAGGAATTCCTAGTGCAGATTACAGACAAGGAAGGGACCAGACTGGCCTAGAAGCTGCACAGCTCCATGCTGAAGTCGTGCAGGTCCAAGTCTCAAGCCTAGTTTGCCGGCTCCGCCTGATGGACCCTCACCTGGACCTTAGGAAGATCATAGTGGAGGTTTAGTGGTCTATGAAGCATGGCTTATAAAGAACTAAGGTCAGTGACTGGAATGACTAGGATATATTCCCTGAACTACGTTAAGACCAATCTGGAACTATGCAGGAATATGGAGTTTTCTCCTACAAGTAGGAGTGATTGCCGATCATTTTCCATGGGAAAGTAACTTATACTCAAGTTCCTGTAGCTCGCAGGAATTAAAAAGAAAATCTTATAGTGGTCACAGCTGTTAGTCACTCATTTGACAAAGCCCAGGTCTCCTGTGGGATCCCAGTGTATGGAAGAGGAAACCAGGGCTCCCAGGCTAAGCACGCTCAGGAGGTGGTGGATTCGTGTAGAGTCATGCATCCTGAGCCCTCAGTTTTCACCATGCGGCATCCAGAACTGGCCCAAAGAGGAAGCATCACTGACACCTGGAAGTGGATCTAAGGGTTTTGTTGGGGTCACCTGAGTAACCACCACCAGATTACCCAAAGCCAGCCTAGATGGTTAAGATTTAAGGAATTACTTAAGTAGGTTTTTAAGACACTAATTGCTTTGGAATTCAGTGCAAATTCAGGGGATGCTCTTATTGCTCATTCCCTCTAGGGCAGCCTGACCAATGCTTAGCTAAGTAATCAAAACACATGTGGCCCCTGTTCTCAGGTTCACAGTGGGGGTGGGGAAGCAAGTCAATCCAGCAAGCAGAGGAATCAATTTGGCCTTAATTTGAGAGTTCAGTGGAATAGATCGGCCTTAAACTGGACTGTCCAGGAAAGGCTCAGAAACCGCAGGGGCAATAGGCCCAGGCAGGCGCTGTGCAGAGCTGAAAGGCCCTGGTCCCTCCCCACTCTCCCAACCCCAGAGCTACTGGAGATCTGGGCTGGGGCTAGGTTCCCCCAGGGCCTAGAAGGCCAACATCCTCTCCAGGCCCACGTCTTGAGACCGAAGATATGGGGGTTGCTGACAAGGTTTGAGGTTACTATGAGGATTCATAGTGCCCGGATAGAGAAGATTTAAGTGAAATGGGTCTCCCGGGGTGAGACCGATTATGAGAAGCAAAGCAGTGCCTGGAACGCTGGGTCTGCTTTAGAGTTTGGGCTGTAAACAGATCCTTACTAAAGTTGAAAGCTCTCACCTAGGGACTGAACATTTAACTTAAAAACACTCTCCACCTTATGGTCACGTGTCCATCATACCCTTAGCCTATACGCACAACAGACACAGCTGGCTTCCCCCGTGTCTTGCCCCATAGGTCTAGGTCTTGATTACTAGAACCTGACATTCCTATTTTTCTCCTCTTACTCGATGTATTAGGACTTAAGAGTGGCGACTGAGTCCGGCTGGGGATCTTTTTGTGCCTAAGTGCGTCTCGCCCTCGCCTTCCTTCTATTTAGGAGTCAGGAGTAATCTTTTCATTTGCTGCCTCAGGGCTTATTGGCCACACCCAGCGGGTTACTCTGGCTGAAGTGGACACAGCCTTTAGGAAGTAGCTAAAAGGAGCCCAGATGAGGTGTAAGAGCTCAGCCTGGTGGTGTCGGGGAGATGAAGGGATAGGTTTGCGAAATGCAGGCATTCAAGGAATCAGATTTGATGAATTGAATGTGAGGGTGAGGACAGGGCTGGGTAAGTTCTGGAGCCCATGTAGCCAGAAAGACAGGGGTCACCTTGTGAGGAAAGGAGGCCTCAGAGAAACAGCCCTATGGCAGGAGGGGGCAGGGCTGGTTGGTCTCAGGAAGTGCTTTGGGGACTTTCCTACAGAGATGCCAGGGGGGCAGTTGGTAACAGGTGATGTGCTGGAAGAAGTGGCTGGATCAACATGTAGAGAAGGAGCCACCAGGATACTGACATCCAGGGTCCCTCCTGGAGAGGGAAGGCAGGCTCTTAAGGTTGTATTAACAAAGGTATATGTAGGGAGAACCCAAGGAGAATGTGCCGGGACCACAGCTAGCCAGTACTACTCAAGTGTTATGAGCCTTTGCAGCTGAGACAGCCACGCACACCATCCCAGAGACAAGCCAGAGGAAGAATGCCTTGGGGTCCCTCTTCCCTTTCAACCTCAGTAACTTCCTGCCTGGTCCTATTGTCTGTGGATAGGTTTTTGTTTTGTTTAAGCTAGGGGAAGCATTCCCACCCCTACCCAAACTTCAAGCCCCCAGATCAGTAGGACTTCCTAGGCTAGCAGCAAACCCTCCTGCCAGGGTTTTGAGAACGTTCTCCTTGAGTTTTAGTCTCCTTGTCAAGCAGCGTTAAGTTCAACAAGGCTTTGTACATGTGCTAAAGGTTACCAGCTTGCACAAGTTTGAGGTTGGTGCCTCAGCTTCACTTGCACATAGGACCTTCTGTTACATAAATATCCCAGGGGTGAACTTAAATCCACCTGTTCTGAACCCAAGTCTCATTAGGGGCTGATAATCAAACCCTGGCTTCTCCAGATAGTTAGAGCTACCACTCATTTCAGGAACCACCATTTGGTAACAAGACTTAGCATTTCTAGGGTCTTTAACAACCAGTTTCTTGATCAAAGAGCACATGTGGGGTGTGGAGGGTCACCCCTTTGAACGTCTGTGTGCCAGATGAAAACTCTAGACAAGTCACAGGAAAGTATCAGGAATATGTTCCTAAGGGCTGAAACTTGGGATTTAAAATAAGGTCTTCAGGGAAGGGGAACTTCATTGAGCCAATGACAGTGTAGCAATTAGATTCTTCCAGAGAGAAGAGTAGTTCCAGGTGGAGAACACATTGCCAAGGACCTAGGGCAGGCGTATGCCTGGGGCATTTCTGGAACAAGGCAGGTAGAGTGCAAGAGAGAGGTACAGCTGAGAGCAGTAGATGGGAGTCTCTCCTAACCCTGAGACTTGTCACCTAGGGCCCAGTCAGCCACCCTAAAGGCTTTAGCTTGGAGACTTAGAGTTCCTATAAACTTTAAGATGAAAAATAGGTTTCAGTTTATAGAACACACAGGCTGCAACCTGAAGAACAGACCGAGGCGAAGGTGGGGGACGGAAGGAGCAGAAGAGACCCCTACAAACACCTACGATAACCCAGGCGAGCTTTCAGGCTGAGTTCTGCTGTACTAACCCTCAAGAAGACAAGAAATGGTTAATCCGGGTAGATTCTGGAAACAGAACCAACAGGTCTTCTCAGTGCATTAGAGAAAGGTTCCCAGCTCGGGCTTCAGTACCCACAGGTGCTTTATATGTTCTCATTTAGCCCCCCCCTCAGGAAAGCGGCGTCCCCCTACTGAAAAGGGAGGCTTAAAGCAACATGAGTCCTTGCTTTTCCCGTTTTCACGCCGCCTTGACCTTAAAAGTAGACGTTTCCCCTTTCCTTCTGCCTCCCTGACTCATAAACCCTGGTTTTCTCAGAACCTCCGTGCCCTTTGCTCTCCTTGGCTTCTTAGCTTTCTAAAGGAAGTTTTCAGACGGACAGAGACAGAGTTCAGGCCCAGCAAGGCATATCCCCGAAATTTCCGCTGCCAGAGGCTGCCTTAGAGGAAGGGCGACTCCTATTCAGGCATAGTTTTTAAGGGAAGAGCACTCAGTTTGCAATCCCTGAGCGGGCGCCGACTCCCCCGGAAGCCTAGCGGCCCGGGAACGCCCGCTGTGCAAACACAGGCTCTAAAACGGCTTCCCCGCCGCCGCCTGCGCTCCCTCAGCGCGCTGGCGCGTTCTGCGGTCCCCGAACTTCAGCCTGGAGCAGCCCGCGCGCTCCCCCGCCCACCCTTCCCTCCGCGAGCTCAGGAGCAGCCCTCAAGCGGCGGCCAGAACCAGTCTGACACTGAGCCTGCCGCCCGCGCCACAGTTTTACGGGGCCGTGGGCGACGTCACTTCCGGGGCGGGGCCCGCGCGAGGGGGGAGGGGCGGCCCCGTCCGCGCAGGCTCACGCGGGCTGCAGCCGCCGAGCCGAGCGCTTGACTATATATGGTCAAAGCTGGGGGCGAGCCGCGCGCGAGACCGCGCTTCCGGGTTCGGCGCGTCCGCAGCGGCAGCGCGCAGGGCAGGGCGCGAGCCGGCCTCGGAGCCCCGGCCTCGGACCGCCCCCTCCGCGCCCGGCACGCCCGGCGCCGCCTTTCGGCCCCCCGTCCCCTGCCCGGCCTCGGCCAGACTGCTTCGCGGCGCGGGCGGCCCCGGAGGCTCTCGGCGAGCGCGGCGCGGTAACAAGTGGGCGAGGATGCCGTACGAGATCAGTAAGTGCCGCGGCCCGGTGCCCCCGGGGTGGGCGTCCGTGCCACCGGGCCCCCTCGGCCGTCCGCGGGGCGCGGAGCGCGGGCGGCCCGGCGGGGTACCCGGCCGCCGGGGAGGGGGAGGGCGCGAGCCGGCGAAAGCCCCTCCGCTCTCGGGGCGCCCAGCGGCGATCCCCGGCCCGGGGAGGGGGTGCCCCAAAGTTGGTGCTGCGGGCTGGGCCCGTGGGAGTCCCCGCGTCCCTGAAGGGCCTGGTCGGGAGCGCGGACCAGGAAGTCGCGCGGTCCCCGCGCTCCTTCCAAGTGGCGGCCGCCCCTCCCGGTAGAGGCAACAGGTGACCGGCTGAGACCGGTCCGGGGCCCCTCTCTCGTCCGCTCCCGGCCCCCGGTCCTCAGTTCGGCCGGGGGCCGAGGTGGGGGCTGCTCCTAACGCGCCCTGCCTGGTTTGTGTCTCCGCAGAGAAGGTGTTCGCCAGCCTCCCCCAGGTGGAGAGGGGCGTCTCCAAAATCATTGGCGGAGACCCCAAGGGCAACAATTTTCTTTACACCAATGGAAAGTGCGTCATTCTAAGGAACATCGACGTGAGTAACCTCCTCCCACCTACCCCCTAGGCGCGGGTTCAGACCCCGGTGCAACTCCCAGGTTAATTCTCCCTCCCCTCTACCACTCTTCTCCCGCCCGGCGGCCTGGGGAGGGTGAGAACGCCACGCCCCCTCAGCCCTGGGACCACACCTCGGAAGCCTAGAAGACTGTTTCAGGCTTACCTAGGGCCTTTTCTCTCTTTTCCCGGGGAAACTGAGGCTTGGATTAGTTCAGACCAGAAGTATAAGGCCCTGGATTGGGGGGATCAGACACACCCAGTCAGCTGCTGCTTGACCTTGGGGCCATTAGTGACTTGGGCCTCTGAATCCCAGTGTCCTCATCTGTAAAATGGAAGTGCCGATGAGATGAGGCTCCCTCCCCCCCTTCCCCTGACTGCCTGTGCCCGCTGAATGAGATGATGTGTCCCTGCAGCCCAGCCTGCCTGGCACACACCCAGCGCTTGGTAAATGGTACTTATGTGTGATCGTTATTGACACCCAGGGTCTCAGTTTGCCAGAGCCAGCAGGCCTCACGCTCAGGCCTCTGCACTCCGGCCTGGTGTGAGCCCCAGTGCAAAATCAGGAACCAGTTTATTCCCCTGAATCGTTTAGACAGACATCCTGTACCCAGGCTGAGAATGCTTCTGGAGCCAATTTTGTGGGAAATCCTCGCAAATTCCTGTTACTCCTCTGTAATTACTGCAATGACCCAGTCTGCTTGTTGGTCTCCCCACTGCTGGGATTGCACACTGAAATCTTTCTTCCTTGCTCAGCCTGAGTTGCGGTATGGGGGAGGGAAGGTGGAGGTACCGGCACAACCATTTGTGGGGGGAGGGGTTCTCCTGCACTGTGCTTGGGGTTGGGCCTCTCACACTGTATGTAGGTGGATGATTCTGATTGGTCATGCTCCCAAGGGATGTCAGCTTAGATTCACATCTGTTGCCAGTGATTACCCCTGGTGGGCTGGGATCACTGTTGATCAGATGCACTTGCCCTTGGGGACCTCACAACTGGCTGAGGGAGTGAAGGGGCTCTGGGAGCCTCGCTTTTCTTGCCTGTAAAAGGAGAGGGCTCTGCATGGTCTGGGGTGCTGTTGGCCCTCCCCTCGTCTCTGGGCCAGCCAACCAGTCACTGTCGTTCTGCTGCCAAAGGACGGAGCCCCAAGTGGCAGTTTCAGCCCTGCCCCGGATTGCCGGGCACCTCAAGTGAAGGGGTGGGCGGGTGTGAATGCTCACTGAAGGTGCCAGGCACTCTTGTGCTAGTCACAGGGTTTCCTAGAAAGCTGATCTGGCCTCCGAACTGAGGGAAACCTCACCAGGGACTCAGACGCTAACGATCCGGAGATGTCCAGGGAGTAAATAAAGGTTCAATGGCTCAGAGTAGATACTCACTTGTATCTGGGCAAACAAGATGGACTAACCAGTCTCAGGGACACAGGGTGGAGAACGCTTGGGTTTGCCCCTAACAATCCTGGACGGGTTGTGGCAATCTACTTGTACTTCTGTTGGGGGAGGGGGGGCTCACGGGAGGTACCTGCCCTGTGTCTGGTGCCAAGGAAGGTCTTGACCAGCAGCGTCTTTCAGCCCTTTGGGCCCATTGCTCTTCAGAGGGGTCGGGCCAGCAAGGTGAAGAAGGCCAATCCTCGGAGCTGTTTCCTATGGAGAATTGTGCACAAGCCTCTCCCCACCTCCCACCCCCCTTGCAAACATTCCCCTGCTTGTGAAACCCCTTCTGCTGGTTCTTTGGAGGTCTTTATTTGTCCTGGCACCCCAGAGTTCACCATTCTCTCCTGAGGGTGCGTCTGCTTTCCTTTCCCAGCTACTTGTAAGCTTCTGTGGGGCCCGGACAGCACGGGAAGCTGCTAATGTGTTCCTGTTCTGGATGTAAGTCAGGCCCTTGGGCTCTTTTTGGATTGGGGGACCATTGCTACTCAGTTAAAGATGGACACCATTTTTAGTGGGGTGCAGCATTCCTGGGAAAAAGCAACGGGGAGCCCTCATGACCCTTCAGGGAATGGGAAGGAATTTGGTCTGGTTACATTATAGACTCGGGAAAGAGAGGAAACCCGGAAGGAAAGGTTGGGACCAGGTCAGGGAATGTCCAGCTAGGCTTCTCCTGTTCGGCCTGTCCAACGACGTTTAGGTTTCCCATTTATCCTTCCCCCAAAACAGCAGTTCAGGGGGAATCTCCAGGTTCTCCTGGAGGGGAGGGAATGAACCATTCCTCCAGTCGTTCAGGCCCCAAACCTGGGACTTCTACTGGATTTCCCTCTTTTTCCTCCATCCTACAGTTCATTCTTCAGTGGGTCCTAGTGACTACTTTCAAACTAACTTCAGAATCTGACATTTTCTTCTCCCTGTTCTGTTTTCCACCCTCCTCCAAGCCACCGTCCTCACTGGACTGTGACACAGAACCCAGACTGGCCTTCCCAATTCCATGCTGGCTGTCCTCCAGTCTGTTCTCAGAGCACGGCCGGACCAGTTAAAATATGAGATGGTGTCCCTTGCCCCTTTGCTGTGCCTTGTCATGCCTGATAGAGCCTCCACATGCAGCCTATCACCTCCGGTCCCACCCCCAAGCCCCCACACCCCACTCAGCTCCAGGCACTCTGGCTTCTGTGCTCTTTCTGAAATCTGTCACGTACCTGTCTCAGGACGTAGGGCTCGGTAGCGTTCCTGTCCCGGCCTCCTCTGCCTCTCCGTGCTGACATGAAGCAAGCCAGCAGACAGGCCATCCTACGACTGTGTCTGCGGCTGCCTGTGTCCTGTGACTGCCCTGGAAACTCCCTGAAAGCAGGGCTTTGCTCTGCCCTGTTCCATTCACGGCTGTGTCCTCACCTAGCAGAGTACCTGGCGCATAACAGGTGCTCAGTAAGTCCCTCTGTCGGTCAAAAGACCTTGGAAGCCCAGCCGGGTCCTGGAGATAATAGGCAGCTGTCGCAGGCCTTACTGCCTGGAAGTAAGCAACCTCTGCTTGCTCGAGGTTGCTGGGGCTCAGTTTTGTGGCGTCCTCCCTTCTTTCAGACCAGACAGGTGTCCATACCCATGTGACTTCCCACTCGGAACCACTGCCGCCATTCATTGTGTTGACTTGAAAGTTGTTTTGTGAACCCAGTATAAAGGCACTTCGTAAGCTCGTGGAAAAGAACGTTTCTTACCTGTTTTCTTTCAACTCTGTATTGAAAGCATGCAATGGTGTGGCCGTCTACCAGAAGGGGAGAGCCTGGTATATTCCTAGCATGGGGCCGGCACTGCCACTGCCCCTCCCGACTGCAGCCACGGGAAAGTTCCCGGTGACCGTGAAGGAGGCTCTTCAGGATTCCGAACTGCCCAGCATCATGTCCCTGTAAAAAAAAAAAAAAAAAAGCTTTGGCACATGAACTTTCCAGCAGAGGCCCCTCGAAAGCTGCCAGAAGCAGCCAGCAGATTTGCTACAAGGGCAGGTTTGGAGCTTGCTTTTAAAGCAGTCCAGTCCCTAGATTCCAGAACTAAAATGCGTATATTTGACAAAATTACGTATATAAAACCCAATTCCAGGAAGTGACATCTTTGTTGCAGTTCAACACGCTCTGCTTCAAAGCACAGTGTGAATGAAGTTCAGGGTTGTTGGACTTGAGTGCTGAGTTCCGCCTGGAGTGAGCTGCGGCCAGCCGTGTGCGGGAGGACCACCTGTGCGTGTGCCCCCCACGGGGTGGGGGGGGGGGTCCGTGAAGGGACAGATGGCTCCAGAAGGATTGACACTGTCCCTTCTGTCTGGTTGCAAATGCTTCCTGAGTCCCTGCCGTGCGTCCGGGATGGCCATCAGCCCTGTGGGGAGCCCAGATACAGGGGAGGCCCGTCCTGCGTGGAGCTCGTGGTCTTGGGGATGACACAAGCTTCCAGGTGGCAGGAGGGAGTGGGGCGTTGGGAGTACCGCCTGGCCACAGGAGCAGCCAGCACGTGCGTGAGATTGAACCAGGAGAGAAGTGAGGAGATGGGCTCAGACCCTGCCACGGAGCTGCGTGGATGGAGACCGCAAGACTTGTGGTGGTGACTTGCTTCGTGGGCCAGTGACTCTTGGGTGCTTTGGCTGTCACATGTCCAGCGACGGGGCTGCTCCGTGAGTGTCGCCTGGCCCAGGATAGGCATTTCCTTTCCTCCCCCGTCCCACTGCCCTGCCCCTCCCACCTCCTATGCCTCGAGCACGTGAATCCTGTTACAGGTGCTTATGAAGCATATGCTTTGTAGCAGAGCCCATGGGCCTGTCCTCACGGAACTCGCGGTCTAGTGGGGAAAACCGACTCTGGGATCTGGATGGCGCTGACCCTGAGAGGAAGCGCAGGTGCCGAGCTGCCAGACAGATGGGCCGGGCTTGGGCGAGAGGTCCCCTGCGGGGTTGTGGGGTTCTGGGGCCGGAGCCTGGGTGTGAGGGAGTGGGGGGGCCCGGGGAGCTCTAGCGGTGGGCGGTCAGGCAGCCCTGTGGCAGAGGCCGCCAGAACCATTAAGAGGTTAGACAGGCTAGTAATGTGATTGAATCTGTAGTAGAGATTGTTCTGTACCTAAGATTTGAGGTTCAAGGTAAACACATTCAGCAAGTGCTTATCAGCGCTTAAGAGAACCGATCTTTGGTTCTTGATGTTTCCCGCACACGTCCACTAGGCTTGTCCTGCTGAGCCCTGCCCATGACCACAGCGTCCAAGATTCAGGTCAGTGGTTGTGAGGAGATTGTGCCCCCAGCCCCACCCCCTAAGATATTTGGCAACGTCTGAAGACGTTTTTGTGCTGCTGGTATCTGTCTAGTTGGTAGAAGCCAGGCATGTCTCCAAGCATCCCACAATCCACAGGGCTCTGCCACAAGTTATCTGGCCGACTGTATCAGTAGCGTTGAGATGGAATGTTACTCTTGGTGGGTAACATTCTAACCATTCTAGCGCTCTGGTTAAACACTTTAAAAGAATGTTCTGGGTGATTTGGGAACAAGAGAGAAGACCCAGTTGTGCTACAGAGCAGCAGGGAAGGTTTTTGGAGAAGGGGAACATTTGAGTTGGGTTTTGGAGGATGAGTAAGAGTTTTCCAGGAAGAGGAGTGAGACAGCAGAGATGGGGGAGAATCTACACAGGAACCGTGTGTGCACCGAGGTTAGAAGTTTGACTTGTGTGCTCTCAGCACAGGTAGGGGCTCCTGCGGGGGAGTCTGTGGTTTTGATACATTTCTTACCCCGGTTCTGTTCCTGGAGGTTATAAAGAAAACAAGGTCGTAGCCTCATCTCTGAGGCCGGCGGAGAGGTGGTCCTGGTTCGGCTTGGGTTGTGGAAGTCAACCCTGCCCTGAAATGGTTGGAGATGCCCATTTGGGTCCTTGTGTAGTCCTGACCCCTGGACTGTACCCCCACCGACCCATCATCCCCCGCAGGGCCTTATTATAGATGATGTGTAGACCCTGGAGTGAAAAGGGCTCTTTTTGCTTCTGAAGTCTCAGTGGTGGAACCTGCCCGGCTTTGGTCGTGATATACCTGGCAGAAAGACCTGGACCCCAAGCTCTGGTCAGCTTGCTAGTAGCTTCTACTCACTGATTTTATCTCTGCTCCCTGGGATCTTCCCCAGTAGATGGCACTTTCTCCACCACACACCATCCCAACATGGGCACTCCAGCCCCCAGCCCTGCCCACGTTCAGCTGTTCTTCAGGGGACACGGATGTGTGCCAGTCCAGGAGGCGGCCCTGAGCCCTGCCTCTGGCAGAGGCGCTCCTCTTGGTTAAGTACATTTTGTGCTGGGCAGTAGCCGAGCACTTACTGTACTTCATCCAGTTTGGTTTTCTGACCTGGAAGAATACGGAGAGCAGTCATGGGGTCATTCAACTGAGTTCATTCACAAGTATCCCCAGAGGGTTGCCTGGGCGGTGACGGTCCACGGTGCCTTCCTCTTCAAACTGCCGTGTTGGCTAGACACTGTCGCTCTTCTTAGAGATGTGGACACCAGAGCCCCAGGAGGTGCTGGGATCTGACCCCCGGCAGCCTCCCCTGGACTCCCCGCAGGGCTGCTCAGTAAGGCTCTGGGCAGACAAGAGGGAAAGGAGGGGCACAGGAAGGGAGGTGCCAGTTGTGTCCTGTGCGCAGGGGTCCCTGTGTTAGGGCTTGATTGGCTGCACCGGGAAGGGGTTGAGCCGAGAGGCAGGAGGGACAGGCCCTCGGGGAGCGGCAGACCACGCAGGACTGCTGAGTGGCCCCACGCGGTTCTAAAATGCTTAACTGTCAGCCAGGCTAAAGTAATCCTCTGAGTTGGAGAATCAGGCTAACGGTGGTACTAACCGCAGGTGAGAGAATAGAGCTGAGGAGCAACGGCAGACGTGTTGGGTCACATCCAGGCCCTGCCCCTACGGGGTCTGCTTAGCGAGAGAGAGAAGGCCCATGGGTGTAAGAGTGGCACGTGGTACAAGGTGAGAGGTGGGGGGGGTGGGCATTCAGGGCTGGACGAGGTCGTTCCCACTTGGAGCAGCATGGAAGGGTTCTCGGAAGTGGCCTGTGCCTTTCGGGGAGATGTCATTAAGGACCAGGGAGGAGGGAAGGTGTTCCAGGCACAGGCAGATGAAGGGAAGAAAGTCACTCAGTCATTTCCTGGAGGAAGGAGCAGGCATAATGGAAGATGGACTTTGGATTGCCAGTGGGGGTGCCATTCCTCTGGGCCAGCGGGAGCCTTGCAGCGGAGCAGGGCGGTGCTCACGGGCTGGTGCTCCCTGGCCCTACTCGTAGGGAGCACTCGCTGCTGGACCCCAAGGGCCAGCCCCGAGTGGGTGCAGGGAGTTCTCGGAAGGAGTAAATGAGCCATATTTCTGTTTGTCCTCTGAGGCAGCGTGGTCGGGGCTCGGCTTCTGAGCCCCAGCTTGCGCTCCGGAAGCACACACGTCCGTGTGGCTGCTTCTGGCCGGGCTGCCGTGCAGTAATGCGAGTTTGTCCTTGGGCGTCAACGAACAGAGGTCCCTGCGGATTGTGTCGGATGCACAGGCCCAGCCACCAGGGACTGCTTCTAGGAACCAGAAGTAGTTAGAAGGCCCGTGCTCCGAAATGCAGTCCTCCCGGAAGGTCATGCTCACTCTGCCCGGGCCCAGTTCGGAGGAGCCCAGGGCTCGCTCGCTCTCTCTGGAGGCTCTAGGAGAGAGCACAGAGGCCCCTCTCGCCTTGCCGGCTCCAACTGCTTCTACACTGGTTGCTCGGGGAGGCCTTCCCGACCTCCTGATGTGCCCTCCTGATGTGCCCACCGGGCTCCCTGTGGCTCAGGAGCCTAGGTCAGAGCTGCCGCGCTGTGACCTGGGCCAGTCACTAACCCCACCATGGCTGGTGCAGTGACCTCTGATCCCTCCTCAGCCTCTGAGCCTGAGAGGACATAGGACCTGAACTACAGGAGGTCTTTGGGGAGCCAGCGGCTCAGTTAGATACCGCCTGGATGAAGGAGTTTCGAGAAGCCTCCCTTGGTTGATGGAGGGAGTCTCCCAGGGCCGGGTGGAGATTGAGAAGGCGTGGGGGGTTGCGGTTCCTTTGCTGTTTGACAGGATTGTCAGTCTGGTCCTGGGGACGGGCCCCCGCGCAGGTGGGAGGCCGGGCGGTGTGTCGTCCGCAGAGGAGAGAGCCTCCTGTAGTCTGGCTCCCACTGTGGCCAGAGCGCCCCCCCCCTTGCTGTCCCCGCAGGCCTTTGCAGGGTCTTCGAGGCGCGTGGTAGGCCCTCCACGCTCATGTCTTTCCTCACATCTATGGCTCTGTGTCCTCTCGTGTCTTCTGTGAGAGTCTCCCTGACCTCGCAGGTGCGGGGCAGCCTTGGGGCCCATGCTGGGGTCTCAGCAGCCCTGAGCTCCGCCCCTCTCGAAGCAGTGTTGCTGAGCGCCCCCTGCCAGGCCCCGAGCTGCAGGTGTGTGGGGAGGCGGTGCTCCTGTTGTAGCCCCAGGTGGGCCTGGGGAGTGAAAGGGCCTTGGCCAGGTAAGGGCACCGACCCAGGGAGCAGCTCCTTGGCCCAGAAGGGCAGAGCTGTGGGGGTCCTGCGGGGGTGGGGGTCTGAGAAGAGTGGAGGCAGTGGGATTAGGCCCGTCCTGAACCATCTCCCAAGGCCACCAGGGAGGGGCAGCCCCTGCCGTAGCAGGAATATTCCTTGGTGCACCCAGAATTGGCTTTCTTCCCTTCACTGGCTCATTTCCCCTGTTGCCTAGCCCTGCCCCAAATAAATGACTCACCCAAGTCCTATTCTCCTTGCCTGAGGCAGCAGGAGGGGAGGGCAAGCGAGGGGAGCTCCCACCCCCTGTGAGGCGGGGGAGTGGGTGCTAGCTCCAAATCCTGATGCCTCGTGGCATTAGCTGATCTGGAGTGAGCCTGACCTGGCAGGCAGACTGTGGGAACGGGGGAGCTGTAATTTCTGCCTCTAGTAGCCAGCCTCCCTGTGTGTGCCGAGCGGGGTGGGGAGCTTGTCTCGGACTAAGATGGAGTCACTGCCCAGTTTGGAGAGTCTGCCCCACCCCCCCCTCACTGGCTCAGTTGTATTTGCAATGCAGACAAGAAAGATGTCTCATCCAGCCTGGGGATTCTGGTGCTGAGCCTGCTGGGGTTGACCTTGGGTGTTTCACGCCCCCTGCCCTTGCCACCCTGACCATTTAGGGGCAGGACTGTTGAGGGGTGGAACTTCTCCCAGGACCAGGGCCTGCCTGCTCATCTCACAGGCCTGCCCTGGGCCCCTCGGAGCCCACCCTTTTAAAGCCGGAGCCCAGTGGGGCTGAGCGCCAGCCTGGGCCGTCAGTTGCCCATGGGATGGGTTTCTCATCTGTAAAATGGGCTGGTGGCATCCACTGTGTGGGATGTGAGACCCCTCAGTCAGCATCTCAGGAGGGGGGTGGCCTGTCCACAGACCACTTTCGGCCCGCTTCTTTGCAGGGGCTCTTGTCCATGTTGGGGTGTTAGGATAAGAAGCACTAATCTGTGGGTGCCTGGGTTAAAGCCTCTGCCTTCAGCTCAGGTCATGATCTCAGGGTTCTGGGATCGAGTCCCGCACCGGGCTCTCTGCTCAGCAGGGAGCCTGCTTCCCCCTCTCTCTGCGTACCTCTGCCTACTTGTGATCTTTCTCTCTCTCTGTCAAATGAATGAATGAATGGATGAATGAATCTAGCTTTTTAAAAAAGCAGCAGCAGCAGCACTAATCTGGGCTGGAATGGGTTGGATTAGGCAAGTGTGCATGGATTCCAGGCATCTTAATTTTATTGAGGCATAATTTAGATGCAGCAAGATTGATCTGCCGTGCGACATGACAGATACGTTACGCACTGCCCCGTAACTACCACCGTGGTCCTGACAAGGAGCCTTCGCATCATTTCCAGAAGGGCTCTCTCAACCCCTTGCCGTTGGTGGGCTCCCTCCACACCTAACCCCCGGAAAGGACCGGTCTGCTTTCTGTCCCTTTAAGTTTGCCTTTTCTAGAGTGTCATAAAAAAGCAACCTGCAACCCAGTGTTGTCTTTTGCGTCTGGCTTTTTCATAATGCCTTTGAGGTTCACCGGTGTTGCTGAGCATGTTAGGGGCATGTTCCCCTTTGTTGCGGGGGCGTATTCCTCTGTGGATACGGGGTGGTGGTTCTTCCAATGTCTGTTGGCCATTTGGGTTGTTTCCAGTTTGGAACTCTTAATGAGTAAAGCAACTATGAACCTTCACGCGTGTGTCTTTTTGTGGACATGTGCTCTTATTTCTCGTGTAAACACCCAGGGGCGGGATTGCACATTTTGTGTGTGGTAAGTGTGTGCTTAACTTCATAAACAACCAGCCAAACTGTTTTTCAGCTGCATCTCTTTGCATCCCCACCAGCTACCCGTGAACTTTCCAGTATTCTGTGCCCTGTCCTGGCCAGCATTTGGCAATATAAGTCTTTTAATCTTCCTGATTCTCGTGGGTCTGGAGCGGCATCTAACTGTAGTTTCCATTTGCTTTTCCCCGAAAGGCTGATGCCATCGAGCACCTTTGCACTTGCATCTTTGCCATTCATGTCATCCTCTGTTGAGTACCTGATACCTTTCTGATTAATTTCATTAGCAAATGTTTATTCTGAGATGGATTAATTTATGAAGCACGTATATTAAGTGCTCCCTACATCACATTGCTGCAGAGCGTTAAGTCTTAGGGTGAAAAGGACTTTGTAAACTGTGCCCCCCCCCCCAAAAAAGTTTATTGAGCACTGGCTATCTGTGAACTGCTTTGATGGCTGAAGAGATATATGCAATTGAAGCAGGTCACAGAAAAACCAATTGGAAAAGATGACAAGAAGGTTTGGGACTCCAGGTTTCCCTGCTCTCCAAAACCAGAGCGTTCTGTGAAAACTCTCATGAGCCAAAATGGTCTAAAGCAAAGAGGCAGTTACTGGTACTGTATATGAAAAGAGTGTAGTGTTCCTGGCCCCCTCAAAATCACCTGTCCTGGCTTTTCTGCTACCTTAGGGCACGTCTTGCTAACAGATGCACGAAATAAACAGAGATAAAGCCCAGGTGCTCCTAGACACAGCTTGGAGCTCTAGCTGCTTGATGCTGAGACGCCGAGTGTGGCTCCTGGGGAAGGAGCTGGGGGCCACCACTCGCTGCTCCGGGGTGCCTGCTACCCCAGACCTGCTCATCTCGCCACAGAACCAGGGCTAAATGCTATTTTGGCTTTTTGCCTTTTTCTCATGAAAGTGAAAATCCTGTGTGGCTTGCTTTCGGTTAGTGAAAACCGCTACTAATGTAGATCTTGTGGAAAAGCAAAGTGGCATAGTGTAAACTTTGGAAAAGCAGGGGATACCTGTATCGTGTGTCCTGAGTACCTTAGGGACAAGGAAAATGCTTTAGGGGCACAGGAGGTTTTGTTCAGGAACAAAGGCCTCAAAAGTCGGGGTCAGAGGGCAGACGGGGTGGTCCTGGCCAGGGGGCCAGTCCCAACGAGGGGACCAGGGAAACAGCATTTGCAGAGAAACTTGGGGCTAACAGGAATGCCAGAGGTGGCTGGTGGTGGGCGGGGCTAGAATTTAGGGTCAGCTTCTCTGGTCTCAGTCAGGTACAATGGGTGGGGGGCGGGGATCCTGAAGTGCTTGGTTCGTAGAAAGCCAACTGCGGGAATTGGGAGTAGGTGACCGAGTTTTTATTCCCTCCTGAAAGAGAGCCCGGCTGTAGATCCAGATCGAGAGCATCTCCGTATGTGTGTATGAGGTTTGCTGAGGCTGCTCGAGTATGTGTCGGGGGGGTGGGGGCGGCGCACGGGCACTGCAATCTGCTTCTAGTAAGTCAGACCCTGGAACCTTCTTGCCGAGTAGCAGAGATGCTTCTGGTCCCAGATGCCGGCCCTGTTCTTGGTATGAGACCAGCCAGCCTTCCATCTGGCTATGAAGCAGGTAGTAAAGTCCCCCTTTCCCGGCCAAGGTTGGGACAAGGGGAGGCGGCTGGAGCTCAGAGCCAGGGCTCGGGGTCCGGCCATCCTCAGCTTGGCGGCGGGGGCAGAGCTGCTTCTGAACGGGGAAACCACACAAGTGACTTGGGGAAGCAGCCGCAACCAGAAGCTCCCACGAGCGAGTGGAATAGTCGACATTTTTCCCGTGAAACTTGTCTTGAGTGTGTATCTTACAAGTACGGGTTTGTACCTTGTCAAGTGCGGAAAAGCAAAGGAAAGACAGTCATCTCAGGTTCCACAGCTGCAGACTAAAGAGAAAGAGTTAAGATTACTTAGATTTCTAGCACCCGAAGACAGGCAGGCAGTGGGTGTGTGGGCAGGTAGGCGTACTGCTGGGATTTTTCTTTACGGAGGTTTTGACTTAGATGTTGGTGCGGGTGTTATTTTTAGCCCCTGAATCCGCTCATCAGGAGAGGGAAAAGCAGTTGACTGCTGCTGCACTCCTTGTGCTCATTCTGCTCTCTTCCCCACAGAACCCAGCCCTCGCTGACATCTACACAGAGCACGCCCATCAGGTCGTGGTGGCCAAGTACGCGCCCAGCGGGTTCTACATCGCCTCCGGAGGTACCTGTGTGCGGCCTGGCTCGCGTGTGCGGGAGGAGGGGAGGGGGGTGGGGGGGCAGGCGTTCCTGGGGCCCACTGGACTCCCGGGCTGCAGGTGGGGGAGGGGCGGGGGCGGGTAAAGGAAAGGGGGTGCGGCAGGTGGTGCCAGTGTGATTAGTTTCATTTGGGGCTGACAAGGAGCGTATAACCCACCAAAAAGCCCCGTTCCAGAACTTTGTAGTTGGCGGTGTTCCAGCTGGTTCCAGCTCGGAGGTCAGCAGAAACGCCCCTGTGAGGTCGGCCAGAGGCCTTCGCGGGTGGCTGCATCATGATGTTTGGGAGCTCATTGTGTGTGTGTGTGTGTGTGTGTGTGTGTGTGTGTGTTTTCTGAATGGCAGCTTTGTCTGTGTCACCTTTATTCGTTAGCTGCTCCTTTCCCAGTCCCTCCAATGCCGGCCTCAGGCAAGCGCTCCGTTCCCTCGCTCTGGGCCTCTGCTCTCTCCAGCCAGGCTTTTGTGTGGCTCTGTGGGAGGCTGGCTGAGCGGAGGGACAGAAAGATCTTTACCACGGTGGATGCTTTGTTCCTTCCCTTCTTTGAGGTAGATCTTTCACCATTTATAGATGAGAAGGGGAGGCACGGGAGTCAGTGGGGCCTACCCACGCCTCCCGTTTACACACTCATTCGATTGCACGCTTGGCAGATAGCGACTGGCCGCTTTACCAGTGCCTGGCCCTGTCTCCGGCCTCAGGGAAAGCCAAGCGAGCGAGCTAGTGGGGGCCTGGGCCTTGTCAGCCTCCCCAGAGAGCAGCAGAGAGGGATAAATTGCTGGCCTGGAGAGGAGGTCTGGGGTTCACGCGCCCTCACGGCTGGTCCGCGCTGCCCTCCAGCCCTGCATGGGAGGCACTGGGGACCTGTCCCTGGAGGGTTCGTCCCTTGCTCACTGTGCAGCCTGCCTGGAATAGCTTACCTTCCTGGGCCTTGGTTTGCTCTCCTGGAAGCCGGACAGTGGATCCTGAGCAGCCGTGTGTGCAAGGCCAAGGACCATCTTGTGCTGGTGGTCACCTGATAGTGGGTGACCGAAATGTCTGCCACTAAACCCAGGACGCGGCAGAGAGACAGGAGCCCTGGCTGGCTAAAGCCAGCAGTCGGGCTTGGCCACGAGTCTGGCCCAGCGTGGGCACTTAATGATGCTGGTGTTTAGACTCACTCCAGCTCTATCTGTAAGACTTGCTCTAATTTACATGCCTTGGTTTATTTTAGCCATGTAGTTTATTATTTATTTATTTTTTGGCCAGCTCTGCTTGCCAGCAAAATACCTTTTCCTTGAAAGCCCCAAGATGTAGCTCTGGTACTTTTCAACATCATGCCTTCTCAGGAGAGCAGTGTGGTTGGCGAGGACCCCGCTGCCTGCCTGGTGCAGCTTCCCGGCCCTGGCTCGCGGAGCTGCAGGCCAGGCCGCGGAAGCACGTGGGAGCCCAGGCCTGCAGTCCACGTCCCAGAGCGGGGCGCTCCACCAGCCAGAAGTCCGGGTTCTTCAGAGCCTAGCGCTAAATCAGTGACAAGCCTTGGCGCAGAGGCCACGGCAAAAGACAGCCCACATAAGTAAAGGGTCGGTTGGGCATTCTGCCCCCATAAAGGCGCCCTGATTGGTGGAAGAACTGAGGGAGGTCTGGGCCTCAACGCAGGTCTAGGTGCTCTTGGGCGGAGGTCAGATTTACTTTTCTAGCAAGCTGGTCCCTTGAATCAAGTGAAGGGAAGGAAGCCTTCACTGCAGAGATTAGGTCCTGGGCTAAAAATAGTTTGGTTGTACAGTAGGGAGGGAGAGGGAGGGAGGCTGAGAAAGGGCTGTTTTCTCTGGCCAAGTGGGTTACCTGGTACCTGGGGTTCCCCGGGTTAGGACGGGGGTTCCAGTATCTCGGAGGGCCTATGGCTTGCTTCCAGATGGGGTTCCAGCCCTCTGTGGGACCTACAGATTCCTGTGAGTCTGAATGGTCTGTCTCCGCTGAATGAACCTTCCGGAAAGCCTACTGTGTAAGAAGCCCACGCCAGGGGCTGGATCCCCATCCCTGAGCAGAATGGTCAGTCTCTGCCCTTGGGTTGACATGGCCCACAGTGCCACGTTCTCTTGCTCAGAGCCATTTCCAGAGCAAACCCAATTCCCTTTTTCTAGCCGTGTCTTCCTTGGGTAATTTTGATGCTACTGGTCTGTGCTCCGTGCTTCGTCCCTTAGGCACCCCCTAGGCTTCTGGACCCCAGGCTGCTCTCAGAGCAGTGCACCCAGGCCGCAGAGAGGCAGGCCTCCTAGGAGAGGGGCCCCTGCTCACAGCAGAGGAGGGTTCCTCGGGTGAGGAGCTTAGGAAGAAAGGCCAGGCTGCGGAGCTGGTGTGCAGAGGCCTCCGTGGGCACCGGAAGGCCCACGTCACTCCCTGCCCCCGGTGCCCTCCACATTGCTAAGCTGCTGGGGCGAGGGGACAGGGGGCAGGCTCAGACTGCTACCCTTGGTGCAGCGTATTATCTGGAGGGAGAGATGCCTTCCCAGTGGGGGACAGAAGGAACTCTTTCCCATCGTCCCTGGCTTCTTGCAGGTGTCCTCTGTCCCTGGGCAGGTGTCTTTACTGTGTCCCCAGCACGCAGCACGAGGCTCGGCACCCACAGACACTTGAGTGGATCTCCGGACTGCCCAGGGGCTGCCCACGTCAGTGGGGCCCGAGCTTCTGGTCTCCTGGCCCCAGCTGCTTCCCAAAAAGAATTAAATGTATGGAAGCAACCTAAGTGTCCTTCAGTAGAAAAACAGATACGGAAAACACAGCACACATTCGATGGAGACATGATGCGGTTGTAAAAAAGGATGGGGGCGTGCCTTCTGAGACCCCACGAGAGGCCCCAGAGGGTGTCAGAGTCAGTAAAATAGACTGAGAAAGACAAAGCCCATATGATTCCACTTAAGAATGGAATCTAGGGGGAAAACAGGGTAAACAAAAGCAGAATCAGACTCTAAATACAGAGAGTACATGAGGGTGGGGGGAGGGGGCAGTGGGAGACACAGGCTCCCAGGTGTGGAATGAGCGAGTCGGGAGCGATGTCGGGACGGATGGCGGTTACCCCCCTGCCCTAACGTGTAAGCCTCTCGGGTCCTTAGGCTGCACACCTGACAGTAACATGACATCGCCCACCCTCCTCAGAACCAGCAAGGAGGGTGGAATGGACAGGCAGGGCCCAGGGAGGAGGCAGGGGGTCCGGTGGGGAGGCCGTGGGCAGAACGACCGGTGCCCGGCCCGGACGGGAGCCTGAGTGCCCCCGACCCGCCCGGGAGCGGGGGGAGGGGTGTGTGTGTGTGTGTGTGTGTCCCCCGACCCGCCCGGGAGCGGGGGGAGGGGTGTGTGTGTGTGTCCCCCCGACCCGCCCGGGAGCGGGGGGAGGGGTGTGTGTGTGCGCGCGCGCACCGGCCGAGGGGGGCCACGGTCCGCCAGAGCTGCAGACGCTGATGGGGCCGGGCTCTAGAGCCCCCCGGCACGGGCCTGAGCCCAGCCGACCACGCGGCCCGGTGTGTGCGTGCACGTGACCCCGCGTGCACACGTGTCCTCCCTGCACACACACTGCTCCATTCCTGCAGCTCCAGCCTCTGCCTCTTCCTTTCTTTCCCCACTGGCCTGTTTGTTAGAGACTGAACTGGTTCCAGGGCATCTTTGCGACTCACCTCGGCCAGGCAGCCTTCCTGGGCCTCTCGCAGAGAGGCCCAGTGTCCCCGGGGCCCCTCAGGGCGTGCTCTTCATATGGCAGCGAGCCTCCCCTTGTCTGCCCCGCGCACTGTGGGCACAGCTGTTTGCTCATGAGGTGGGGGCACCGGTGGCCCTTAGTTCCTTCGCTGGAGAGTGATGACCAGCTTGCAGCGGGCACTAGTGGCGTACCCGGCGCCCCCTGAGACTTTCCACGTGCTGACTCGCGTCAGCTTCTCAGCAGCCCCCGAGGTGGCCCTGTCCTCCCTGCGCTGGCCGGTGCAGCTGTAGGTGGGACGTGTTGTTTGAGGCCCTCGGAGCCCCAGGCAGCCCCTGCCTCCCTCGGCTCTGTGGCCGAGCTGGAGGGCGGACCCTGTGCCCACAGAGCAGCCAGAGGGTCTGGGGGACATGCTCAAGGGGTCTGGGAACCCCCCTGGGAGGACCGTCCCCCAGGCCCAATCTGGGCTGAGAATTTAAGCCTCAGGAGTTAGTGTAAAATCCTCCATCTTTGTGCTAATTTAGGAATTCGGTGCTCTTTTGGAAAGGGCTGTGTGGGGATGAGTCTCAGTAGTTCTACGCAGAGGGATCCTGCCTGGGGGGGTGGGGGGAGTGCCTGTCCCTCCCCCTCCCGGCATGTGGTTACTCATCCCCGAGGAGGGGCGTGGCCACCTTCTGTGTGTAGCACCACTTCCCCCGCCTGCACCCACCTTGCCTGCCTCCCACAGGCTCCTGCGCTCACCGCACCCGTCTGGGACCCTGGGAGGTGCAGGCGGGAAGCTGGAAGGGAGCCCAGGCAGGGGCCGCGTGCAAGTCCCAGTGTGCACCCTCCTCGTAGCGCAGCCACTGCGCGGGAGAGGCGGCTGTCACTAGTCTTGTCACATTTTGCAGACGAAGAACCTGAGTCCCGAGTGTTCAGAGAGGTGCCCGCCCAAGGCCTGTATGCCCTTTGGATGCCCCTGTGAGGAGACTAGAATCAGGCCCAGCTGGCTGCCTGGTGCCTCCGGGGGCCTCAGTGTTCTGGTGCCCACGCAGGGCTTGTCCAGGGGGTGGCTCGTGAACAGCAGGGGCCCAGCGGTGGGCCTCACAGAGGCCACCAGCTCTGACGTGCCTGGGGCCCATTGTGCTCATATGAAATGTGGCCTGGGGCACGGGAGCCCCCAGGCCGTGCTGGATGGTTCTGCCTCGTGCCCACACCGCCCAGCCCCAGGGATGAGCATGGATCTCGCCACCCTTTGTGTCCACAGATGTGTCGGGAAAGCTAAGGATCTGGGATACCACGCAGAAGGAGCACCTCTTAAAGTATGAGTATCAGCCTTTCGCTGGGAAGATCAAGGACATTGCTTGGACAGAAGACAGTAAGAGGATCGCAGTGGTCGGGGAAGGAAGGGAGAAGTGAGTCTTGTGGCCTCGCCCCTCCCTGCCCGCGTGTCTTACCTTTGCTCTCTTTGTGGGCGCCCCCGCTGGGAGGGGGGCGGTGCCCTCTGGGCCAGCTCGGACCGTGTGTGTTGAGGCCCGACGGGGCGGGCCCTTGTCTCCGTCTCTGACATTGGCCATGGTGCCCACAGTCCAGGCAGCGGGAAAGGAGGGCAGAGGGAGCTGCGAGGGCCTCGCTGGGGTTCCCCCACACGCCAACAGCCGTACCTGGCTGCAGGGAGCTGGGCACGTCACCGAAGGTGCTGACTTTCCGAAGGAGGAAGGCCCGGGGGAGACGGGGTAGGTGCGCCGCAGTGCATCCTTGCCCCCCGGGCACCGCGGCGGCTTCAGGCCCTCAGACTTGCTGGACACACATCTCGTCTCCCTTACTCGGAGGCAGTTTTTAATGTGTGTTCCGGAAGGTGTTCACTCTGCCATAGTTTTTCAGGTCATCCTGTTGGTCTTAAGAATTTGGTTTGCGTTCGGACACGAGGAGGAGCCCCATACTCGTGCCCTGAGAGCGGGGCAGTGTCTCCTTCCGAGCAGGGGATGGCAGCTGCCGAATACCTTGGTCCCGCCCACTGCAGCCCTTAGGAGACCCAGAAGCCACAGGGCTGTTCCCCCGGCAGGTGTTTTAAGGGACCTTCCGCGTGCGAGACTTGTCGGCCCTGAGCCGTGTAGACCAGATACCCAGTCCCTTCCCAGAGGCACTTGTTCTCGCACCGAGCCCAAACCGCGGTGTCTCCAGCGTTGGCTCCTTCAACGAGTGGGCATGGAGCGCGGCCTGGGGCCCCCAGCGCTGGCCTCGCAGCAGCCCACGTGTCTTCGACCGTCCCCAGGGTTGATTGTTTTCTTCCTGTGACTCCTCTCTGGGTGAAGGTTTGGAGCCGTCTTCCTGTGGGACAGTGGCTCTTCCGTGGGCGAGATCACGGGACACAACAAAGTCATCAACAGCGTGGACATCAAGCAGAGCAGACCCTACCGGCTGGCCACGGGCAGTGACGATAACTGTGCCGCCTTCTTTGAGGGGCCACCGTTCAAGTTCAAGTTCACAATTGGCGTAAGTGGACGTCCCCTTGGGGGTGGTTTGCACATGAGACCAGCGGTCGAGACCGACCCGCAGGCCTGTGGGCACGTGCCCTTTATGCTGTGATGTGTAGACAGAAGTGGGGTTTGCAGGGTAGTGTCCTGTGACGGTGGGACAGCACGCTAGCCCCGGCCCATGTGGCCGTGCTCCCAGGCCGGCAGGACTGGAGTCTCCCAGGGACCCTCCCTGTGTGTGTTTCTGGGATTGCGGGGCGAGCCAGCACACCTCTGATGGCCTGTGACCAGGGGAGCGTCCTGGCCTGGAGCAGCTTTGTGAGAAAGGGGTGGCCCAGGCTTGGCTCCAGTTCTGCCCTCCCAAGACCTGCGGAGCCACCCAGGTGGTGCAGCTGGCCAGCTTCCAGGGACCCCTGGGTCTGTCTCCTCTGGTGAGATGGTGAGGGCAGGGTCACCGCTGCAATATGACACGCAATGAGGAGAGTTGGATGCTTTGCCTGTGGAAGACACATGTCTAAACGCCTTAGAGTCTCCCAGCTCTGCCCCTGCTCCCTGGTTGGGACAAGGGTCTGAAGCCAAGCCTCACTTTTCCCATCTGCAGGGTGGGGATGGGGGTATCGATATAGTGCATTTTAACCATGAACTTAAGTGCACAGCTGCCCATGGGTCCAGAGCAGTTCTCGGTCCTGCCTCATCAAGGATAAATGAGAGAATGTCCTTCAGGTGGCTCCGTGGGGACCGCTGTTTGCCTTGATGACTGAACACGGTGATTTGTAAACCCGGCAGGGCGTGGCTAGAAACGCTGATGCCACTTCCTCAGCGGGTCCCCACAGGGTAGCACTCGGGTGGTGGCAGAATTTCCAGTACAGATCTCGGCTCGGGTACGGAAGGGCCCCGCAGGACGTCCCTGCTGAGGCTGAAACACACCCCGTTCCATCCCCAGGGCTCTTGAGCAGGGCCGGGTGACTGCACGGGAAGCCCCGCGGGGTGTGCAGCTCGGGGCTCCGTTTGCATCGGTTCTTGTGACCGTCCCCTGTGGCTGCTGCCCAGTTGGTAGGTGGTGGGGGCTTTGTTGAAGGCTGTGTTCAAGGTCAGTGTTTTACTAAGCGCAGATCGAGGTACCGTGGGATGATGAGTCAGATAGCTGAACGTCCTGCCTCGCACCCAGGAGAGGAAGGAGGAGGCAGAGGAGAGGTTTCTGTGGCAACAGGAGGCTGTCCTTGCCTGTCTCAGTGAAGCTGTCCCTGCCTCCAAGTCCTCCCCTCCCCCCAGCTGCTTGATGTCATCTGGGCTGTGGGCCAGTGAGGCTCCTCTCCCTGCCCTAGGAGGGACCACTTCCTCTGTGCAGAAGTAGACTGAGCCCGGCCCCGAGCAGCTCCGCGACAAGTCGGCCCCGAGCAGCTCCGCGACAAGTCAGCGAGTTTGGGGCCAGGCAGCCCAAGCCTGTGACTTGAGCACACTGCCAGCCTCCTCTGTGCTCGCCTGGGGACTTGGCCGGAATAACCTCTCTCTTTCCGTTTTCCTTTCTAACATGAGAGCACAGCGTCACCCCAAAGCCCCAGCCCAGGGCTGTCAGGTATGAACATTTGCCCCGGCGCCTGTGTCCAGGGTGGGCACACGGCTTGTCGTCAGGTCTGCCTGGGGAGCCCGTCACCCACAGGTCCTGCGTCTGGACCTGGCTGCAGAGCAGGAGTGGGGGACCCTGGGTGGCAGCCCAGCACTGCAGCTGGCTGGCTCTGTGACCCTTGGATGGACCAGTGGTGTGGCTGGGTCCCCTTGGGAGGCAGGATGGTGGTGGCCATTCTCCTGTGGGGAGGATGTGAGATGCTGGCGAACGTCGGATCGGTTGTCCACAAGGAGATCGTTGGGCACTCCAAGGAGAGATTCTGACAGGCCCTGGTGGCCAGCGAATGAAGGATGGGAGAGGAGTTCGGGGCCCCACGCCCACCCGGAATGGCATGTCAAGTGTTGACAGCCGTGTAGATCAGTGCTGCTTACGTACGCGTGTCTCCCCCGGAGCCTCAGATTCCCAGAGCGCAGCCGGAGCGGCCGGCTGCTCACCCCCCAGGCTCCAGCTTCTCTCCGTCTCTCCCCCTGCACCCTGTCTGAGGCTGTGGGACGAGGGCCGAGCATGTGAGGAGCACAGAGGGGTTGAGCTCAAGTTGCCGCCTCCAGAAAGAGCGAACTGTGTCTCAGTTTCAGTGAGTGTGGGAAACCGGCTGTGGGATGGAGGCTTGGGCATCGCCGTCTCTGTCTCGCGCTGGCGTTCTGTGGACAAAGGTTGAGGTCCCTCGGAGGAAGGGGCAGGTGGGCCCTTGCCTTCTCCTGCCTCTGCAGCAGGAATTTTTTCCTGCCGAGCACGTCCCTGGGACTGATGCGTGGTTAGCTTGCCCGCCTCGTCTGCTCATCTTGCCCGCGGGTGCTTCGGGCGAGGTTCGGCGCCCTCCTCGCCTTGCGCTTCCTCTTCCACTGGGCACGACCGCAGGTGCCCCTTCCAGAGCAGGCACGCTCGGGAGCCTGGGCCACGGCCAGGGGTGGTCTGTAGGATAGCTTGTCTAGCTCAGCGATTGCTCAGGCGGCACTCGCAAGGCCCAGGTCTGCTTGTCCAGGCTGTGGCCGTGTGATCTGGAAGCGGAAACTTCCTGCCTGAGTTGCTGAGCGCGGACGGCGCCCACGTGTGGCAGAGGGGACGCCGGTGTGCTGTGCGGCGTGGTCAGCCGCAGGAGCGGCTTTCCCCGGCCACCTTTGTGATCTCACCCATCACCGGTGGCGCTGATCGTTGGGCGTCCCACTTCCTTCTGCGCGGCGGCGGTGAGTTGAACCAGAAATGTGTCTTGGCTATTCTTAGAGGCGTTGCCTTTCTAGGCAGTTAAGTAAAATTGGACTCTGCTGTGCAGGATTTTCTGGGGGTGTTTTCCCTGTTTCCTGACTCTCGGCAGGGCAGAACGCCCCAGCATCGGGCCTCCAGCGTGTACCCAGTGCCTGCTTCGTACCAGCCCTGGGCTGGGCCCAGAGTGCCCGGCCTCATCCTTAGCCTTCCGCTCCCGTGTCTGCCGGTGTCGCTGTTCGGAGAGCTGTGGGGGCGTTAGTCCTGGGCACGCTGGAGCCAGCGAGGCAGGTCTCCTTCCCCCCATTTCCTTCCTGGTCTGCTTCTGCACGGGCTGTGGCTGATGGCGGGGTGGTGGCCGGACAAGCTTTCTGCCCCTTCCTCTGGTCCTCTTCCTGCAGAGGAAAGGGGTCGCTGAGCCAGTCTGTCCAGGTGGAGGGTGGGGTTGCTTTTGTGTCTCCACGGAGCTGAAGCAGGCAGAGCATGTGGTGCTCCCTCTCCAGGCACCCGACGGGGAGACCCCAGAGGGAGGGGGCGGTGTTGCAGGTGAGGAGGGGAACCCATTTGCAGAGCGCCAACTAGAGGCGCGGGCTGTGTGCTCGGGGAGGATGAGGAGGGGGCCCAGGCGTCTGAACCCCTTTCTCCCTCTGTGAGCTCACGACGGGTGTGCAGGGCACTTCGCTGTAAGGGTTAGTAGCAGTCGTATGTTCCGGGGACAGCCCGGGCCAGTGGAACCAGGGAGGGCTCCCAGAGGGGACATCTGAGCTGACCAGCTCGGCTGCCTGTGCTCGCTGGAGTCAGGCCACAGAGCCCCGTGGTGCCCTGACCCTATCGGTGACGGGGGCTCAGGTGCGTTACTTATTACCTAATGGCTTTCCGACTGTTCTCAGTGTCACCGGGGGGTGATGGTGGGGGGGGGGGTGACGACAGTGGGGGGTCCTTGGGAGGATCCGCTGACACAGGGCTCCAGTGAGCGATGGGTGTGACTGTGACGGGCGGATGGGTGTGGGCCGGGCATTGAGGGCCTTCCACATGGCGGGGAGGGCCTGGGGCAGGGTTGGGCAGCCAGAGGGAGGAGGAAGCCCTCGGGTGTGCGATCGGCCCCTGGACCTTTCTCTCCCCGTGATGTTTCCCCAGACCCGCTCCTTCTTTGCACTCAGGCCTCAGCTCCCTGTGGAACAGGTTATTTTTAACCCTCGCTTTTTTGGTTAATGGGCTGTTCACTGCTGTTTCCCTTTAAGTGGGCTATTTCAGGAGCAGACATCAGTTTCCTGCTCATTTGGACTCTTGGCTCAAGCGGCAGGATAAGCTGACAGGGAGGAATTTCTAAAGCCAAAGGCCTCGATTCACACAGCACCTGGCCCTCCGGGGGCATCCCCTGTTTCTGGCCCTCACTTAGCCTGCCTTTTTCCGGGGCCTGGGGTGCGGGGACGTGCTGCATTCTGTCAGGGAGGAGGGCCCCGTGCCCATCGTGTGTGACATCCCCTGTTCCCTCAGAGATGCTGAGTGCTGTGAGGAGTCGGATCCCGAGACGTGGGGGCCGGAGGAGAGGCAGTGGCCTCATGCTGGGATCGCTCGGGCCACCCTTCAGGAGGGCATCCTGACTTCTGGGAGCGGGGCTTGGGGTACGGGGTTGTTCCCGTTCTCTCAGGAAAGCGGCAAAACAAGTTCGTCGTGCGCTGGAACCGAGTGGTGGCCTGAGGGCTACCCCGCCACGTATCCTTATGCCTAGTGAAGGGGGTCAGCATCGCACCATAGCGACCTCGGTAGCTGGGTCCGCTCTGTTTCTCGTGTCTTCTTCCAGCACCCCAGTTCCTGGGGAGCCTGCCTGGCTGCCTTGCGGCCCCGGGTGGATGGCGCCACGGTGGCATTCGGCCCGGGGAGTGAACGGTCTGACCCCGGTGGCTCCCCGGAGCCAGTGCAGCCAGGCCTAGAGTTCTGAAAGAGAAACCCTAGCCCCAGGTTCTCTCTGGCCTGGAAGCTCCCCAGGGCCCTTGCACTGGTGAGGTGGCGAGTGACAGGTGGCCGAGGGGAGGCAGGAGCGCTCAGGAGGGCTTGAGAGATCCCCGTTCAGGAAGCAGATTCCTGCTGCTGTGGTTCGGGTTGGCGGATGGCGCCTGCTCTGAGACACGGAGGCCAGACCTTATTCAGGTGAGCACCCGCGAGAGACCCGTCCATGGCCTTGGTGTGTGTCACCCTGCAGACCTGGCCGGAGCGAGGTGGGTGGCCTGTAGTAGTGGGAACTGCCTCCTGGGTGGTCCCAGAACCAGAACTGGGTTTGGGCTGGAGCCGTGAGCCCATCGCACCTCCGTCACGGGCGGCGGTGACGATGACCCCAGAGGACGGGATCCTGAGTCAGGGCCAAGAGGCAGCCCCACGACAGTGCTCACCGACGAGGCGGGAAGGCAGGCCGGCCTGTGTGGCCCACCGGTGTCACCGGGCTCAGAAGGCTTGGGCTTTCCTGTCCCCAGCTCTGCGGGGGGAGTCCCTCTGAGGGAGAGGAAGTGCTGGCTGCTTCCGGCCTCGTCAGCCGAGGGGAGCAGTGTGACCGCGGGGCTGGCTCTTTGCTCCAGCCCTGGACCAAGTGTCATGGGGCCTGAGGGGCCGGGCCCAGAAGCGTCCGGGGGCGGAGAGCACATCTCCTGGCTCCAGAGCGACCTGCACCAGGGAAGCCCCAGCTCGGGGGTGACTCTCCTGCTCAGCCTCCCGGGGGGACTTTGCAGACACATGGGTTCCTCTGATCCCGGCCCTGTGGCTCCCCTCCTCGCAGTCCTCGCCCCGATCTCTCCCTCCTGGCCTGTGTTTCTTCGCCAGCGCAGTAAGCCCAGCGTCCCTGAGGGCTTCTTACTCCTGGAGTGTTACAGACATGTTCCCGGTGCTCATCTCCTGCGGCTGCCGGAACAAAGGACAAGCCAGGGGCTTCAGCAGGGGGTTATTCTCGTTTCTGGAAGCCAGAGCCTGAAATCCTAGTGTCAACAGGCTTGTGTTCTCCCAAACTCCTTCCTTGGCCTGAGGGGCATCCTCCCAGTTTGCCTCCGTCTTCACCTGCCCCCCACCCCCACCCCCCGCCATCTGTGTGTCCCAGTCTCCCTCATCGGAGCGCACCGGTCCCTGTATTGGGGCCGCCCGAAGGACCCTGTTGTACCTCCGCTGCATGCACACAGACCCTCTTGCCTAAGGAAGTCTCCGCTCACAGGTGGCAGTTTCAGCCGGATTCAGCCCCTCTCGTAGCACAGACGCGCGGAGACTTCATAGGAGCAGCTCCTGAGTTGACTCAGTGCTTGGCCTTGGGGGGCGCTGTGGGCGCCCGTGACGGGCAGTTAGGTATTTATACCTTGAGGAGAGTTAATACTACTAAGTTCATTCAAGGGGTGTTTCATGCAGGCAGGGGAGGGGCATGGGCTGTTGAGAGGGTCTTTTCTTATGCAGACCCTTGACTGAAGAAAGAATGAATCTTTAGGAAAGGAAATCGTCCCTGGAGGTCGTCTGGAGTCTCTGTCCCCAGAAGTGCAAGACCGTTGCTTAATGTCTTTAAAACCTCAGTTGTTGACTCCCTCCTGACCCCCCAGCTCCAGCTGTGGCTCGACCCTGGAGACTCGGGGAAGAGGCCTGGGGCTCTGGACTAGAGCTGCCCTCTGGGTCCCTGAGGGAAGAGAGCCGCCCTGTCTGGGCTCGGTCTGCTCTGCAGGTGGAGGCTGAGGGGAACTCGCGCTCCCACTGAGCATGGGGATGGAGGCCCGGCAGGGGACGGCCTTCTGGGCACAGATGGGCCTGGGCCCAGGCAGGCAGCTGAAGCGGACCTCCCCGTGGGTCACGAGCTCCTTCGGGATTGTTGTGTTTAAGCGCCGAGGTCTTCCTGTGGACCCAGTTCGCGTTGGCAGCTGGGGCAGAGGTTTGAGGCAGACTGCCCGTAGAGAACTTTCCAGAACCTCCTGTCATCAGGTGGATAACTGCTCTCTCCTGCAGGACCACGGCCGCTTTGTCAACTGTGTGCGATTCTCTCCTGATGGGAACAGATTTGCCACGGCCAGTGCCGACGGACAGGTGAGGGCCGGGGCCCGGGGCGGTGGGGGCTCGTCGGACCACCTCCCAGCTCCTCAGGGCAGGCCAGCCTGAAGCCGGTCTTCCCGGGAGGAACTAGCACTCTCCCTCTATCCCCCTCTGGGAAGGCACTCGCTTCCCAGGCTTCATCATCACAGCTTGGTGGCCCCCTTCCCATTTCTCTCCTTTTAAATAGAGCTGGAAACTCCGCCTTTTAGCACATTTTTCAGGTTCCTTTTTTAAGAGTCACAGTAGCAATCACTTGAGGGTAGAGCAGGGACACGGAAGAGCTCATTTCGCGCGCCAGCTAGTGAGTGCATCCTCCCACCTGTGACCCACATGTGTGTTATTCCTTGAAAGATCTACATCTACGATGGGAAGACGGGAGAGAAAGTGTGCGCCCTGGGAGGCGGCAAGGCTCATGACGGAGGCATTTACGCTGTGAGTACGCATCCGTGTTGTATGACCATGTCCGGGAGTGTGGTGCTCGGTACACAGCTTGGAGTTAGAAGTGTGAAGTGGAGAGCTTGAGGTCACACAGAAGGGGTGTCATGGCTGGAGCAGGGGCCCGGACGCTGGTCCCACCAGGTCCCCTCCGGCTGTGGCTTCTCCCTGCTCAGAAATGGGGGCTGTGGGCAGGCTGCTTTCCGAGGCCCCTTCCCACTCTGCTTGCTGACCCGTGGCCCGCTGTTTGATTTGAGTAGATCAGTTGGAGCCCTGACAGCACCCATTTGCTTTCTGCTTCCGGAGACAAAACCTCAAAGATTTGGGACGTCGGTGTGAACTCTGTGGTCAGTACGTTTACGATGGGCTCCACTGTTCTGGACCAGCAGCTGGGCTGCCTGTGGCAGAAGGACCACCTCCTCAGCATCTCTCTGTCTGGGTACATCAACTACCTGGACAGAAATAATCCGAGCAAGCCCCTGCGGGTCATCAAGGTAAGTCCGTGCCAGCAGCATGTGCGGTGGCAGAAAGGGCTGTGCACCCAGCAAGAAAAAGGGAGAAGCTGCAGGAGGCCGAGTGGGGGACCTGTCTTGGGGGCTTGGTCAATGGCAGGAGACTAGTTGCTTTGAGGGGTGAGTCTAGCAGAAGTGGGAGGCAGGGGCCGAGTTCCCCTTGAGCTTCTAGAAGCACCAGGGGCTTGGGGCCTTGGGGCTGTGGACAGTGGCCCTCCCCCTCCTGTCAGGAGTCCCCGTGTCCTGGGGGAATAGCCCCCCTCAGGTAGGAGCTGACAGCTGGAACGTGAGGAGCCCCAAGAGCATCGCCATAGACACAGAGGACCCGGCAGAGAGCCTGAGGGAGGACAGGAGGCCTGGGGACCGGGCCTGGGCACTGTGTGGCATTTGAACACGGGATGGAGTGTGAGGAGGCCTGGACCTCTATGTGGTTCGAGCAGGGAAGGCACGTGGGAGGGAACGAGTTTGGAGAAACAGGTGGACCCTGAGGTTCAGAGGCCTCGAGTGCCGGGCCAGGGGTTTATGCAGCCATAAGCGATGGGAGGTGGTCAGACCCTGCCCCAGCTGCCGTCCCTGTCACCTGGAGGCCTTCCTCAAGGCGGCTGGTGCCCAGGGTCTGCCCTGGGGTCCCCGCTTTGAGGGGGGTGGTGGGCATGCCTTCTCCCTCCGTCAGCCCTAGTGGTCTCGATACCTCAGGAAGCCAGCAGCCTGGCGAGGACCCAGGAGGTCCCTGAGGTTGGGGCCGGCTCTGAGGCCCTCCCCACAGACCCGACCTCTGCCTGGGAGTTGGAGGCAGCCATCTGAGGCAGGAGCCACTGTGTCCCCTTCAGAAGGGGGCGTGGCTTGTGGGGAGGACTCATCTGGTACAACGGCAGCACCTGTCCTCGATGCGGGCCCCGCACTGCTGTCACGACGCTTCCCCCGGCTTGGCCCTAAGGACGGGGCGTGGGGCCTCCTCCTCGCTGGGCCCCCAGCCGGCACAGTGCCGATGTTGTGCGGGTGTACACAGCCTGGCACAGGGTCACCCGACCAGGCACTCGGCTCCTGGGGTTTTGTTCGATCCTGTCCTTGGCCAGGGTTGAGGCTGAGTCCTGGGAAGAAGGGCTGCATGACGAGGTTTTGCCCCATGTACGGTCAGCTGGGGAAGAACTGGCCACGGCTCATGGAAGGGGCTGTTTTTGGGCACATGGGGAAGGGGGGGGTGTGCCTGCAGGGTGTTGGCACAGACGGGTGCCCCTGTGTGGAGGGCCTTGTGCCTCGCTGTCCCCAGGAGCACAGGGAGGGCGGTCGGCAGGTGGCAGAGGCCAGATGTGTGCTCTGTGCTCAGCCCGCCCCGTCTTCTCCTGTGTAGGGTCACAGCAAATCCATCCAGTGTCTGACGGTGCATAAAAACGGCGGCAAGTCCTACATCTACTCTGGGAGCCACGACGGACACATTAATATCCTTTGACTCAGAGCTGGCTCCGGGCCACTGCTGGAGACGTGGGTTCTGTCCCCGAGGAGCCAGAGGCCAGGCCGGCAGCCCGGCTCCGACCAGCAGCCATGTCCACACTGGGGCCCCGGGCTCCGGGCTGCAGCCTTGATGCTATGGGCCACTTCTCTCTGCAGCTCTAAGTGGCTGACCAACTCTGCATCGTGCTGCTGCTCCCGCCTGGGCCCTGGTGCCGCCTGATTCCTCTCACAGGCCGTGAGTCAGGAGTCTTAGGTTAGGACTCAGCAGGACCTAGAACCTGTCGGTACTTTTCCCCTTGTTTTAAAAATGGAGAACAGAAGGCCCGCATCTCTGGTGCCTTCCCCGGAGTCACCGCGCTGGTCGGCAGCAGCTGGGACCGGAACTGGAACCTCCCTTCTGTTCAGGTTGTTTGCCATCCGCGAGACTTTCCCTGGAGGCATGTGAAGCAGCCCTTACAGCCCCCCTACCCCCACCCCGTGTCTGTGGTCTGGGGCTCCCCCTCCTCCCAGGACTGTGGTCTTTGGGGTGCAGGCTGACTCACCACTGCAGGGCTTCGCGGTTTTCACGAGAGCTCTAGCCGGGGAGGTGTCCCCATGGCCCTGGGGTGGGAGGGCCAATAAGTCACCCCTTATCCCCTTACATGTAAGGAGGGGAGTGTATGGTGGGGGCTGCATGACAGTCGGGCAGAGGAAGCTCTAGAGTATGCCCCCTCCCCCCGGAGCGGCGTGCGGTTTTGCCGTCTTCAGCTGCCCTGCGTGCCTCCCCTTCTGGTGCGACGCCTCCTTTTCCAGATCCTTCCTCAGCCCAGCACTAGGGCAGCATGGCGTGCACCCTGGTGCCCAGGTATCTAAGTTTCCTCAGGTCTCAGGCACTGGGGACTGGGGTCACCGTAACAAGAGCCTGTCGGCCAGGGACCACACCTGTGATGCTCCAGAGGCAACGATAATCCTCATCTGAAATGAGAAAAACCTCCTCACTTACGGCACCCCTCCCCCATGAGCACCTCCCCCTCACAGTGTGTAGACCGGCCCTGCCAAGGTCCGGTGGCTCCCAGCCGGCCAGCCTCCTGCTCGCGGTCACGGCCTTCCAGAGTGGACAGGCTGCAGGCTGTGGGCACCGTTGGCCGGCAGGGACCCTCACACTTCCATGCCTGGCTGCTGCGGGGAGTCCAATCGGACTGCTCACTCGGTGTGTCCTCTGGCCCCACCGACCATCCCCAGGACGTCTGTTCAGGAATTCGCATTTGGACTTGCCATAGACTTCCCCCTTGGGCCCCAGTCCTCACGTGTTCACAGCCCCGTCCCAAATACGCTGGCCCGAGCGAGGGGCCGCCAGGCCTCCCGGTGGGGCCTGTGCCATGTCCTGGAGGCGGCTTTTCCTTAACCCCCGCCCCACATTACTGGGATTCAGAGACAGGGGAGAATGACTCCTTTGCCGGGAAGGGCCACACGAACCAGGTGTCGAGGATGACGGTGGACGAGTCCGGGCAGCTGGTGAGCTGCAGCATGGATGACACGGTGCGGTACACCAACCTCACGCTGAGGGACTACAGGTGAGGGCTGCCGGGGACCCTCTGCCCCGACGGCTTCCGGCTCTCAGTGGCACTTTGCTTTTCCCACTGCTCCTCCTATGGCCAGGCCCTCAGCTGGGGGCCACATGAGAGTCCAGGTGGCCCGTGTGGACAGTGACCCGTGTAGATTCTGCCTGGGAAATGTCTCAGCTCAGATGCCCTCCTCGTTCTGTTCCTCTCTGCAAAGGAAGGTGACAGAGGAGCCGGCCTTGCGGGCTGTCCTCACGGGCTCCTGGCACATGGCAGGTGCTCGAAAGGACACACAGGCGCCTGAGTGCTCTGATGAAGCAGCCGTGTTATTTGGTTTAGCTCCGGTGCCTTGAATTAGCCGTCCTTGGTGCCGGGATTGTAGCTGTTAACAATCTGCGGTTTCCTGTGCAGAGCGAGGAGGGGGCGGGCAGGGTCTGTTTTGTGGAAGTACGGACCAGGCACCTGCAAGCCCAGACCCCCTCGCTATGCTCGGGACACAGACCCCTGTCCGGCCAGGCTCACCTCACCGGAGTTGCACGAGCCTCCCCTGCCTGGCGGGACTGGGCACCAGGAGTTGGAGCCTCGTGATCAGTGCGGGAAGTGCCCCAGAGCCGGTGTCCAGGCCCCGGCCGTCCTCTTTGTGCTGCTGCCCCGTGCTGACCCTGCATTATCATGGCCCATGTGAGAGCCTTCCCACTGCCCACAGTGCTGCACCCTCGGCCTCCTTGGAGAGAGACCCTGGGGCAGGGCCGCAGCTGGTGACCTGAGCCACAAGGGCCCCACGCTTGGCCTGGTCACATGGGATGTTTTCCTTTGTTGACTATTTTCAGGAAGGTTTTGTGTGCGTGCAAGATTTTCCAGGGCATGTTTTCACAGCATTAGCCAAAAACAAAGACATGATTTTCATCCATGAAAGTATCCAATTCTTCACAAGAGTCACCCTGCTGAGCAGAGTGGCCGTGACCGTGAGAGCGGGAGGTGGGCTCAGGACGAGAGCGGGACTGGGTCCCCAGGGGAGCGGCCAGTCCTCAGGTCGCAGCGACAGGAGCCCCCGCTCCCCACCCCTTCGTGATTTCCCATCTCCTTCCTTGGAGCCTGGGGTCCTTTCTCACTGCTCCCGGGTTTTGGCTCATTGCTCCCTCAGTGTGGGTGGAATGGCATCCTCCACTTCCTGACCTCACAGCTGCTGTGGGCGTGCAGTGAGTGTGTGCTTGACACGCACGCTGGGCCCCCCTGAGGTGGACGTAACGCATTTTCCCTTGTCTCCACCAGCGGGCAGGGAGTCGTGAAGATGGACGTCCAACCCAAGTGCGTGGCTGTGGGCCCCGGAGGCTACGCCGTGGTCGTGTGCATTGGGCAGGTACGGTCCGCTTCGGTGGGGCGGGGAGCACCGGCGGGGGCTCTGCCGCGCGTGTGTCGGGTCACTCGGTCAGTGGTCCTCCCCATTCTGCCAGCACAGAGGCACAGGGAGGGAGAGTGACTTGTCCCAGGTCCATAACTGCCGCAGGGCACGGCTGTCAGGCAGCAGCCTCCCCGTGTGTCCCTCGGCCCAGGGGACACCCGCAGCAACGTGGTCATCCCAGCCCTGAGCCCCGGAGCTGTGCAGCTCCATGCGTGTTCCCCAGCGTGTGAGCCCCAGAAGCGCACGGGGGGCGTGGGAGGCTCCTGGTATCCTTGCCCGTTCCTTTCCTGAGTGGGGCTGAGGTGCACAACGATCGGTCGCTGGGGGCGCCGGGGCCAGGATGCCATCTGCTATCCCAGCTCTGCGACCTGACTCCTCATTCAGGACAGGTCACTTATAGACCTTTTCTTTTGGAATTTGGGGAGCAAAGCGCTCTTGACCCAGACCCCGGTGTGACCTGTTTCCTACGAGGTTCTGCTCCGACACGGTCGGCGTCCGTCAGCAGACCGGGCCACCGGCATGTAGGTCAGGGAGGGCAGGTGTGACTGAGCCCCCGACGGCAGGAGTGACAACCCTGGTAGACAGCTGCCGTTCAGGGTCCCCCCAACCCCGCGTGTCCTAGATAGCAGGAGCTTCTGCCCAGCCGGTGGGTCAGGGGGGAGCAATAGCGATGAACTGTATGCAGAGCCACGGCGGAGTGGGGGCGGGGGCTGAAAGAGCCTTCTGGAGGCACAGGCAGGCCTCGGCTGCTGCCCTGTGTCTCCGGCCCCAGTTTCCGGTCAGTGGAGGGCAGTCCTGACAGGCCGTCCTCCGAGGGTCATAGCGAGGCTTGCACAAGGAAGGGCACGTGGGTCAGCCTGGTGCCACAGGGCAGGGGGGGGGGGTGAGCGGATTGTTCTGTGATGTGCCCCTGCTGCCCGGGCTCCCTGTCCTGCCCCAGGTAGGACGCTTCTGTAGTCCTCACTGCAGGGCCTCAGGGTCAGCAGAATGTGCTCGAAGGGGCCTGTGATTTTAGTTCAGGAAACAGCTAGGTTCAAGTCTCGCCTGTTAGGCGAGTTTCGGCAGGTGCTTGTGCCCCTAGTCCTTACCTGTCAGACACGTGAAGCCATTTCCTGAGTCGAGCGGGTGGCAGGCTGCATTTTCAGTAGTAGATCTTAGGGAGGCTGCTGCCTCCTGTCCCCTTCCCCACCCCCACGGTACACACAGAAGCGGAGACCACTGGAGATTGGGGGTGGGGCCGGCCGGTCCTTCATGGGACAGCTGGTAGCCTGGGCAAGGGTACCGCGGGATGAAGCCAGAGCTGTCACGAATCTAGGCCATGCTATCTGGGAGCAGTCCAGTGAGCTCGAAGCAGGAGGGGTAGCAGAGTGGGTGTGGAGGGCGCGGAAGGTCCCTGTGCACAGAGCGTCCCTTCTGTGAGCGCCTCCATGTGGGGGTGGGGGACGGTGATCCTGCCATCCAGGGGGGCGGGAGCGTGTGCCCCACTGTTAGCAAGGCCTGTGTCTTCCGGTGCACTTGAGCTGCTACTTTTGTTTGCCTTTATTGGAGACTTTATTTATCCTGAGCATCGAATTCTAGCTTTGTGATGTGTAGGCACCAGCTGGTCCTCCTGCTCTGGGAAGCTGAGGCTCAGGACAAAGCTGTCCCCATGAGCAGTAGGTGACTGAGCCAGGATCAGGCCCCAGTTTGTGTGTCTGCAGGGCCCTCAGGCCGACCTGGGGACTCCATCCTGCCCCCACCCGGGCCAGAGGGAGGCGAGGCAGGAGTGGAGCCCTGCACAGGTGCTGGGCGGTGCCTCCGGATGCCTTGCAGGCTGTGCACCATCCGTCCCGCCCCCCTGGCTGCCTGGGACGAGTCGAGCCCTGGTGGGAGGCCGGTGGGGAGCAGAGAGCTTCTGTGGACCCGGGGCCCGGTTTTTGTCTGGAAGACGGGTACCAGCACTGCCCCCCGGCTGTGGCAGATGCTCAGGCTGACACACGTAGGATGCTTCATGTGCTGCGGGTCAGAGGTCAGAGCTGGAAGAGCCTTTCCTTGGATTGGGACGCCGGAACTTCAAATCAGATCTGTCCTGTGCGTTCCCAGTGTTGCTTTAGAGCCTCGCTCTTCTGAACGCTTGTGTCTCTTGAACCTCACCGGAAGGCCGTTCGGGAGAGCTCCTTCACTGTGTAACGGGAGGGTGGAATGTTCACACGTCAGGGGGCTTCCCGAGAAGTCTGTGCTCGTGGTGACGAGGACAGCAGTAGTTATTACGATGCTGTGACTAGCAACGGTCACGGACCCCAGCAGCTGATGAGGGAGGAAGCACAAAGCAGGGTCACAGGGCGCCCGCCCCCAGCAAGCTTCAGGACGGAGCCTGGAGTGGGGCGGAGCGGTCTGTCCCCGGCCTCGGCGCCCTGACTGCTGCCTGTGATTTTCAGATCGTCCTGCTCAAGGATCAGAAGAAATGCTTCAGCATTGACAACCCTGACTACGAGCCCGAAGTGGTGGCCGTGCACCCCAGCGGTGACACAGTGGCCGTCGGGGGCACAGTGAGTCTCCTGACCCTCACATCCTCTGCCCCTGGCTGCGGGGGTGGTTTGGGGGTGACATGGGCTGTGAGTGTGGGGCGTCCCGAGACAGAACGGGAGGGAGGTGGTGGGAGACCAAGGACCCGGGCAGTGAGCGGGGGCCGGGCCGTCAGCCACACGGGTGCGTGGGGCACACATGACTTGGCGTGCCAAGAGGACTAGCGTGGGTGATCTGGGCTGGCGGGTTGGAGGTAGGAGCGTGACAAGACGATTCCTAACCCAATGGGCTCAGGGTTTTCCTTTAGTGCTGCCATCTGTCCGGCCCAGTGTGTGCTCCTGCCCCTCTCAGCCTAGAGCCACGGGAACCTGGTGGTCCCTGCCTGCCAGGCCGAGTGCTTAAGTGCTTTACAGCCCTGCTCCCTTGGTCCCTTCCGGCCCCGGGGGGCTCGGGTGCCCTGATGGAGCTCTGCAGCTGGGGCGGCAGACCTTCGTGCCCCCAGGGAAGGAAGGCAGCCGTGGGCAGTACCCGTGTGCCAAAGGCCAGCCCAGGGGTCACCTGCTGGAGCCCCCTGTAAAACCGCCCGCTCCCCAGCTGCTTGAGGAGCCCGGGGGCCGGCTGCCCACCCAGAGGCCCAGGGCCGATCTCGGAGTGGGCGGAGAGCTGAGGGAAGGCTGATCTGCGGGTGGGGCTTTGCCCTCCGGGAAGTCCCACCTCCAGCCTCAGAAATGTCCTTGCTGCTCGCCTTTCCAGCCTGGAGGAGGACCGGACGGGCCCACGGGTGCTCTGACAGTGGGTCAGGGTGTCTGCCCGAGCACAGGAGGGAGCTGCCCGCCACGAGCTCTTTCCTCCGCCAGGAGCCCGTGGGCACAGCGTCAAGCCCCCGGTGCCCAGACACAGAGCAGGGCTTGTCAGCCCCTGCACTGGGGCTCTTTTTCCGTGGCTGTAAGACCTGTGCACTTGCCTGGTATTCACACGAGTCAGCCGTGTCCCGTGTGTGGCTGCTCCTCCACGGGGCCCTGCAGCCCCGTCTGCTGGGCAGCCTCACTGCCTCCCACAGGGTTCCCGTCGGCCCTGCTCTCCCACAGTGCTCTGCCTGGGCTGCCGTCCCTGTAGGCCCACACCCCCGCAGCTCTGGCGGTCCCTTCTGGGCCTGTCACCCCCTCTTCCCTGAATCCCCATCCTCTGGCGTGTTCTGAGAAAAAGCCTTTTGTTTTTTCGGAGGGGAGTTCACAGCCATGGTCCTGGGGCAGGAGGTCACAGTCAGACGGGGGGTTTAAATCTGGTCTTCCCCCTCGCGCTGCACCCTGCTTACTAGACTTTTACCCTTTTACAAACGAGAGATGGCTATCTCATCATGCTCTCAGTGTCCACCTCAGGGTCTTGCCACCTTTCGTCTTTACTGGTTGTCTGTCAGCCCCGGGCCTATGAATCTCCGTGGTGACACAGGGCACATTTCTGTTCATCCCAGATTTTCCCCATGGACCCCACACACTAGTCTCCATTTACTTTAATGATCTCTCAGCAAGCGGCAGTCCCATCGCGTAGTTTGCCCAGCAGTGGACGCTGGTGCTGTGTGCCTCCCGGGACGTCCTGTGTGTGCAGCCTGAGAGCCTGGCCTTTCCTGCCTCGATGTGCCTCCTGTGGGCAGGGTTCTCCCAGAACCGCAGGCTCCCGCTGCACTGCGGGCAGGCATCTCGAGGGCTTATCGCGTGGCTCCAGGACTTTGGTGCTCAGAAACCCCACGGGAGCTGGGCGTGGCTCTTCCTGCTCTAGAGGCAAAGCCAGGGCTGTGTGGGGCCAGAGCTAGGAGACCTTGGGTTCTCTTGGCCCCCTGGATGGCTCAGCTGCCCCGAGGGGCAGGCTGGTCCATGCTCTGCCTCCTCCCAGGCCAGCCTCGGGCCGTCGCAAGGATGCCACCTGTCCCAGTTCCTTCTGTCTGTGCATCCGTGCCCCCGTCACAGATTCATTGCATCGGGTGTGACACTTCTCAGGCCCAGGCCCTAGACAAGTGTCAGAGGGCATGAAATCGGAGGTGGGGGCGGGTCCCGGGCCTGGAGGGCAGGTGCCCAAGGTGTGTCCACCTGGCTGGGCTCGCGCGGCACGCGCGGGGCTGTCAGCAGAGCTTTCTAGCCGGCCCTCAGAGGCTTCCGGCTGAGGAGGGCTGGGTCAAGCCGGGTGCTTGGGCAGCTCCTGGGCAGCCCGTGGGCTAGGTGGCACCTTCCCTCAGAGAGCAGGTGGGCCTCCCCTGTGAGGGAGCGCCGGGGTCATGACAAGGATGGGGAGCTCGCCAGGAGCTAGCAGGTTGGACAGAGGGGGGCTTGGTCAGAGAGCAAGTGGGTGCCTGAAGGGACCTCCAGGGCGCTGGGAAGGGCAGTGTGGATCCAGAGCACGGGGGGCAGGCAGTGCGGCTGGAGGGAACAGCCCAACCAGGGGCTCTCGCTGCAGCACGAGCGAGCATCGGTGGTCCTCACAGTGACCTGTGAGCACCCGTGTTGGAACTTACTGGAGCGTTTATGGACTGAGTACGTGGTGGGAGCTGCTGACAGGTTTTAGGGGGGGTATTGGGGGCCTGCGTGTGTGCACACATGTGTGTGCTCTCCCACCGATGTGCTCACCGGGAAGTGACTCACTGCCCCTCTGTCCTCGTGCAGGACGGGAATGTGCGCTTGTACTCCATCCTGGGCACCACGCTGAAGGACGAGGGCAAGCTCCTGGAGGCCAAGGGCCCCGTGACCGACGTGGCATATTCCCACGATGGCGCCTTCCTCGCTGTGTGCGATGCCAGCAAAGTGGTCACGGTCTTCAGTGTTGCTGACGGCTACTCGGTGAGTGGGTGGGGCTCCTCTCCCTTGTCAGCATCACCCCACCGTCACGTGGGACCTCGCGGCTTCCTGGCCCTCGGGATTCGTGCTACTGTCCAGGGTCTTGTGGTTTTGTGAGTGAGCTGGAGCCCTTGCCAGAAAGTTAGGGCCCCAGGCCCAGCGAGGCTGGCCGTGAAGCCAGGCCGATCGCTTCACCTGGGCTGCCTGGCTGAGTGACATCCTGGCTTCTCTGTCGAGGGGCTGAGACCAGATTTTCTTCTCAAGTCTCGTTGCCGTTTTGAGTCTCATGAAGATGAGCCCGTGCCATCCCAGCACTGCCTCGTGGGGGCGGGGGGCTCGGGACAGTGGCCTGGCGAGGCCGGACCAAGGTGCCCAGGCACCTGGGCGCGGGGGACAGCCCGAGGGCTGCGAGGGGTCCATTCGCCCCAGTTCACAGATGGGAGACTGAGCTTTGTTAGGGGTCCGGTACTTGCTGGGTGTGGCCCGAGCAAGGGGCATAGGCTGGTGGGTGTCCTGTCCCCGGGCCCTGCACCGCGCCAGCCCCCCAGCACTGAATGATGCAGCAGAGATGAGAGATTTTACCACTGAGGTTTTACCATTAACATCTTCCTGTTACGTTATCCGTCCAATAATCTTAACTCGGGGTACACTTAAGGAAATTACAGGCATTTGAACCCTTTCCGTAAATATGTGCGCTTATGTAGTAACTAGTCTTGTGTCTTATTTTGGTCTGTCTGGTGCTGCTTCTGACAGGAGGCGCGAGCGAAAGCACGTGTGTGCTCGCGTCAGAAAGCCTGTAACCCACACGTCCATCGACCTAACACCTGCCCCCAGGGGACTTCCTTCTGCTCCCTGACCGTGTTTCTCAGATTTTGTGTTTATCTCATTTTGAGTGATTCCACGTATGTACAGCAGAAGTCTTTTTGCCGGCATTCGCTGAGTAGGCAGGATGGGGCCGGCACAGAGCGGGACAGGCAAACTTGAGAATCTTCGTCAAGCCGACCTTTCCTAGGGGTTAAGGAAATGGAATCATGACGTAAGAGCATTCCTACAGCGTCAGGAAAGTGCTAGTCGTCCTCCAGCTTGCAGGCTCCGTCCGGCCCCCACCCCAGAGTAGCGAGTCTCGTGTGGGGAGGGCCAGCGGCCTCCCTCTGCTGCCAGAACCTTCCCTGCACGCCCCCTGCCTGAGGCGGGGCCTTCTTGAGCTTTTGAGTCTGCACGGTGCTGACCGTGGTGGGCCGAGGGCCCCATGAAAGAGGGCACACCCACCTCACGCCTGGGTAGGGGCCGTGATGGAGGCTGTGCCCTCCTGGGCCTTGTCCCCGAGCAGCGGGCACCTCGGGAGGTGTGCGTGGGGCCTGGCAGAGAGCGGTGCATCGGCCCTCACTGTGGTCACGGAGGGCAGGGAGGTGACATGCGCCCCTCTGGCCTGAACCCTGACCTGTCCCGTTTTTAACCCACAACTAGGAGAACAACGTTTTTTACGGACACCACGCAAAGATCGTCTGCCTGGCCTGGTCCCCGGACAACGAGCACTTTGCCTCTGGTGGCATGGACATGATGGTGTACGTCTGGACCCTGAGTGACCCCGAGACCAGGGTCAAGATCCAAGGTGACTCTTGCTCTTGCCGCGGTTCCCCAGGGACAGAGAGGCTGTCCCCAAGCCCAAGCGTCCCATCTGTGCCCCGAGGGGCATGGCCCTCCTGCCGGCCCTGCTAGACACACAGAGGGACTGTGGTCTGCATGCATTGGGCACACACCTTCATGCGTGGGTGGGGGTCCCTCTTGAGCTCTCTTCCGGCTGGGCTTCCGTGACAAAGTACCGCAGACTGGGCGGCTCAGAAACCACAGAATTACTGCTCACAGTTCGGGAGGCTGAAGGCCCAGATAGGGGGTCCACATGGCTGGGGTGCAAGGGAGCTCCTCCAGGTCAGAGACTTCCCACTGCGCCTCATGCAGGGGAGGGCAGCGCTCGTGGGGCCTGTTTAATAAGGCGCCGACCCGACCCCCCTCGGGCATTAGGTTTTCCGCAACCACGTGGGCGGCAAATGCACACAGTCAGACTGCAGCGCTTCCCGCCCCCCCCCCACCCCTGCGTAAGTGCTGAGCAGGTTCTCCCCCCGAGGCACAGTGTTCATCAGGAGTGTAATGGGGCCTCCTGAGGACTTGACGATTTCTAGCAGCCCCCGTTTAGAAAACAACAACAAAAACCAGGTGAAATTATTAATAGTTTTCTTTAGCCCTACATATTTTTTTCTTCATGTGGCAATAGTTCCCTTCAAGGACTCCGTAGTCACACATGGCTTGTGGCCCTGGGAGGGACTGTGTCTGTCCGGGTGTCACCCCTGCTCTGTTTGTAGTAAGACCCACAAGTCCGCGGGGTGGAGGCCGGAGACTGGGGAGGAATGGGGTCACCCTGGTGCATGGGGAGTCCCAGCCCTGCGACTCTCTGGGTATTCTGGTCACCGGTCCACTGATTACAGAGGTTTCTCGGGGTTTGTTCATCCCCCCCCCCCCCCATTTTATCACCTCAGATACACCAGGAGGCTATTTGTGTATCGAACGTGCCTTGTTGCTTCTGTGTAAAAAGAAACCGACTTTTCATTCCCTACCCCCCCGCTGTGGGAGGAGCAGTTCTGTCCCCAGGGGACGCTGGTTGTGGGGACAGCCCCCGTGTCTGGGAGGGACCGCGGGCATGCAGGCTGGAGCTGCCTGCTCCCACCGTCCATCCAGACGCTCGCCCTTCCGTGAGCGAGGCCAGGGTCTGCCCAACAGCAGTCCGCTGTCAAAAGTCGCCACAGCCTGTCCCCTGCTCCTCGCCTGTGGCGGTAGGGGGGACAGGGACACGGGGCTCGCCCTCAGCGCACCTCCTCTCTCCCCAGATGCGCACCGACTCCACCACGTGAGCAGCCTGGCCTGGCTGGACGAGCACACGTTGGTCACCACCTCCCACGACGCCTCCGTCAAAGAGTGGACAATCACCTACTGAGGAGCCCCCTCCGTTCGCCGGACCGAATCAGGGACTAGAGCTTACGCAGCAGAACACGTCATTTCTCCCAGTCTCTCTGCCCTGCGCCCCCGCGGCCTGCTCGGGAGGGGGCCCTTCCTGCGCGTCCCCTCGGCTCTCTGCAGGGTGTCCGTACCTGTACACGTCCTTCCGAAAGCTTTAGACAGTGACAGTTTGCACATGAAAAATAAAGCAAGCACTTAAACAACGTGTGGAGCGTAACTCAAACCCACCACCCACCCAGCCTGAGTGCAGAACATTCCAGAGGCAGAGCCCCGAAAGCACACAGACCCGCCCCCGCGGCTCTTGCCGTCTGGCTGGGGAGCCTGACGCTGCGGGCCGCACCCCTCCCTGCGGATCCCCTCCCCGCAGGCCCCCTGCCCGCTCTGCGCCCGGCCTGACTTGGGGCCCCCGTGGCAGCTCAGCCCAGCCCGAGTTCCTTGGGGAGCAGGTGCCGCGGGGGGAGGGGGGCTGGGGCGTGCACCCCGCTGTGCGGCCGCCCCCACGGCGGACCGGGTGCATTCACGTGAACCTTGGAGTCACTGTCCGTTTTTGTGCTTGATTTTAAGAATGGAATTGTGGGAATTTTTTTTTTTTCTTTTTGATGTATCTTAACTGTTGGCTGTCCGTGTTTACAGGCTCGGGCGCCCAGAGCCCGATTAGCCAGACCCCGGTGTCTCGGCCGCCGACTTGCTCTCCCGCTTTGATGTGTTTCTGTCTTTCCCCCTTCTGCCCCCAAGAGCAAAGGTTAATTTAAAGGCAGAGGTGACGTCACTGTAAACTAACCTGTCACGGTTTTCACTTTTTTTTTTTTCAGTGCAGAAATTAAAAGTAAGTATAAAGCACGGTGATTTGTAGTTTTTTTGCGTGTGTTGGAATTACTGGTAATTGTTGGCTGAGAGCAATCGCTCCCTTTGCACTTGTGAAAACACTTTGAGCGCTTTAAGAGATAAGACCAAGAAGTGATTAAATGTCTTTCTCTTCACTGTGGATGGCTGACTTTGTGTGGTGGGGGACCGCGGGGGTAGGGGACCAGAAAGCTGCGGGGGACCCTTGTGGCTTCTCCCCGGCCTGCGGCCTCAGACGGAGACGGTTCTGGAGCCTGGATTTCTGGATTCGCCCAGTGGGGGGAGAGAAGCCCTGGGAAGGGGCCTGCACACCTGGATCAAATCGCTGTGTGACCTGGGCCACCTCACCTCCCTTCTCTGAGCCTAAGCTTGTTTTAATTGTGAGCTGAAAACATTGGACCACATGATCCCTAGATCCCTCCTGATTCTCAAGTTCGGGGGGCAGTCCACGATCCTTCTGGCACTGCCTTCAAAAGAATAGCACGCATTTAGGCGTGAAAAACGTTGAACTTCCAACTATTAACCGTGAGCAATGATCTTGTCTAGAAAGATAACCCCGTAAAGATGTCTAAATTTGCAGTCCCGATAAAAAATAACTTCCTCCCTTCTGGTTTCAGCATACTGCTTCCACAATTCATGTACGAAAAGGGACCTAAGAAAGGAAAAGAGAATTAAATGTTACTCTCTCTGAAGCTGGGGCCACCTCAGAACACAGAATCCGGAAATGCACTTCCTGCCTGTGTATTTGGACTGTAGACGAGCTGCTTCTCATTTCCCTAAACAGTGAGGGTTGATTTGGGTACCAGTCTGAATAAGTAAGTTTGCATACTTGCCCTTACACCAGGCTAAATTAAATGTAGGACCAAGTTTCTAATTTCAAACAATGGAGTTTAAATACTAGAAGAAAACTTCAGGGACTTTTTGTGCTCTCAGACATGAGTGTTTCTAAGAATGACAAACTAAGGGATGAAGGATTGATACATTTGACTAATTTGCCAAAGTGTATCAAAGCAGGAAAAAACCCACCGTAAGCAGATGGTTAAGATGTCACGAATGGCGTACTTTTCTACACCTGCTAGGCCAAAGAACGTGTTAACGTTTTGATGCTCAGCACAGTTTTCCTTGAGCACTCGGGATTCTTCAAATGGAAATTTCACGGAGGACAGTTTTCAAAATCCATGATAGAAAACTAAGTGCTAGAATATTGCATATAAAGCAACCACATTTATGGAAAAAGACCACAAGCTTGGATCTTCCAAGCCACGGGCTTTCAGGTTGAGAAGGGCCTCAAAGCCGGGAGGTGGGAGGGCGCCCACCGGCCAGCCAGGGGCCACCTCCCTCAACTCCGCTCCCCACTAGAGGCTTCTTAAAGCAGTGTGAGTTTCACCCACAATCCCTACTCGCGGAGGGAGACCTTCACACTGCACCCTGTGACTTCCAGGCAGAGGCAGGTAAGGGCTGTGTGTGTCCACCTCTGCCCCCGCCCCTGACTTGGAAGGTCACATATTCCAGAAGGGCTTAGCCACACATGGAGGAGGGCCACCGGACCTGCGGAGTGTGGCATGAGCAACAAGTAAATCATAAACAGTGAATCTTGGAACACTGAAGAATTTTTTAAAAATAAGTAAAAAAACAAATAATGAAATGAAATTCAAAACAAAAAAACAAGTAAACCTGTATTCCATCCATCCCCTGAGATGTCACTTAGCACAGCAGAGCCTATCCCAAGCTGACTTAACAAAAAAGAATGGCCTGTGTATCAGGGTTGTTAGTGTCTACAACAGTGTGCCTCAGTTTCCACATCTGTGAGATGGGGGTTACAACCACACGTCTCTAAGTCATGTAGGAATTATGTGAGATAGGTTAGGTAAAGCCTAAGTCTGGGTTTACTGGGCCCCAGTAAACGCAGTAAATGTGACACTGTGGATGGAGAAGGAAGTTTGCTAAAACTAACATACAGTAGTTATCACTGTGAATGCAGGACTCGAAATAAGTTTGCATCGGATGATAATGTGTAACAAATTGTGACCTGTGCCCCAAGAGGAACATCTCGGGAAGGAAATCGGGGCAGGCTTCCTGGAATAAGTGGTCTCTAAAAGCTGAGGAGGAGGCTTTCAGAAAGCCAAACAGGAATCAGGTTGTGACATTCCTAAAAAATATCCAGAAGTATTTAATATCACCCGATGTCCTTGCTTGAATTCATTCATGTGTCCACTCGATGGAGATAAACGAGCACAAACTTCACATTCTTTAATACAAAAATTTTTTTTCCCCAATTCTTGATTAGGTCCTAGATTTCTGTAACAATGCTGTTTTCTGACTTACCACTGGCCACCATAATCCCGTCTAAAATCAGTGGTCAGCAGCTACTAGGAAACAGAAACAGAAGAGGACTTGATTCACGGTTTACTGTAAGCCAGGATTGTGAGGGGTGCAGGGCACAAAATCTCGGGAGGATGAGGGAACAGCACTGACATGTAGCTTTCCCCGATATCCTCGAGCACAGTGCGCCCGTGAAACTTTCCCCGAGCAAAGAAGCAGTTACCATTAATCCCTCGGGAAGTTTTGCAGCACCCCCAGACCCCCGACAAGACGGCTCTTAGGCCCTTCTGATACTTAGGACACAACTTGCTAAAGGATACGCGCTCGGAGAGGCCGAGTGTAGTTCCCGCGGAAGGTGCTGGGGGCGCCACTCGCCGGCCAGGCGCGCGCTGCCCACCCCCCACCCCCCCCCATTCAGGCACCCACCGGCCACTACTTTTGCTTTTCACATTTTTTATAAGAGTGAAAACCCTCTTTGGATTTCTTTCAGTTCATGAAAGTGGGTACTAATGTAGGTCTTTCCTAAAAGCGAAGGGGCATCACGTGAAGTTTGGAACAGCGAGGGAACCCGGTATGTGTCCGTGCTTCCCACGTGTTGCGGTTTGGGGCCGAGTGTCCATCCCACTCTTGCCTGACGAGGTAAGGACCTTGTCGCCACAAAAGTGTTCTTGCTAGGGGGCTCGCAATTTATTAATTTGCCATTTCTTTATTGATCATTTTAATAATTAAAATCAATACTTTTGTTAATAATAAATATTGATATAAGTTAATATTGTTAGTGCTATTAATTCTTAGCCCATAACCGGCTACTTTTATTTCTTTATTTTGCCCCTCATTGTGGTTTTGTTTATTTATTTATTATTTTTTCAGGGTTCCAAGATTCACTGACTACTTTTAAAAGGAAAAACGAACCTTGGAAACATTTGGCCCCAACAGGTCCCGAGACTTTAGAAATCCCATGTCAAGGAGGGGGGGGGCAGAGGAAATATCTTGCCTGAGCCAGCCTAGCTCCAGTGACCCTAGGCCTTTTATTTTGGATTCTGCAGCATTTTGTAATTGTGTATCTGATCTGGTACCTTCCACGCCCTAATTTAAAAATAAGGACGATGACGGCCATCTTGCCCATCAGATGAGTGGCAGACTAGAGGGCAATCACACCGCGGGGGTGGTGGGGGGAGCCACTCGCTCCTCCTATCACGGAGCAGAAGATCTTCACAGCCTGCTGGGGGGGTCAGCACTCTCAGGGCCTTTTTCAGGTGTGGGGAATAGAACTGCAGGCCGGTTGACTTGTAGGAAGTTGGGACACAAAGGGACAGAGCTGGCTGCCAGGCCGGCCTCAGAGGGCGGGTCCCGCTGCTGCCGCCCCAAGGACATGGAACACAAGGCAGGGGCCACTGTGAGCAAAGGGAGGAGGCCTCAGGACTTGCCTGGAGGCTTGGCCGAGCCAAGGAGGCCGTGTTGGACACATTCAGCTTGAAGCCAGCAGAAATATAAATAGTTGTGCATTTCCAGGACCCACCTGGACCCACATCGGACGCCGATTAGACCAGCCCTGGGTCCCGGATCTGCTTCTCACCTCCTGAGGGATCTGGGACAAGCTAAGTGTCCACGTTGAGCCTCCGGGTGTAAAGTGGCGTGGCGAGGGCCAGGGAAGCCAGATTTGGGGTGACTTGCAGGGAACTACGGTGATGAACTTAACCCAGGACGTGTATTTTCTTGTATCACAAAGAAGTTAGCTTGAACGAGTACAACCTTCACAGAAGGTCATGCTCTGTATCCCTTTTCCTCCCCCAGAAAAGATTGTGAACCGTGGGCGTGGCCACACGGAGGGCCACCAAAGCCGTTCACAGCTGGAGACTGACCCCGTCCTACTGACAACCCAATTACCATCATCACCTGCTTTCCTGTGATGTAAATATAAATATAAGTTAGACTCGCCCACATCCGAAGGATGAGAAGCCTGAGACGTGTTATTTTTTAAGAGATAGGCAGTGGGGAAAAGTCACACTTCTGACTGCTCCAGGAGAATCTCCGAGGGGCCTGGTCTTCTGACTCTGCTCACCCCGATGTCTGTCGTGCTACAGGGAGGCAGGTGAAGCACTGTGCTCCGAATAACTCATAGTTTTGACAATTACACCTTTAACTCACTCTTCCTTTCTCCCCTCCCTTCCTTCCCCCCTTCCTTCCTCTCTCCCTCTCTCTCTTCCTCCTTCCTCTCTCCCTTTCGTCCCTCCCTCCCTTCTTCCCGCCTTCTCTCCTTTCCTTCCAGTTCACTGGGTATGGGAAAAACACTGATAATATCCGAAGGTTGCAAAATACCGTGCATCAAAATGAAGCCAAGACTCCAGGTCTGGCCGAACTAAATGGTCACACAACACAGTCCCGGGTCCGGGAGGAGAGCTGCGTGTACCGCTGTCTTAGCTACAAGACGCAAACACGTTTCTGGGTTTGGTTGGCACCCACGTCCTACAGAGACAGAGCCCGTTCCCTTTCGGACACACAGATGCACCAATTCTTTGGCTTCTGCTGATATAACTTGTGAAATCTTCTCTGAGGGGCTCTTATCTGGGTCAATTTTTCAGTCTTGCTTTTCCACCGGAACAAGTTTGTCCCAAGCAGCGTTTGCTGGTGCCTCTTTGCAGCAAAGCAATGTCAACACCGGCCCCCCAGCAGACCGCGTGCCCACACCCGGCTCTCTTGGCCCCGACACTCTGCACGGTTTGCACAGGACACGTCTGTGTCATGCTGGGCCCTCCTGTCCACCTCGGGAGGCATGCCGGTGTCCCTGGCCTCTACACACTAGTTTGCTAGCAGGACCCCCTGCTCCAGTTGTGATGACCCCAAATACCCCCAGTCATTGCCAGTTCAGGCAAGAGTGCCCCTTTTTATTTTGAAAGAGCTGGGGAATTTCGGGGGGGAAGAAGAGCTTTATAACTCCATGATCCCAGTAGCTCGATTCTCCAAAAGAGCGCATGAATGAGATATTTGACTTCTTCATTCGTTCATTCCAAGTCCGCCCAATTATTAACTCACTCATGTATTCTATGAAATAGTCATTGACTGTCTAATAGGTACCAGGCAACACCACCAGGCAACCACGTTGTGGATCTACTGAGCTTTGCGGTAAGATGGACACTGTTCGTCTTGTTTCGGTGGGTTTCTAGAGAAGTGGGGAGCGTGTGCACAGTGTTTTGGTAGAGGACACTCAGGGAGCTATGGGCCCCAGGGAGGGACATGGGGCCCCGCTGGGTCAGGGGTGGGGCGTGGGGATTAGAGCGCACCTTCTGAGCACAGAGCCTGGCTCCTTAAACGCCCCCCTCTCCCTCCCCCTGCCTGCCTCCAAGTGGAAGCCCTTCTCCCATTCAGGGCCCCCCCTGTTGTGTCTGGTGCCTGCGGCCCTTGGTTGCAGTGCTCTGCTGAGAACAGCAGAGAGCAGCTTGAGATCGTGGCTGGGCCAAGGCTGAGTCAGCCCGCTGCCATCGCCGCAGTCTGGAAAGATAACTAGCTCCTGGCGACAGGCAGGCCCTCCTTCCCTCACCTCTGCCGGTTTGCCGGCACGAAGCCCAGTTTCCTAGCCTTCTGACCTCAGCGGAATTGGCCGGGTCTGTGGCGAAATGGCCAGAGTTGGCTGAAAGGGGTAGTTATTCTATAGCCGGCCTTTGCTGTCAGACCTGCTGGGTGCTGCAGGAGGAATGCCATCTCTCTGGCTTCCTGCGAGCCTCCTGTGGGGTTAAGAACGTGGGGGAAATGACTTTGCAATTAGTTTCAGGCGAGTGGAAGGGACAGTCGCTCCCCATGTGGACACAGCCCAAGGTCCCAAGCCCGTCCCTTTTCCAGCCAATAATTGGACATTACTCTAGCTCGTGGCTGGCCTGAGAGAGGGCTTGGTTGATGGGGGCACAGTGAACTGGCTTCTCACCTTCCCACCCTCGTCAAAGCTTCCCTGTTCTAGCTTCTTCCCGTTGGGCAAAAGTAGTGCATTGCAAAGATTTGTTCCGAAGAAATGCTAAGAGATCATATAAATTTAATTTCTCATCCCCCCCCACCTCCACTTCCCCAAATCACTTAGCTGGTATCTCACTGGAAGCAAGCTCGTCCCCACTCCTCGTACCCCAAGAACACATTCAAGGGAATGTGTTTGCTCACCTAATGGGGTTTTTAGCTAAGTAGGGTTTCTCAACGTTTCTCAAAGACCACCTGCCTCAAAACTCCTACAAATATGGATTTCCACTGTGGGGCAGTGTCTACTGGAATTAGACACGTCCCTCCTCGGCAGCCCATCAGTCCCACACCCAAGTATGTGCAAGAGAATGCAAGGTAGGGATAAGGACATTTGAGCAGGGCAAGTCAAAGAGCCTGCAGCTGCGTTCGGTCTGGATGCCCATCAACAGAGGAAGAGGGGGGCACGTGGTCTTGGGTCCACACCCAGCCGTCACAGTGGACAGATTACCCTTCCAGATGGCAGCACGGCATTCGTCTTACCCACATGCTGAGGAGCAAGAGAAACTAGACACGAAAGAGGGAACACAACATGGTTCCCTTTATACGGAATTGGAGAACAGACTAAGCTAACCAGCGCTGCCAGCATAATGGCAGCCTGGGGGGAGGGGAGGGGCCATGGACTGGGAAAGAGCATCTGGAACGTTGGAACTGTTCTTCATCCAGACCTGAATGGTGGTTAGGCAGGTACACACATGTGTGAAAGAGCATGCAGGTGCACGTACATGTGCGGGTGTATTTCCTACACCACAGCCCATTTTTGCAGCACCACGATCAGCTCTTCACATTGCCTTCACAATACCTTCTAATATCTCATAAAATCTTCCAATATCTAATAAATCTTCTAATATCTAATAAAAGGATCTGGTTTATTATTTTTCTTTTTCAAGATATTTTGTCATTACTTTCTGTCTTTCTATGCATTCTTCGTGATCGGTTTCAAAGTTTCTTTGTCGTGTTAAAAATTACCTCGTTGGCCATGTCTTTATTATTATTACAGAGTTGGGTGTGTGCTTGCCGAACATATCTTATTTAGCGATACCTACATAGATGGTAGATCTACAAAGAACAGCAGAGCCATGATCAAATGGTTTAAGGAGGTCTGGAGTGAGGGCAAAGCTTAGCTGTGTTCTCTTCTGGACCATAAGCAAGGTGTTGGTTGGAGCTGTGGTCTCATCTGAGGCTCCACCGGAGAAGGATCTACTCCCCAGCTCATGTGATCATTGACAACACTTAGTTTCCTGCAAGCTGCTGGGCTGAGGGACTCAGTGTCTTGCTGGCTGTGGACTGAACCTGACCCCAGTTCTCAGCCGTGTGGCCAACACAGCACGTGATGGACGTTATCATCTTACTTAACATAATCACACACATGGCGTCACATACACTCCCTCACTTTCGTTATATTCTCTATGTCCAGAAGCAGGCCATGGGTTCTACCTACGCTCAAGGGGAGGGATCACACGAGTACATGAAAACCAGGTCATGGGGCACCTGGGTGGCTCAGTCATCAAGCATCTGCCTTCGGCTCAGGTCATGAACCCAGGGTCCTGGGATTGAGCCCCACATCAGGCTCCCCACTCGGCGGGAAGCCTGCTTCTCCTGCTGTGTCTCTTTCTGTCAAATAAATAAATAAAATCTTGGGGCACCTGGGTGGCTCAGTCGTTAAGCGTCTGCCTTCGGCTCAGGTCATGATCCCAGGGGCCTGGGATCGAGCCCCGCATCGGGCTCTCTGCTCTTCGGGAAGCCTGCTTCTCCCACGACCATTCCCTCTGCTTGTGTTCCCTCTCTCGCTGTGTTTCTCTCTGTCAAATAAATAAAATATTTAAAAAAAATAAA
>CM053604.1:3668102-3707305 GCA_028646535.1 Procyon lotor | reverse complement strand
AGTGTAGGAGGGTTCCCCTTTCTCCGCATCCTCGCCAACATCTGTCATTTCCTGTCTTGTTCATTTTAGCCATTCTGACGGGTGTGAGGTGGTGTCTCACTGTGGTTTTGATCTGTATTTCTCTGATGCCGAGTGATGCGGAGCACTTGGATTTCTTTTCCAGAGCGGAGTTTGCTTGACACAATGCAGCCAGTAAGCGTCTATTTATTGCCTTGCCTGAGGCTGCTCTTCAGAGTAGAATGCACCCCCAACACCACCTCTGGGATGTTTACGGCCCCAGGAGGTCATTCTGGGCTGTACGTTGAACACAGAGATCAAACGCAGACAGCCTGGGCAAAGCCGGGCCATCATCTGGGGTGTCAGCCTCACCGATGCTTCCCCCCCCCCACGGGCTCTGTCGCTTTCCCCTCCCTGGAGGGAGAACTTGGCTTCCCTTCACTTGGTGAGAGAAACTGGCCTCCTCACCCCAGCCCCACGGAGGAAGCACCTTTGCTTGCTCAGAGGTCCCCAACAGCGGCTTCTCAGGGAACAGAGAGAAGGACAGAAGGACAGGGACAGCAGCCCCAGGCGACCGTCCACTCCCAGCTCCCTGCAGCACTTGGATGTGCTGCTCCGTGTTTTTTCTCCCCATCCCCATGTTGCGGCCCATGCCTCGGCAGACCCAGGAGAGCGACTGTCCACTTTGGAAAGCTAAGGTACTTGTGGGTGTCCCCTCCAGGTCCACTGGTGCTTCCCCACCCTGAGCATTGTCACAAACCAGGAGAGGACGGCGTGCTGGCTGGAAGCGGGGGGGACGGGGCAGTCTGGCCGAACCGAGGCTCACAGGCCGGTGCTCCAGTCTTGCTACAGAAGCCACAGGGCTTTCCCTCTCCTGGCCGCGGGGGCGTGGACCCTGGGGGCATCCCCAGAGCTGCTTTGGGCCGAGGGTGAAGCCAAAGGCTCCAGGCACAACCCAGAGGGTGTGCGGCCAGGCCGGGAAGGCGAGGCCAGCAGCCAGGGCTCCAAGGTCAAGGGGATCTCGGAACCTTTATCAACCTGGCTGGGAGGAAGCCTGTAATCTTAACCTTCCAGGGAAGAGCCAGGAGACAGATTCAGAACTCTGCTAAGCACACAATTCGAAGGAACCCACACATTCTGTTTTTTTCCCTATTATGTTTCCTTAAAAGTTAGCTCATTGGTTTAATTCATTCTTTCCTTCAAGAAGCGAAGCGGCTCTCCTCGTTGATCTATTCACTCCTTGAAGTGGGGTATTGATTTCCTCCCATTCATCCTCCTGCTAATTAATTAATCAGCTAATTAATTAATTACAAATATTTATCAAGCCCCGTGTTTCAGACTGTATTCTAGGTGCCAAGCACAGCAGTAAACACGACTGCGAGGCTGAGCTAGGTTTTCAGGAGGAAATCGAACCCACCCCAGGCAATTCAAGGGACTTCCAGACGTTGTGGGTAGAGCTAGAAGGGCAGATGAAGAATGGCCGGGCTCTGCTGGCCCTGAGGGCAAGGGAAGGAAGTGGCCCTGAGAAGCTAGGCCGGGGGGAGCGGCCACCTGCAGGGACCTGCACCTAGGGACTCTCCTCAGGGACAGCGCTTGCCAGAGCTGCTCAATTGGCCGTTGGGGAGGGGGTAGCAGGGAAGACGCGCCCATCTCCTTGTCTTCCCATCCTTTGATTTCCCGCCCGCTTCTCTTGGGCTGACAGCTAGTTGCAAGGGAGTCAGCCAATGCGGACCCTCAGGGCCGGCTTCCCAGGGCAGGAGCAGGACAGGGAAGGTGGGGGCGGGAGCCAGGGAGGCAAGGAGAGTGACCAACAGGAGACTGGATCCCAGCTGTCTGGGCCACACATCCGAGCTGGAGGACAGAGATCAGCAAACAGGTAAATACTCGGCAGGGGGTGGTTGGTGCCAGGACAAAGGAAATCCGGGCAGGATAGATGGAGGTCATGGCAGAGGGGATTAATTACGAGCTTGCATTTTGTATCAGGGGTAGGGGGACCCTCTCCAATGGGTCCTATCTGGGTGGAGGCCAGAGGGAGGTAAGCTGAGAGTCCTTTGCCGATCTGGGGGAGGGTAGGGCATTTTCTGAGCGCGGGAGGGACGAGCCCCAACCTACACTATGAAGAGCATTGAGCTGCTCCGTGGGGAAGTGGGGGGCAGGGACAGGGGCAGGGAGAGCGGGCAGGATATGGTGGTACTGCCAAGACAGCTGGGACTAGGGCTGAATGAAGAGCAGGCACTGATGGGAGGCGGTCCAATTCTGGATCCGTGGGGAGGGGTGTGGGCAGCGGGAAGGATGTCGGTGCCACGCGTCAGGACAGGAAGACTGTGGAAGTGCTGTCTTGGGGCAGGAGGAGCAGGGAGGGCGGCAGGCTGCGGGCCTGGGTGAGTTCGAGATGCTGGTTATTCATCCCAGTGCGCCGGCTGAGCGCAGCCCGAGGGGCCCGCCCTGGCCTCCGACACATGACTCCCTCCAAGGGCTTGCTCGGCTAGGAACTGACCCGGCCACTTCATCGGCTTCATTGGGTCACCTTAATTCTGAAGCTCCTTTCAGTCCCCAAGCGCCCATGTCGCGTGGGCTGGCCTGGAACGTGGGACACCTGGGCTGGGATGGAACTCGGGAGTCCTCAGCACGCAGGTGGGATCAGAGCCCTCAGGGAAACAGGTGCAGACAGAGCCGGGCGAGGGGGAGGGGGAGCCCCAGGGAAGAACGTGTGGAAGGCGGCCAGAGAGGTGGGACAGAGCCCAGCAGCCGCTCGGATGAGCGCTGCTGCGTCTCGGGGAAGATCGGAGCCAACTGGCGCCTGGCCCACAGCCCTTCCTCGGACATCGAGGAGTCTCCCTGGAGTCTCCCCGGAGATCACGATTTCCCCGGGACCTGCTCCGTTCTGGTTTGTCAACTTTGGTCAAGCTGAATGAGAGGCTGGGAGGAACTCTGAATGAACAGCTAAGTATAAACATTTACTTGGACCTTCAGAATTTCATAAACAGTTGACTTACAAGTGTTAAAAATGGGTACAATGGACAAGTCTCCGCCAGGCATTATTAGGTCCACACATTATTAATTCCCTCATAGGGACGCATTGTCGTGCTTATGACGCCAGCTAGGAAGCTGAGCTCAGGGCGGTTACCCGAATTGCTGAAGGTCCCACGGCTGGCTGGGGGCAGTCACCGCGGGCGCCAGAGCCTTGCTCTTTCTGCCTAAACCAAACTCATGAGCCGGGAGGAGGGGCTGAGTCTTCAGACAGTCCACTCCCATTTTTTTGTTTTTTTTTTAAACAAGTCGATATTTCGAACTTACTCCAAAATGGTGATTAAACCAAGCAGAGGTCTGCCCACGTGTCTCCTTAGGTCAGAGTAAGAGTTCTCCAGGGCTCCAGGCAGACCCAAAGTAATACCAAGCAAACGTGCCGTAGGCACCCACGGAGAGACTGGGCATCCAGATTCTGGAAATATGCAGAGAACGTGGGAAGCGGGCAGCCAGAAAACCACCTGATTAGGAGGTCCCAGACTCCTAATCTCCTGGTGGGACCCCTGGCAGCCAATCTAAGCTGACCACTCTCACTGGAGCTTTCTGTGGGCAAGAGAGAGCTCAGCAGGCATGGTGATACCTCCGATTGGTACGTCACCAAATATGCATGGAGGACCTACTATGCGCTGGACTCTGTTCTGGGCCCCGGGACAACAGCAGCGATGAGAGACAAGGTTCCTGCCCCCCCCCCCCAAGCCTCATGGGGTTGCATTCTGCAGGGGAGAATAGGCAGGAGCCTCTAAGCGAATAGACAATAAAAGAGAGCATCAGGTATTAAGTATGTTGAAGAAAATAAAAGGTAATGAAAGAGAGAGAAAGAGGGAAGGCAGGAGAGAGAGGAAGAGGGAGTGGACAGGGAGAAGGAGGACGAGTCAGAAAGGGAGGCAGGGAGAGACAGACAGATACGGACAGATAGGCAGACAGGCCGAGGGGGCCGTGTGGGTTTGGTTTAGTCAGGGAGGTGAGAGAAGGCCATTCCAAGGAGACGTGATCCAAGTGAGCCAAGATCTGCAGGACAAGAGGGAAGCAGCCCCATAGTGGTTTGGGGACAGATCTCTGGGCAGAAGGAGCAACAGGTCCAAAGGCCCCCAAGATGGCAGAACCCAGGTGTTTAGGATGAAGGGATAAGGCCCGGGTGAGGGGTGTGTGGAGGCCAAAGGAGAGAGTGGAGTGAAAAGTTGGAGAGGCAGACATGGGCCTTGTCACTGGGGACCTTCAGGACCTTCTTAAGTCTGGAACCCAGGCCGGGAGGGGCCGATCCCTCACTCTTCTTGCATTACTTGGATGAACGAGGAGGAGGGTCTGACTCTGGGCACAGGGAAGGGCATGAAAGTCACCGGGGGCCGTAAGCAGAGTGGGTCCTGAGGGTTGGGTGTTTGCATACCAGTGAGTTGAAGTCTGGGGACGCGTCTGGATGAGGTCGACCAGGACAAGAGTGTGGGTGGAGCAGACTGGGGGACTTGGCAAAGGCCGAGTCCTGGGAGCCTCCACCCTCGGCGGCCTCGCAGGGAAGGAGGAGCCCCTGAGGGATAACCAGGCCAGCGTGTTGACTGGAAGACAGGACAAGGAAGTCTCCAGAAGGACCCGGAAGGAAGAGGAGTGGTCACCTTCCTCCAAGCTGCTGGGAGGCTCTAGGGAATTGACTTGTGACTTTGGATGATTGATGGTCTCACTAAGAGCGACTCGAACAGGGTGACGGGTCACACCCTCTGCTGGAACGGACTAAGGAGGCTCGGAGCAGAGACAGGGAATCCTCTGGGACAGTTCAGCGGAGACAAAGAGCAAGCGAGGGGGTGATAACAGAAGGCCATGGGGTCAAAGGAAGTGTTTTTTCCGTGACTGAGGTGAACTTCGCTTAACCTCAAATTAACCGTTTTCTACATTCACAGTGTTGTACAACGACCACCTCTGTCCAGCGCCAAAATATTTTCACCTTCCCCAAAACCAACCCATTAAGTATGGGCTTCCCATTGGCCCCCTCCCCCCCGGCCCGTGGCCACCGCGAGTCCCTGTAAGCCCCCATGGATCTGCCTTTTCCACACATTCCATCTAAATGGAATCATGAAACAGGTGATTGTTGGTGTCCAGTTTTTTCACCTCAGCCTAAGGTCTTCGAGGTTCCCCCCACGGTAAACATGTATCCGGACTTCATTCCTTTCCCAATGAGTAATCCAGGTGTGGATAGACTGCAACTGTGTATCCATTCATTAACTCACGGACATCTGACTGCAACTATGTATCCATTCATTAACTCACGGACATGGAGACTCTGCACATTCGAACTACTGCAAATAGCGCTGCTGCCCGCATTAGAGAACAAGTTCTGTTTGAACACCTGTTTTCGAGTCCCTTGGGGATTATACCCAGGACCGGTCTTGCTGGGTCCCAAGGTAATTCTATGTGTGCTCTTTGAGAAACCCTCAAACTGTTTCCCACTGTCGCTGAAGCAGTCGATATCCCCATTGGCAAGGCAGGAGGGCTCTAGTTTCTTCACATCCGCACAGCGCCTCTAGATTTACTTATCTACTTGAGAGAGTGAGGGGGGTGAGGGGCAGAGGGAGAGAGAGAGAAGGAGGAAGCAGGCTCCCCACTGAGCACGGATCCTGACACAGGGCTTGATCTCAAGACCCTGAGGTCGTGACCTGAGCCGAAACCAAGAGTCAGATGCTCAACTGACTGAGCCACCCAGGTGCCCCCCTCTTCAATACTACTTAGTTTAGTTTTTGGTTTTCGGTTGGTGATGTTAAGCCGCCTTTGTATATAGCCTAGGATGATCCAATAGGGAAAAAGTTAATGTCGCTGAAGGGAAACCGGATAATTGCTGGAAGGAGACCCTTGAGAAGGTGAGAGGGATGTGCCCACAAGACTCACAAGGCAGACCCTCCAAAGTGAGAAGTCTTTTTGGATGCTGCACTGCCAGGAGAGAGAGAGCAATGGGTCTGACACCAAAGTCCCAAGTCCCAAGGCTCACTCTGATCACTCCGATGGGCTTGTCCTCTCTGGAAGAGGGTTCCCCCACCCCCACCCCCCACTCCCGCCACCTCAGGATGGCAGTGATTAGAAGGTAGGCAGGGGGTGGAATGGGTGGTCTTGCTTTAAACATCAACTCTCATCCACAGGTCATGGTGCTTTAGGCAAGTGGGGTGACCTCGGAAACCCCAGTATGCTTGGCCACAGAATGGAGCTAACGGATTCTTAGTGACTGCTCTTAGGATTAAGTAAGGCTGTGCATAACCAGTGCCTAGCACACAGTAGGTGCTTACTAAATGCAGGTCCCTTCCACTCCCTTCCTTCTGACTCGATTGTGAACTACCCAATGGAAGCAGCCTTCTCAGGATCTGGCGCTGTGTTGGCTACATAACAGGGGCTCCACAACCACTTGAAAAAGAATAAATAAACAAGGATAAAAATAATAATTGACGAAGGGACTCCCCAAAACGATAGCAGTCCTAGGTGCTTGCTACACAGCAGGCAATTCCAAGGGCAGCATCTCGTTTAGTCTGCACAACGTGACCCTGAGATGAGCACTCTCTTAGCCCCACCTTGCAGATAGGTGACTTGTACCCGTAGGACGTGGCTGGGGAGTGGCAGGGCTGAGATTCGAGATCTGACATGAAATCCCAGGCTCTTAGTCATCATGGTACACTATCCATCCAGATACTGGTAAGCCAATGGTTGAATAACCCTGGCATTGAGAATGATCTGCTGTAGCTGTCAAGAGAGAGAGGCTGGGTGAGTGATTGGGGAAAGGGCTGGGCACCAGCTGGGTGACTACAGGAGCTTTGAAAAGCCTGGGGAGCAATCACCAGGTGCGTCTGCACTTCCTTACGCACAGCCGAAATCACCCTGAGCACAGAAATGTCTTCCTGGTGTGCAAACAGGAGGTTGGTTGCTAAAAACACCTGTGGCAGATGCTTCACAGGGATCAGGTGATTTCTTCCTGCTCTCCAGGCCACCCTTCTGTCAACCTCAAGGTTGGGAAACCGGGGAAATGGGATTAGCCATGAGCAGGTTACCTGGGTGCTCTGAATTGACGCCAAGGGGATTAGATGGGCTTTTTCAGGTTCCCCAGATGGTGCTCTCTCCCAGGACCTAAGCAAATGTCTGAACCGGGCACAGAGTCCCTTTTCCATGGTGGATGGGACTCCTGGAAGCCCATCTTCGCTTTCCATGCTGTGGGCTCTCTCTGCGAACTGGTCAGGAGGAGGCTGTGGGTGCCCTTGGCTCACCTTGGATCTTGCCCCACACTGCCCAGCTTTGTTCTTGGTTTCCTCGCCTCTCTGTCCCTCGCATCTCTGCACCCCTCTAGCCCTCCATTTATCTCAGAGTCCTGAAGACAGAGTAGCATTCGCACGTGGGCATCTACTTCACGCTAGAGGGAAAGGCATTCCTAGAATAACAACAACAGCAGTGCCCCCGAGTACAGCATCTCGGAGTCAATGGCGCTCATGTATTTCTCATCGGGCTGATCGCGCTCCTCCATCAACACAGTAACATGAGTAAACCCTTCATCCTGCTCCTTTGGGCTTAGGACCCGATCACTGTGCATCCACCTGGGTCCTGCTTTACAGCCATTGCCTGTCAAGTCACTTAACCCTCTGGCAGGTTAAGTGTCAGGCGGGTCCCCTGGCAGGTGGGTCCCCTGTGCTGGCCATACCCTCAGGGTAGCAAGAAGCCCTCCGACACCCAGGAAGGTCAGCCCAATCATCAGCAGTGGCTTTGAGGGAATACCTCCACCTTTGACTCTGACCCAGAACTTGTTGACCCTCACCTGGCAGGTTTCTGATATGCTGAGTTACCCCTCAGTAGTTCACTATTAATCATTTATCTCTCGCCAGTGGAGACAGGCTTCTCAGAATGTTTATAGGAACAGCAGGGTGCTGGTTAATCATTAATTCTGCTTTCTTTCATAATTTCCCAGGCTTATAACAGATTATATGGGGAGCTGGGTTATTTAGGAAGCATATGCTCTTTGCTCTTCAGACTCTTAACAGGCAAGGGAAGCTCAAGGAACCAGGTGAGTTATGCTCACAGGCTTGGATCAGCTTTGAGGATGATTTCAAGAGTCTCTGAGACTCTCGTCTGAGCAGCTGGAATAAGGGAATCGAAAAGTGAGGAATCTGAAATTTAATTTGGTGAAGATGAAGTGAGAAAATACACATGAAGGGCTCAGCATGGTGTCTCATCAATGTTAACATACAAATGAAACTGATTATGAGTGATCGTGGCTAAGGCAATCATTCCGATGGCTGCTACTCCAGTAATCTCCTTCTGCTTGCCCCCTTCCTGCCTCCCTCCCTCTCTTATTCCTTTCTCTCTCTCTCTCAAAGCTGCTCTCTCTATTTTCCACTTTCTCTTTCAATATGTTGTTTTAGGGTTCGCTTTAGCTCCATGCCAATGTCAGCAAAGACCTCACCCTGAAAATTAAGAATAAAGTCATAGGCAAGTATTACTCAATCAAAAACGTGGGGGGAGTAGGAAGTATATGGATTTCCAGGTGACAGGCTGTCAGCCAGGGGCTGGACCACACACGGGGCAGCACCTGCAGGCATTTCCCAGGAGGGGCCTCCTGCCTGCGTGAGCGGGAGGACAGGCTCACCTGTGCCCTCGGACTAATGTCAGCAGCGCCTTTTCTTTGCTCTGTCTGCCTTCCACCCAACATAGGCTTGCGAGCCACAAGGTGACTTGAAGCTGTCTGGGCTTAGATTCACCCTCTGTGACAGGCTGGGTGGCTAAGGATACTTCTCCAAGGCTTGCTTGCTTTATTTCCAACATGGCTGGCCATCACCTTCGCCCCATGGTGCCCACGAAACTTTTCTTATCAGGAGCAGAGGTGATTTTCTAAATATTTAATCCCAGATACAGCCGAGGGGGAGCGGCAATCAGATTACCAGGAGCAGAGCTCTGGGGCACCATTGGGGTAGGCTTTAACCCTGTAGCTGCTGGGCTGAGGCAGGTGGGACCCCTGAGGGCTGGCGATGGTTATTGATGGGGGCAGCGAAGTTTGAACTTGTAAGTGGCATGGCCGCACCCGTGGGCACTGGCAGAGTGTGAGATTGCAACAGCAGCACCTTCCGCATTCTTACTGCCGACTGAGAAGATGGGGAGCTAGCGGTTTTAGAACCTCGCACCGAGTGTCTGTTTATACTGTGTTCTATTTATTCGTTTTTCTATTTCAGCCTTTGAGAATTATTTTGAGGCAGTTTAGGGTTCTCTACTCATATGCCAGATGGTTCCCCCTCCTTTTTTCTCGTAACCAGTTCCAAGACACCATCTCGGAATAGCACTCCACGGGGACCTGACAAATGAATGACCTGTCTGTGCCCCACAGAGACCGTTTGCTGGGCGTCCGGCGATGGTGGGGACCATTTAGCATTTACCATGTGCTTCACATACGTGGACTCATTTGATCTTCACAGAAGCCCTATGACCTATGTCCTGCTGTTCTTCCTCACTTGACATATAAAGAAACAGAGGTACAGAGAGGTTAAGCACTTTGTCCCAAGTCACACAGCCAGAGAGCTAGAGATGGGTTTGAACTCACGGCTCCCTGCGGCATGAAAAGCACGCTGTTTGCACCTGGCCTTGTGCTGTGCGGTGGGACGTGATGTCTCAGGGACGACGAGGTCATTGTCAGTTCTGTGGTGGTCTCTGTAGGGAGAGGCTGAGGGTCTCCCCTTTAAGGCTCACCTCCTCTGCACGACTATTCCTTCTGGAAAAACGAAACCACTTCCTTCTGTGTATGGGAAGGAGGAAAGGCTAAGGGGCGGCCAAAGGACCATGAGAATGGCCTGAAAAGCGAGGTCCGGTGGGCTGGAGGGTCCCGGGGTACGCGCTGGGATGAGACAGGCAGGGTCCCTCAGGGGTGGGGGGACCCCTCGCGTGCTGCCCGCAGAAGCTCACCAACCAACATTCCTGTGAGGCCAGCTCAAACGACTTCTGGATCTCAGAACCCGTCATCCTATCAGAACTAAATATTCTTCCAGAATTGTTTTTTTAAGTCTACTTGACACCTTAAAGACTTAATTAAACATTTTTAAAATTTAAAGCAATTTTTTTAAACTCGCTTTTCTAGTTATAGAAGCGTGTGTGTGTGTGTGTGTGTGTGTGTGTGTGTGTGTGTGTGAAAAATCGGAAAAGCCTAGGAAAACAAACCAGAATAAAATGGGCTAAAATATCACGCTGAGTAGGAACTGCTATCCATTTTGCTCTTTCCAGAGAGTCTATTTTCGCTTCACATAAATATGTGACGCGTCCTCTGCTCAGCTCGGCAGCCTGGGCTCCTGCTGCCCCCCTGCCCTGGGCTGGGCCCGGCCCCCGGGAGCCCCTCTGTATGCTCTGCCCAGATGGGCTTTTCTAGAATGGAGGCTCCATGAAAGCAGGCCGAAGTCTTTATGCTCTTACGTAGGTTTTAGGAGCTTAACGAATAATTGTGGAATAAATAACTTCATGTATCAACATTTAAAAAAATCTTATTTTTATATGAAAAAACACATGGGCATAGTTTAAGTCCTTATTGCATATAATAGCATGGATTTGTTAGTAGGTACATTTACTTTTAAAGCTAATGGATGTTCTTTTATATATCTTTCTCCATCCAGTAAGATTATGAGCATTTTCCCACGATGTTAAATATTCTTTCACATAATTTTTAAATGCTGCGTGAGTTTCCATATATGGGTGTACCCTAACTTCTGTAAACTTTCCTGTTAGATGTTTTTTTTCTATAGTGATTACCTATTTGTTAACAATCACAGGCTGAAATCTGTGCGTGTTTTTTATGACTCCTTTCGCATGATTTTTTATAAATGGAGTAGTGGGGCCAAAGGGCCTATGTATTTTTTTTTTTAAAGATTTTATTTATTTGGCAGAGAGAAACACAGCGAGAGAGGGAACACAAGCAGAGGGAATGGTAGCAGGAGAAGCAGGCTTCCAGCCGAGCGGAGCCCGATGCGGGGCTCAATCCCAGAACCCTGGGATCATGACCTGAGCCGAAGGCAGACGCTTAATGACAGAGCCACCCAGGCGCCCCGGGCCTATGTATTTTTTATGGCTCTAGAAACTTATTTCCAAACTCCAGGAAAGCGGCACATTTTTCTACTTCTGTCTTGCCAGCGATTACAATTTCGGGGACTGTTTCCGATTTGACAGGGAAGACTGGCACTTCGTTTTAATAAACTCCACTTTTATTTTCACGTCTCAGGGACAGAAATTTTGGTGTTTCCCAGATCTTCTCCACCATAACAATGACCCTCTGGATGAGAATGTTCTGGGGGAGGGGCCCTTATTTGATAAGCAACACGGCAAGTGCAGGAAACCAGATGTCCAGCCCCGCCATCCCGCAGATGGAGATGCTGCAGCCAGAGAGGAGCACGGAGATGCCTCGGTCCCCAGGGGAGCTGGGCACTGCTGTCCCGGTGTCCTCAGCATGCAACCCCCCCCCATTTGGGGGCCACCTCCTCTAATTACCCATTGGTGATAACAAGTATCTAATGACTTCTTCCTTTTTTTCTCTTTCTCAGGATCAAGGAAACACAGTCCAAAATCTGAAAAATAGACCATGAAGTGCAGTGACAAGGACTCAGCAGATTCCAAAGACAATGATTTGGCGAGAAAGAAATTGGTCAGTCCTGGTTTCCTTCTCTCTCCCTATTCTGGTGGCGCTGGGACGGTCCCTCCTGGCCCAGGCAGAGGCGAGGTCGGGCGGAGAGGACAGAGCGTGGGAGAGAGGCAAAGGTGTGCAGGAAGTTTCCACGTGAATGGGAAAGTGTGTAATACTAGGCACAGGCCCCTGATCGTATTGTATTTTGGTTGATGGTGACTGTCCCATCTGCTGGTGGCCTTCGGGACCTGGGGAGGCGGTTTCCACTCCAAAAGTCATTTTGCAAACGAGAGGACACTGCTGTGTGAGAGTGATGATGTCGCGGTCCTTGAGGATACACGGGAGCCCCTCCCTCATCCCAGCACAAGGCACAGTCGTCCTGCCCCTGCCCCCGAGGCTCTCCCTCCTCAAGGATCCTTGCGCCTTCTCTTAAACCAGGCTCAAAAACCAAAGCAGCATCTGCTCTGCGTGGGGCCCTTACGGGTCTCTCCTTCTCTCATCTCGGCCGCATCACAGTGAAGACATTGCCGCCCTCATTCTGCAGGCGAGGAGCTGCGGCTCAGGCAGGGATGAAGCCCCTTGTCCAAGGCTACGTACATAGCTAGTTTGAGGGGGAGCGGTCTGGAACCCTGGTCCCTTTGTGCCCCATCTCCTGTGATTAGTGCAGAAGCAACCAGGACTCGGAAGAAAATATGTCCAGATTTTTAATAAACCTTATTGAGCCGGACAAAGATCCACCCAGATGTGTTTATCAAACCGCCAGGGAAGTGTGGCAGGTGGAGAGTGATTGTCCCCATCCCCTGGGCCATCCCCCAGGGGGGGCCCAGCCTCCGCCACGGGTCTTCCAGGGCCGTGGCAGAGTCATGTTAGATCAACAGTCATTCCCTCCGAGGACGCGCACGTGAGGTGGTCTAGGCATTTGTCACGGGGGAAGCCGTGCGGTCATCTCAATCATTCTGCTCAAATGATAGTCAATTAAAAACACTCCCCTTCTTTCCCTTTCCTGCCCTGTCCTGGTAGAGAATTTTCACCTTGTCTGAGCTGGCTTTCTAGCTTCAGGACACCATCCAGAGGACAGTCCGAGTTCAGTCCCAGAAAGTACCTACTTGGCCCTTTCCCCGAGCGAGGTGGGAAGAAAAGTGGGAACCAAAGAGGCTCGGGACACTGGGTTAGCCCGCTCAGGCCGCCGTGACCTCACCTCGAGGCTGGGGGCTCGAACAAGAGCGATATGCTTTCTCACGGCCCTGGAGCCTGGAGCCTGAGATCAAGGATGTTGGCGGGGTTGGTTCCTTCTGAGGAACGTCCTAGTGACGTCATCTTATCTCACTCTCCTCTTTAAAGACCCTGTCCCCCAATACAGTCCCCTTCGGAGGTGCTGGGGGCTGACACTCCACCGGATGAATTCGGGGAGGGAGACATGCTCCACTCCACAAGAGACACACACAGCACCTGCCCTTGGTGAGCTCCAGTCCAGACGGAAAGGTACATATGAGGACCGACACTTGTAAGCGAGGATGGTCACAGCCCGTGTAATTGTGAGCGGCATACAGAACACAGAGGGGCGGAGAGGCCCAGTGGAGTTTCGGGGAAGCTGGTGAGAAAGCGGAGTGCCAACAAATGCGCAAAGTTATGGGTAACCAGAGGGCAAGCCTGAGCAAGGGCCAGGAGAAGCCGGCAGGAGTAGGTACTCAATAAATAATAAATGTGTGCAGGTAGGAATAAGTGTCAGATAGGGGTGATCAGGCCTCAGCCCCAGCACACCTGAGAGCATCTGTCTGTCTAAGGGCCACATCCTTTTTTTTTTAATTTTTATTTTTTCAGTGTTCCAAGATTCATTGTTCAGGCACCACACCCAGTGCTCCATGCGATACGTGCCCTCCTCAATACCCACCACCAGGCTCGCACAACCCCCCACCCCCTCCCCTCCAAAACCCTTAGTTTGTTGCTCAGAGTCTACAGTCTCTCATGCTTCGTCTCTCACACCGATTTCCCCCCATTCACCCCTCCCTTTCCTTCTCACAGTGCCCTCCATGTTTTTCCTTCTGTTCCACACGTAAGTGAGACCATAAGATAATTGACTCTCTCTGTTTGACGTATTTCACTCAGCATAATCTCTTCCAGTCCCATCCATATTGATACAAAAGTTGGATATTCGTCCTTTCTGATGGAGGCATAATATTCCATTGTGTATATGGACCATATTTTCTTTATCCATTCATCTGTTGAAGGGCATCTTGGTTCTTTCCACAGTTTGGCAATTGTGGCCATTGCTGCTATGAACATTGGGGTCCATGTGGCCCTTCATTGTACTGCATCTGCTTCTTTGGGGTAAATACCCGGTAGTGCAATTGCAGGGTCACAGAGTAGCTCTATTTTTAATTTCTTGAGGAATCTCCACACTGTTTTCCAATGTGGCTGCACCAACTTGCATGAGGGCCACATCCTTGATAGGGTTAATTTTCTCAGAGTGACGCCACAGGCTGAGCAAACGTGGGAATGGCACCAGCTCCCCCAAATGTCACTTCTTCCCTGTCACGCCCACCTAGAGGCTCCTCCAAAGGCTGCCCGAGGACTGGTGATATCATGGGTGTGAACACATTTGGCCAAGGGTGAAGCCGCGTAGAGGCGTTCCGTGAGGGGCAGGACAGGGATGCGTAGGCAATGGGAAGTTCCAGTAATGGCCCTTGGATCCAGGGAGGTGCAATGCATCATGTTCACCCCCAAGAGACCCAGCTTGAGCACTGGAACAGGTCTTAGCAACTGTCCCATGACAGCAACCTGTCTCCAGACCTCCCCTTTTACTGCAGAGGATGCTAGTTCCCTAGAGGGGCCCAGACCTTTTTACCCAGAGTATGCACGATGGTACTTGGTGAGAAAAGGGTGAGAGCATTTGGGTCCGGATATAGCACGTTATCTGGGGACAAGGTGATTTCAAACATTCTAATGAATATTCATCGTAGGCTTGCGGGTCTCCTTCTACCCCTGGGATCTGCATCCCCTCCGGCTTCTGGTCTCAGAGCTCAGATTCAGCAGGTCTCGGATCAGGGAGGCTGGGGCAGGCAGGTGCATGGGGATCCCTCTGACAGGGGCTCAAGGTCATGCTGGGAGCCCACTGCTGGCCTGGGGATGGGCTGTGCTCCGAGGACAGGGCCTTTGATGCTGGCTGACTTTGGAAGCCTTCACAGCGCCACGGCGTCCCAGACATCAGGGGATGCCCCCCTGCACTTTATACCCAACTGTAGTTGCATATTTGTGTTGACCTCCTGGGGCCTGGAGCCTACTGAGTTTTCAACCCCAATGGGAAAGCATGGAACAATTTTAAACAGCGGAGGGTCGGGGAGATCACCTGATTCTGTTTGAGTTTTAGCGAGATCAGGTGAGCGCCCCCTGTTATCAATGAGGAAGCCAGGGAGAACACACCAAGGGCCTGAGCTAAGGAGAGGGAGGAGGAAACGAGGAGGAACATAAAGTCCCCATCAGGACGGCACCGTGCGGGTCCCCGGGACACAGGGAGGCAGCTGTCCTGCCCCTTCCCCGCCCCTCCCCATGCCTCAGACCCCTGCCATGCCCAATTACTCTGCTTCCCCACTTACCCTAGGGCATCTCTGCTTGTGGGTTGTGGCACCTGCTCTCTTACCCCCCACCCCTTCTCCCTGCATGGTCCCCGGGTTTACTCAGGAATACCTCTCCCAGAGGGTCTTTCGTGATCCAGCCCCAGTTTCAATGTCTGTGATCCACTGAACCTAGTTTGCTTGCTTCTTGTCTTGTGGTGGACTTGATGCCTGCCTGGCCTTCGGGGGGTTCTGCACTCCCCAAACACACCTTTGCCCGCTGGCCTCAGTACCTGCCTTCTGCCTGTGGGAGCAAATGGCCGGGGCAGCTGTCCCAAGCCCGTCATGATTAAAGGTCCTTCTCTGACATCTGGGGCAAATTGGCCACGTGGTGAATCAATTCTCCTGATGTCGAGTCTGCGTGGAGGGGTCTTGCCTCCTTAATGCTTTCCCTGAGCCAGCCCGGGGTGGGGGGGCGAGGAAGAGGTCTTCCCTGAGGCAACGCTGAGTGAGCAGGACAGAGTCATGACCGAGGGACAGACCCCTTTTCTTCTGAACCCAGAGCCTCCCCGTTTGTTGGTGGGTGGCAGGGCAGTCACGCGCACGTTCGGCACCGTGTGTTTTCTATCTGAGCCTGAGAATCGCTGCTGGGTGGACCATCCGGGTGGGATCAGTCTTCTGCTTTGCCCTCGTAAACGCCGTAGCTCAAAGAGGCAGAGTGACTTGGCTAAGGGCACGGTTAGAGAGACAGGGTGGGGACCTCACCAGGCCTCCCCTGCCACCAGCAACGTTCCCTTGTGTCCCGATCCTTCTGCAGGCACCCTGGCTTTGTGCCTGGTGCTCCCTCGCTGCCCGCGTTTGGGAGGGAAAATCAAAGGTGCCAAATGAAAAACCCGTGCCCTGGCAGGTGATGCCCGAGAAGGCAAGTTTCCCTTCCAGGCCTCTTGGGCTGCTGCTGTGACTGAGAACCGGGGGAAAGCCCATGGTGCCCGTTTCCTGTTCAGACAAGACAGAACTGCCGCGCGTTTCCTGCCAGGCCCCCGCCCCCTTGTGGACTCTGACTCCTGCTCAGAGATGCCCTGGCATGGCCCGAGGCTGGAGGAGCATGGACTCCCGGGCCTGGGCTCACGCAGGGGCTGCTGAGCATGGCCGTGCCCAGAGAGGGACACCGGGCAGGAGGACCAGAAAGGTAAATGCAGAAACCGGCCTCTGGACTGTGCCACAGGGCTCAGAGGCCCAGTGTGGGCGGCCGTGCCTGCCTCCCTCCGCTGCCCGGAAGGCCTGGGGCCCTGGGTCGTAGCAGCCTGCCGTGGGCGCTGGCATCCTGGTCCCCGTGACCTTGGCCGTGGAGCTCCCACTCTGGAGCTGTGGTTTCCTCTGGCAACGTGGCCGTGCTCATGAAATGAGGCCACGGCAGAGAACGGCCTCACATGGGCTGGGTGGTGTCCACGTTTCCTTCCCCGCCCCCGCAGCTGGTACCCTCTGTCCCTGGGGCAGGTGATGAGAGGGGGTGGGTACCGGCTGGCCAAGCGGGGGCAGGGGCTCCAGGGAGAGGCCCCCACCTGTCCTTCTCTATCCTCCGATGGGTGCAGACAAGGGGCCAGTGATCGGGGCTGGAAGCAAGGGGGCCCAGGGACAGAAGGCACCCAGGACAGCCCGGGGAGTCAGGAGGAGCGACATCTGAGCCGAGACCCAGAGGATGAGAGACTATGGAGAATGGGCGTCTTGTCCGAAATGCAGTTCTCTTCTGTTCCATGCAGTTCAAGCCCCCCCACCCCCCCGCAGGAAAAGATTCTGGCCCCACCCTGGCAATGTCCAACTCGGTGGCTTATAAACCTCCTTCCACACCTCCATCCGATCACTAGCACTTCCCGAAGACCTCCTCGGCAGCAGGCTTGGTTCCTGGAAGCAAGACCCCCACCCTCAGAAAGTAAGACCCTTGTCCGCTGTCCAACATGTGCTGCTAACACTCACGGGCTCAGCGTTAACTCAGCAGGACAGCCCAGGAGGTGGGGTCTGTTATCATCCCCAGTTTCAGATAAGAGCCCTGAGTCACGGAGCAGCTCTGTAAGTGGTCCAAGGTTACAGTGCTAAGTGGCAGAGACCGGGAAAGGACAGACCTGAATCATAGAGAGGTGTCAACCTGAAGAGGCAGAGCTTTCCGATGAGCTTATGGAAGGTTTGGAAAGGACGCTGGTCATGGGTCTTGGATATAAAAGTCTCTAGAAGGGAGAATTCCGGGCGTATGTAGCCGCATGGGCCAGGCCAAGAGCAATCGCCATTCTGTATGGTGGGGCCAGAGGGAAAGCAGGAAGCGTAAGCCTTTTGGAACCCTCCCTGTGTGCATGAAACATTCTAAACATCCTTATCCAGCGACGCGGCGAGTCCTCAACCACCTAGACCAAAGGTGCAGCTCTTGGATCCATTTTCCATCTGGGCAAACTGAGACCCAGAAAGGTCAAGAAATGGGCTCGGGTTCCCACAGCTGAGTGGCCGGAACGTATACTGCATCCCGTGCTAGAGGAGACTGCCGGGGGGGGGCAGAGCAGGGAATTGGCTGTTGGGGTCCCGCTTTCCCCTCCAAACGGTATTTGACGGGCACGGTTCCAGGAACTGTGGACTTTGTTTGTTTGCCACTGTATCCCTGGAACTTTATTGGGGCCTGGCCAAGAAGCGCACACACGTTCCAGGATAGCAGAGAAAGTGGCTTCCAAGAGCACCTGGGTCCCCTCCAACTGGAGATGGGCCCATGTTTCTCTGGCCAGCTTCGGATGGCAGCCCTGCCCGCCTCCAACTCCTGCCGGCTGGTCGACTTTTGCCAAGGGGCCCAGATGCTTCCGCTCCAGGGCCCTGTCCTGGATTGTGACCATCCTTGGGTGAGGCCAAGGGATAGGATCACCTGGAGGCAGAGGCCACGTCCTCCAGGCTGAGCCCTGTGTGTCTCTGCAGGTCCTTGACCTGGGGAGCTTGCAGCGGTCTGCGGATGGACGGCTGAGTCTGGACCAGCACGTGCAGGGGTATGTGTGCACGTGTGAGCGCGTGCACCCCTGTGCTGCTGTGAGCAGCCTCAGGCCCCGAGACACTGCCAGACGGAGAGGCAGCGGGGGAGAGGCGGTGTGGTGCAGCGGGAGACGGCATGGGCTCCAGCCCCCACCCCAGACAGCACCACGGATACCCCTGTGCCTGCTCGCTCACCCACAACCTCAGGATCAAACAGTACTGATCTAAGGATTCCACGGGCGTAATACCCAGGACAGTGCCTGGCCCGTACCTCTCGTAAGCGCCAGCTGCTTCTGCTGCCTGCTGAGTCTGGCTTTGCTTTTTTGCTCCTATGTGGTTCAGAAAGTAGTCAAATTCAGTGGAAATAATAGTACGTGGTTGCTTACAGAGTACTTGCTAAGGACGTTGGGTCTGTAAGACACTAATCTGGTGCAGCCGTTGAACCGTCTGGTGCAACCCCGGGGGCTGACGGAACTCCCTGAGGGCTCCTGCCAGCACAGGGGGGCCTGGACGGGCAATTCCCCTGCCAGCCGGCTCCTCTGGCCCTGGGGATTCTCTGGGGCCGCCTCCCCAGACGAGGGGACAGCCCGGGTATGTCCTGTGAGCCCTAGCTCTGTGCCCGACTGCCGGATCTGACGTGCTGTCCTCCCCTTTCCCAGGACTGGTCCTGCTCGCTCATCGTGGCCTCTCTCGTGGGCGCCTTCGGCTCATCCTTCCTCTACGGGTACAACCTGTCCGTGGTGAATGCCCCCACTCCGGTGAGTGCCCCTCCACTGTGGGATGCGCCCAACAGAGGGCGCTGTGGACGCGTGCTAGCTCCTGGCCCGGATGGTACCCCATTCTGCAGACCTTGGCAGGCCGGTTCTGTGCCAGAACTTTGCCAGAGGGTCTAGGAGGGGGATAGAGAGAGTGAGACCAGCCCCCGCCTCGAGGGGAAGATGGGAGACACAGAAACAGGCAAGGTCACAACATGGGGTTTGAGGTCCTTGTGGGAGTGTCCTAGGAGAGTGCAGGGCAAGGAGAGGGGTCTTTGGAGGTCCCAGGGGCTGATCCTGAGGGTCTTATTCTTGGGCATGGAATCCTAGGAGTCACGGAGAGACCTTATGCATAGGTGTTTTCCTGATGTTCTTTTTGTGTTTATGGCTTTTAATCACAGCTAGAGGTCACTTGGGAATCTGTTGGTAAAGATCCGTTGTTGGCTTTTGTTTTTGTCTGGAATCAAGACATTAGGTATGTCAATCAAGAAGACGCTGTAAAGCAACCAAATGTGTTTATTTGGGGGTCTTAGGGCTTGCAGCGTGGGAGGGGCAGAGAGCCCCGCGATTGAGATTGTGCTCGGAATTGCAATGGGGAGTGCAAGCCTATACAAGCAAAACCCACCGGGTTGGGTAATTTGCTTTGCAGGAATTGCGATCGGTGTGGACAGAGCTTAACTGACCACCTGATGCAGGGTTGGCTCTGTTGCTAACGGGTGTTACATTATCTCTAGTTTGGTCCGGGGTAGAGGAGGTCTTCTGAGAGGCGGCCAATGTGCAATTAGCAAGTCATAATGGACAAAAGTCAAGGGGCGCCTGGGTGGCTCAGAGGGTTAAAGCCTCTGCCTTCGGCTCAGGTCATGATCTAGGGATTGAGCCCCACATTGGGCTCTCTGCACAGCGGGGAGCCTGCTTCCCCCTCTCTCTCTGCCTGCCTCTCTGCCTACTTGTGATCTCTGTCCTTGCTGTCAAATAAATAAATAAAATCTTAAAAAAAAAAAAAAAAAAAGTCGAGAGTTCATGGTGTTCCCAGAATTGAAACAGGAGCCCACGGGCCCTGCTTCCTCTGTACCCTCCCCACCCTATTTTGAGTGGCTCCCTTAGCAATACTTCCCTTTTGGAATATTTTTCCAGGCACAGTTCCCCAGGCCCTCCTAACACCTCCCTGCTGGTTTGCAGATTTGGTTTGGTTCTACCTGCCTAGACTATTAGATCTGCGTGCTACCCATTCCTGGAGGTGCTGGCTTCTGCTTGACCTACCTCCACCCTTGAGGGTAGAGTGGATGAAGGGTATGAGAAGGAAGGCTTCCTGGAGGAGGTGATGCCTCAGCTTTGTCTTAAAGTTAGGGCAAAGGCACAGAGGCTTGAGATCTGTACAATGTTTGCAGGAATGCAGGTATGATGCAGTTGGAGCACGGGATGCTTTTTGGGGAGCCCAGGACAGAAACTAAAGGGGCAGATAGGAACCAGGCTATGGACCTTCCTGGAGGCTTTTTGGGCTTTTCCTTGTTTGGGGCCTAGCATCCCCACGTGCAAAATGCAAGGGAGCCTAGACCATGGGTCTCAAAAGTGTTCCCATGAGCCCTGGACTTCGTAGAGGTGCCTTTTAAAAATTCAGATGTCCTTCAACAGTCCCGCAATGTCTTTCAGAGCTGGTTTGTCCAAATTAGGACCAAAAAAATTAGTGCCTATGTATGCAACAGTAGTATAGAAAAAATAATTACATCATTACATCTGTGCCAGTGTGTCTACATATGTGGAAGAAGAGGGAAGTTTCCAAATCATGCTACTGAACCCTTCCTGTTCAGTATTGTTACCAACTATTTGGACAATAATTCAAAGTAAGTCTTTGTTCACAATAATTCAATAGGAAGGACATCTATTGTATTTCTCAGTTGATGAGCTGGGTGAATAATGAATGTTTTAGGAAACGAAATGTGTTAGAATCATGTATCTGGATAGTTCTGAATTTTTTTTTTTTTTTACTCTGTTAACTCTTGTACATTTTGGGGTTTCTTTATTTTTTTTAAGATTGTATTTATTTATTTGAGAGAGAGAGAGAGATCACAAGCAGGAAGAGAGGCAGGCACAGAGAGAGGGGGAAGCAGGCTCCCTGCTGAGCAGAGATGCAGGGCTCGATCCCAGGACCCTGAGATCAGGACCCGAGCCGAAGGCAGAGGCTTTAACCCACTGAGCCACCCAGGCGCTCCATTTAAGGGTTTCTGTGTAAGTTCATTTGAAAACAGGATTCTGCTGTCATTGTGACGTCATCCTGACGTGGGGACCGAGTTGCCCATCCTCGTCTTTAAAAGCAGACTAGAAGTTGACACTCTTGCTTTATCTTGACAGTTCAGCAGGAACTCCAGCAGAGGGTGGAGAACCTTTGCCCTCATGGTTTGTGGAGCAAGAGGCCCTGTGAAACTTGAACTCTGAATCCAATGATGTAGGTAGAAAAATACCCAAGTTCACGCCCCAACTGTGGGAACAGGAGGAAGAGCGCCTCTGTGGTTCATCCACTTAAAACTCATTGTTAATTAATAGACTTTATTTTTTAGAGCAGTTTTAAGGCAGCTCACAGTAAAATTGAGTGGAAAGTACAGGGAATCTGCCCACATCCCTTGTCTCCCCGGCACACCACTCCCCCCACTATCAACATTCTGCCCCAGAGAGATACATTTGCTGTCATCAGTGAACCTGCCTCCGTTCATCTTCATCACGCAAGTCCAGGGGTCACATTTAAGGTTCACTCTTGGTGTCGTGTATTCCAGGAGTTTTGAGAAATGTGGAATGACAGGTACCCACCGTCGTGGTATCTTACAAAACAATTCCACCATCTAGAAATCCTCTGTTACCCCCAGTCCCTTTTCTCTCCCTACTAACCCCCGGCAACTACTGATCTTTTTACTGTCTTTGTACCTTTGCTTTTCCAGGATGTCTTACACTTGGAATCATACAGTATGTGGCCTTTTCAGACCAGCTTCTTTCACTCAATATTATGCACTTAAGTTTCCTTCCTTCATGTCTGTGTGTGGCTTGAAAGCTCATTTGTTTTTTAATGCTGAATAATATTCCACCGTCTGGATGGACCCATGTCTTGAGGCATTCACCTGTGGAAGGACTTCTTGATGGCATCTAAGTTTTGACAACGATAAATCAAGTTGCTATAAACATCCATGTGCAGGTTTTTGTGTAGACAGAAGTTTTCCGTTCACTTGGGTAAATACCAAGGAACACGATTGCTGAATCGTATGGGAAGAATATGTTTAGTTTTCTAAGAAACTGACAAATCATATTCCTAAGTGACTGCACTGTTTTGTATTCCCAGAAGCAATGGATGAAGGTTCCCATTGCTCCCCATTCTCACCAGTATTTGGTATCCTCAGAGCTTTGGATCTGAGATGATCTAATCAGCATGTCCTGGTATCTCATTGTTTTAATTGTAATTCCCTAATGACATATGATGTTGAATACCTTTTCCCATGTTTTTGAAAAGATAGGAATATCTTTTCATATGTTTATTTGTCATCTGTGTATCTTCTTTGGTGAGATTTCAGTTCAGATTTTTGCCCATTCTTTAATCGGATTGTTTGTGTCCTTATGGTTGAGTTTTAAGATTTCATTACATATTTTGGACAACAGTTCTTTATCAGATGTGTCTTTTGTAGGTATTTTCTCCCAGGCTGTGGCTTGTCTTCTCATTCTCTTGACATTGTCTTTCCCAGAGCAGAAGTTTTTAATTTTATTGAAGTCCAGCTCACCAATAATTTCTTTCATGGATTGTGCCTTTGGTGTTATCTCTAAAAAGCCACCACCATGCCCAAGGTCATCTAGATTTTCTTCTAGGTTGTTTTCTAGGAGTTTTATACTTTTGTGTTTTACATGTATGTCTGTGACCCATTTTGAGTTAATTTTTATGAAGGGTATAAAGTCTGTGTCTGGATTCTTGTGTGTGTGTGTGTGTGTGTGTGTATCTATTGTTCCAGCACCATTTGTTGAAAAGACCATCTTTGCTCTATTGTATTGCCTTTGTTCTTTTGCAAAGATCAGTTTATCATATTAATGTGGGTCTATTTCTGGATCCCTTGTGTTCTACTAACCTATTTGTCTGTTCTGTCACCAATACCATGCTGTCCTGATTACTGTAGCTTTATCAAAAGTCTAAGTAGGATGGCAGTCAGTCCTCCATCTTTGTTCTCCTTCAATGTTAAGTTGGATATCCTGAATCTTTTGCTTCTCCATAGAAACTTTAGAATCAGTTTGTTAATATCCACATAACTTGTTAGCTATCTACCTAAGTGTTTCATTTTCTTTAGTGCTACTGTTAATTATAATGTTTTTATTTTAAAATTCCATTTTTTCATTGTTGGTATATAGGAAAGCAATTGACTTTTATATACTAATCTTGTTATCTTGCAACTGTGCTACAATCAATCACTTCTTAGTTCTGGGAATTTTTTGGATCAATTCTTTCAAGTTTTCTACATAGATGACTATGTCATCTGTGAACAAAGACAGTTTTGTTTCTTCTTTCTCAATATGTGTTTCTTTTATTTCCTCTTATTGTCTCATTACATTAGCTAGGACTTCCAAAATGATGCTTACTTTGAATTTAATTTGCTCTTCTTTTTCTCCTCTCCTAAGATGGAAAGTTACTGATATTAAGTTTTTCATCTTTTCTGATATATTCATTCAATGCTGTACATTTCCTTCCAAGCACTATTTTTGCTGCATCCCACAAATTTTGATAAGTTATATTTTCATTTTCTTTTAAATCAAGTTATTTTAAAATTTCTCTTGAGATTTCTTCTTTGATCCATGTGTTATTAGGAGGGGTGTTGTTTAATCTTAAAAGTATTTTGGGAACTTCCAACTATATTCTGTTACTGATTTCTAGTTTAATTCCATTATGGTCTGAGACCACACAGTGTACAATTTATATTCTTTTAAATTTGATAGCTTGTTTTATGGCCCAGAATGTGATCTATCTTGCTGAATGTCCATGTGAGCCTGAGAAGAATGTATATTCCACTGTTGTTGGAGGAAGTAGACTATATTTCCATTGTATCCCGTTGGTTGATGGTTGAGTTGTTCTATTCAATTATGTCCTCACTGATTTTTCTGCCTGCTGGATCTGTCCATTTCTGACAGAGGGGTGTTTCAGTTTCCAACTGTAATAGTGGTTCATCTATTTTTCCTTACAGTTCTATTAGCTTTTGCTTTACGTATTTTCATGCTAGGCACATATACATTAAGGCTTGTTACATTTTCTTGGAGTGTTTGTCCCTTTATCAGTATCCAAAGCCCCTCTTTTTTCCTGTTAACTCTCCTTGCCAAAGTATCTCCTGTCTGAAATTAAATAGTTATTGATGCATTCCTTTGAGTCATGTCACCATGGTGTATCTTACTCTTTCCCTGCCCTTTTAATCTGTATGTGTCTTTATATAGTAAATGGGTTTCTTGTAGAAAACATATAGCTCAGCCTTGTTTTTTTATCTACTCTGACAGTCTGTTTTTTAATTGCCATATTTAGTACCTTGACACATAAAGGGATTATTGATATAGTTGGATTAATATCTATATATCTTACTGTTTTCAATTTTTTGCTCTTTTTCTTTGTTCCTATTTTGGTCTTTCACACTTCTTCTGCCTTTGTGGTTTTAACCGAGCATTTTACATGGTTCCATTTTCTTTTCTCCTAGCATATCAATTTACCTCTTTTTTTTTTTTAACTTTCTTTAGTGGTTGCCCAAGAGTTGATGATATACATTTTCAACTAGTCCAAGGCTACTTACAAATAATACCACCTTATTTCACTGGTAATGTTTGTACTTTATAATAACGAATAACAAAATATTTCTAATCATGTCATTCATTTCACTTGCACGTAAGCATATTCTATAGATAATCAAATATATTGCTGTTGTTATTATCTTGAACAAACTGTTACCCTTTGGATTAAGAATAGGAAAAAAGGGGGCCTGGGTATCTCAGTTGGCTAAACATCTGACTCTTGGTTTCAGCTCAGGTTATGATCTCTGGATCTCGAGATCAAGCTGTGTATCAGGCTCTGTGCTCTGCATGGAGTCTGCTTGAGATTCTCCCTCCCTCTCACTCTGCCCCTCCCCACCTCAAGTAAATAAATAAATCTTAAAAAAATAAGAACTGACGGTTTTGGGGGGTTGGGTGAGCCTGGTGGTGGGTATTGAGGAGGGCACGTATTGCATGGAGCACTGGGTGTGATGCATGAACAATGAATCTTGGAACACTGAAAAAATAAAATTAAATTTAAAAAAGTAAAAGAAAAGTTTTCATTTTACCTTTACTTATTCATTCTCCTATGTTCTTCTCTTTGTGGAAATCTGAGTTTCTGAGCGATATCAGTTTCCTTCTCTCTGAAAAACTTCTTTTGATGATTTTTTGCAAGGCAGATCTACTGGCAACAAATTCCCTCAATGTTTGTCTGAAAAAGTCTCTACTTCTCATTCACTTTTGAAGGATAATTTTGCAATGTATGGAATTCTAGGTTGGTGGGTTGTTTTCTTCTCTCAGCATTTTGAGTATTTGATCTCATTCCCTTCTTGCATGGTTTTTGAGGAGAAGTTGGGTGTAATTTTTATCTTTTGTCTGCTGTAGGTAACTTTTCATCTGGCTTCTTTCAAGAGATTTTTTTTTTAACCTTTGATTTTCTAAAGTTTGAATGTGATATGCCTGGGTGCAGCTTTTTTTTAAAAAAAAAGCATTTATACTGTTTGGTGTTTTCTGAGCTTCCTGGATCTGTGGTTTAGTGTCATTATGACATTTAGTGTCATTATTGACATTAATTTGAGGAGATTCCCAGTCATCATTGCCTCAAATATTTCCTCATTTCCCACCTCCCCGCTTCTCCTTCTGGGTGTTCCTATTGTGTGTATATTGCACCTTTTGTAGTTGGCCCACACTTCTTGCATATTCTATCCTGGTTTTTTTCCCATCTTTTTTCTCTGGTTTTTGGTTTTTTTGTTTTGCTTTGTTTTTGTTTTTGGTCCATTCTTCATTTCTGTTACAGTGTTTCTGTTTGTTTTAAAGAACATCTTCTTTATTTATGAGAGAGAGAGAGAGAATGAGTGGGGGGAAAGAACAGAGGAGATGGATGAGCAAACTCCACACTGAGCATGGAGCCTGATGCAGGGCTTGATCTCATGACCCTGAGATAGTGACTCACAAGAGTCAGATGCCTAAGCAATTGAGTCACCCAGGTGCTGCTACTGATACAGTGTGTTTGATCTCTACCATTTCTTTTTGATTCTTTCATAGAATAGCCATCTCTGTGCTTACATTGTTCATCTGTTCTTGCATGCTGTCTACTTTTTCCAATTAAGCCTTGAGCATATTAACCAATTAACAAATTCCTGCTCTGATAAGTCCAATATTCCTGCTTATTGGACTCTGGTTCTGATGCTTGTTTACTATCTTCAAACTGATTTTTACCTTTCGTATATCTTGTAATTTCTTTTGAAAGATGAAATGATGCATTGAGCAAAAGGAACTGCAGTAAAAAGAACTTTAGTAATTGAGGAGGGCACGTATTGCATAGAGCACTGTGTAGTGCATGAACAATAAATCTTGTAACACTGAAAAAATAAAATAAACATTTTTGGGGGAAAAAAAAAATAAATAAATAAAACAGACCTTTAGCAATATAATGCATTATGGGAGAAGAAGCATGTTACAGTCTTATAAGGTCTCAGTCTTTTGGTCAGTTGGTGACCCTGGACCATGAACTTCATCAGTGCTTCTCAGGTCCTGCTCACACCCTCCTTAGGTGAGACAGGATGGCTGGAGGGAGCTGGAGATGGGGGTTACCCTTCACCCAGGTATGTTAGGCTCTGATAAAACTCCAACAGGTAGATTAAGCTCAGGAAAAATTACTTCTCCTGGGGACAGGCCTTGCAAAGAATAGCATGCTTTGAGGTATTTCAGAACGTTTTTTTTTTCCTCTCCCCTGCTGGAAATGTGAGGGGATTTTTCTTGGATATTCACTGGGAAGATCTGGTAGAGCTCCTGGTGGTAAAACTCACAAAATTGTGTCACGGGGGTGGTGACAGGGCACTCCTGCAGTTTGTAACTCTGAGCCATGTCCATACTGAGCCTCCAACAATTCGTCAATCAGAGTTCGGGTTTTCCTACCCTAGTGATGCCTCCTGCAGAGGTTTCTACTGTGGGTTTTCGCTCTGGTAGGTTGTGGTTCTCTGTATCTGCCTGTCTGCCTCTTCAATTCTCATGGTTTGCCCCATGACCTCATTTCTCTTATCTTAGAGTTGTTGATTTTCAATTTGTTCACCTTTTTACTTGTTAAGACAGAGTAGCAACTTCCAAGACTTTTACATGCTGACCAGAAACCAGAAGTCTCATTTAACAAATATTTGCTGAGGGCCAACCAGGTGTCTAATGTTGGGAATCAGGTAAGGCAACATGGCATCTGAGTTGAGTCATGAGCGGTGGGTAGGATTTCCATGGGCATAAAGGGGAGAGGCAGAGAGCTGAAGCATATCCAAAGGCCAGGCCATGCTGACATGCTTACATGTTGGCAATAGTTAGTAGAGGTGTGATGCGCAGGTGCCCAGGGGAAATATGGGATGGAATAAGAGGTGGAAAACCAGGCGAAGCCAGAAGCAAAGGGCCTCAAATCTTAAGCCGCAGATTGAGATTTAGTCTATGGGTTCTGGGGAGCCGTGGCAGGTTCATGAGGTAGGGACGATATGATTTGTCTTTTAGAAAAAAACAACTTTATTGTCAGTGGGAAGAACAGAAGGGTCCAGAGCTTGGAGATATTTAATGGGAGAGATGATGAGCCGAATGGAGAGGGTTTGATAAGCCATCCTTCTAGTTCGGGAGAGGAGGTGATTTCTGAAGATCTACACATAGTCAGGGTGGCCTTTCAATTTCATAATATGAGTAATAAAGCTTATGACAACATCAGTAACAGCACACATGGAAGGATCCCATGTTAGGTGCCAGCCCTTCCTTCAAGTACTTTCCATGCACTCGCAATGTGCATCCTATGAAGTGTGTTTCATCATTATCCCCATTTTATAGATGAGAAAACTGATGCATACTGTTAACTGGTTTGGCTCACCCACAGGGACACAATAAGTGGGTGCCAGAGTGTGACCCTGGCCAGTCTGGCTTCAGGGCTCATCCTCTTGGGCATTGCCAATGTCCAGTTTTAGGTAAAAACTTTGGGTTTCCTGGTCATTGGACACGTTTTTAATCAGATCCCTTTCTGTACCAGCTGGATTCACACCATGAGACGTCTTGTTTGGAATGTTGTGGCTCTACTTTTGTGGCTAGTGTGCCCAGCAAACTGTTGAGTCATTATGACAGTGTGAGGCATTCTCAGCCTGGTAACCTTGGGCTTTGGGGACCATGGCTCATTATACACATTTTAGAGGGGCCAAGAGAGCCCTAAATGCCTGCCTACATACGGGGGGCTGGGAAGGGTCACCCCTAACTGCTTCCCAAGCTCTACTCTCCACCATTGAGGGGGAACACAGAGTTGATCACCAGCCCGTCATCTCTGCAATAAAATGCTACATGCTGGGCACATAGACACTCTCATAGACGTCCCAATGTATTAGTCTGCACAGGCGGCTACAACAAAATATCACAGACTGGGAAGCTCAAACAACTGACATCTATTTCTCATGGTTATGGGGGTTGGAACTCTTAGGTAAGGGTGCTGACATGGTCTATTCCTGGTGAGAGTCTTCCTCCTGGCTCACAGATGGCCACCTTCTCACTGTGTCCCCATGTGACAAATCTATCTGAATCCGAGACCCATGCCATTTTGACCCCTTCACTGTCCACTGTTACCAGTCCCCAGAAGTCGAGCAGTGGGGGAACCACAGGATGATAAACTAAGGCAAAGGATGATTCTAAGGAAGGCCAAGAGGACCTGTGATGAGCCCACTGGGCTGTTTACCTGTGACATCTGCCATTGCGTGGGGTTTACTTATGGCAACTCTGGAGTTTTGGGAACTGATTTTGACGGTATTGGGATTTGATGATGGCACCACTAGGGACCCATGAGATCCTGAATCCTGCCCTTGACCCCTACTTCCTAGGTGCTGTCCTCAGAAGGAGCTCTACACCTGGCCAGAGTGAACCAGAAGAGAAGTGAAGGACTTCTTTTGCATTGGCCAGGCCAGCCCCCAAGCCCCCCCACGCCATTCCCACGGGGTCTTGGGGTCAGGAATCCCCTCTTGTGCTCTGTCTGAAGGTGTGCAATGGGTCCTACCTAACACTTCATGTGTCTGCCATATGGCTTCTCAAACACAGAGAGGGTAGGCACGCAGTAAATCCCCTGCACCTGGGCTGGGTGTTCACCTTGCTTGTAAGATGTCATTAAGTCTCAGGAGTGGCAAGATGCAAGGACACATGTCCTTGTCCTCAAGACCAGAAGCAGTGACAAAATGACAGAGAGACTCCGCACAGAGACATGAACTGAGGGTCAAGGAAGGACATTCTTCTATCTGGGGAGGGCAGGGGGCCAAGCCTCAGCTTAAGGGAGAGTATAGGGCTTTCTGGGAATGGGGATGAGCTGGGTTGCTGGATGGCAGGTTCTCAGGGGTAGTTGGGGAGAAAGCTGGAAAGAGGGCAGGGTCAGCCCGAGGAAGGTTGAGGGCACCAGAACAGGAGCATAAGCTAGCACTGACCAGCCTTTGGGCTCCAGAGCAGAGCCGAGGACCAAGCCTCAGCCTGGGAGACCCTCCCAGGGTGGGAACCACCATAAGCAGGAGACCCAGCCCCTGCACACAGGTACTTCTGCAGGAGGAGCAGTGATAAACCCCTAATCAGTGGCTGTTAGAACGAAGGAGGCCTGGTAGAGGAGTTTAGCCCATGTCCAGGGATCACTTGACACTCTCTGCCCATTGCAGTGGGCATGGGGAGCAGTAAGTGGGCAGCCCCAGCATCCAAGAGCCCAGGATGAGGACAGAGACCCCAGGGAGTGTGACTTAATGCAAGCGGGAAGGGTCTATGCCTAGGGGTATTTCTTCATCAGGGTTCTGGCATCGTAGAAGGAAAAAGTGGCCCTGTTTGCACGAGATGCAGATATTGGGGGTGAGCGGTGTCTGCCCGCAGAGATGGCAGATAGAGGCTGCCCCAGGGGTTGCTGATGAAAATAAGTCACAGTGGGGACACTGACCCGCGTGAACAGACTCTGGTTTAGCAACGACACAGGGCCCCGAGGCCCCTGCCAGCCAGCTTCGCCTCCTCAGTGGTGGGATAATTGGGGTGCAGGTGGTGATCACGGGGAGCACAGAGGGACAGCAGGCCACGGCTGTGTACCACCAGGTAGGGCAGAATTTCACAACTTGAATAATGCACATGGTAGCAGACATTGGCTCTGGCCACAGCCGCAGCTGCCCAAATGTCCGGTGCTTCTCTCTCCCCAGACATTTGGAGACTGTCTGGGATGCTGATAATGGAAATGATTCCCCCTGTGAGCACTGACTACGCCTGTCCGTTAGGGACAGTTTGCTGGCATCAGATTTGATTCTCGTTACAGTCCCGCGAGGGCGCCATAACTCACCCCCTTTCATAGATGTGGATCCTGAAGCCCAGGGAGGTTAACGTGTCCAAGGGTAGGTGGGGGGCCCTTTAACCCCCACTCCCTAAGTTTTCATTGGTTTCCCCTCAATGAAAAGATATACAGTGAATGTATATCTTGTCCGTGCCCCATTTGGAAGGGAACACCCATGAGCCGTACGCATCCATGAGGGGTCCCTTGGCCAGCTTTGGACAATGGGATGCGAGCAGAAGTGACTATAAGCCACTTGGCGCCTAGCCCTTGAAGACATTCCAGAACGTTCCTCAGTTGTTTCTTCCCCCAGATGGCATAGGTACGAGAGGGCAGAGAACCGTTCGGCAGGCACTGGGCACTGCATGAGCTAGACAGAAGTCCTTCCTGTCTGCAGCCGCGGAAGCTTCAGAGATTCTATGCTGCGCGCAGCACGTCGACCGCTGTGACTAAATACCCCGGCAGCTACCCTTCAAGGCTGTCTAGCCTGGCCCACTGGGGGGCCTTCGGATTGGTTTTCCTGCTTCCACAGTGGCTCCTACAATTTATCCTCAACCCAAAGGCCAAAGGGATCCTTTATAAACCAAGGCAGATCATATTGTGCCTGAACTTAAAACCCTCCAGGACCTCCCAGCCCACCTAGAAGCCAGCCCGGATTGCAGAAGCCTGCACGCCCAGGGTCCTACTGCCTAGTGAGCACTCAGCCCTCACTGCTGGCGCGTTCCCTCCCTGGCCCTGCTCGTCTACACTCCCCCAGGCCCCAACTGCCCGCCTCGAACACACACACCTTGGTACCTTAGCCCCTTTGCATTTGCTGTTCCCTTTGCTGGGGAATGCTCTTTCCCACACATGCCTATGCTCTCTCCTTGGATGGCTTCTGGCCTCTGATCAAATCTCCTTCTCAGAGATGTCTGATATTATATATTTATTTGCTTCTTGTCCGTTCTTCCCTTTATTTTAGAATTTAAGCCCCACCCCGCCATGGAGACATAGTCTTCACCCCAGGAAAGGGTTTGGCACGCAGTCAGCCTCTATAATGAATATCTGCTGAGTCATGAGTAAATGTACACATTTAAGATTTTTTAAAAGGTCTTTATGTATAAATGCAGTTCCAAGACAAGTCCCCTAGACCTCCTCGCCCTCAACCAAATGGCCAACTGTCCTGTGTAAAAATTCTCATGCTGCTTCGGCCCCATTCATGCAGACGGGGACGTGAACTCAGATCTGTCTACTTCTGAAATTTCTCTTCTTTCTGCTCTACTAGATGATCTGCTGGAGCTTGTGCAGACTTCTGGCTTAGTAGGCTACGAGGTCTTTGTCCCACCTACTCTGTTCTGTTTTTGTAGTGAGAAAGCAGTATGAGACAGTAAGTCAATGAATGGGTGAGGCTGTGTTCCAATAAAACTTTATTTAATGAAACAGACAAGGGGCCAGATTTAGCCAACTGGGCCATTGTTTGCTAAATTCTGTGCTCCCGGTTCTAGGAAAGGAGTGAGGCTCCTGGAGATGCTGGGGTCATTAGAACCTCAGAGAGCTGGCTGGCTTTATAAGCAATTAACCCATGAGTCGTGAGTTTTCCCACAGATGTTCTCTTTCTTAATATTTTTTTCTTGTGTTCATTTATTGCTACATGTCTATGCCTTTGTCTTTTCTTTCTGATGACTAATTCTAATAGGCATAGTTATGCCTGTCCACCTATCTGTTCATCCATCCATCATCCATCTATCCACTTCTCTTTTTCTCTATCTACTTATCTGTCTCCTATCCATTTTACCTGTCTTCCACCAACCTACTTCTCTGTCTTCCTCTCTCTCTCTCTCTCTTTCTCATCCATCATCCAGCTACCTACCTACCTAATTCCGTGCCTTTGTAAAAGGCTGTGCATAATCCAGGGCTAATTTACACACCAATCAAATGTAACGTGGTGCCTGAAATTTTCAAGCAGTCACACAGGCAAGCTAAAGATGCCAATCTGAAACCTGGCAAATGACCCCAGGTCTGTGCCATTTTAAGCCTTGACCTTTAGTAGGAGAATACTGCTTGCTTGAGATCTGCTTTGTTAGTACCGCTGCAATAGTCTGGGGCTGCCAGAGTTGTGGTGGGAGATTTCCCCTTGGTGCCTAAGGGTGCCCGGTTTTCGGGTTCCCACCTGAGAGGCCACTGAAGGCAGGATGGGGGTTTCTGGGTTCCTGGGGTTGTTGCTGGGAGTCAAGGTGGGTGCCTATACTTGGAAGGCAGAACTGCTGTGTCTTGGATGAAGTGATATGTCAATTCAGATATATAAATAAAAATTCCTCTTGCTCATGGATACTGCCCTGAGAGCCTACAGGAAGATTCTGGAAGGAGTACTCTAAAGAAATTCAAGATTTGAGCCTGAGTAGACAATGCAGAACCCAGGCTCTACTCCCAAAAGGTCCCACAAAGGTGAGGGTAGAACCAAAGGGGATGGGGCTCAGGTGCAGCCAAACCAGAGAAGCATCTGCGGAAGAGGGTGGGCTAGACAGGCACATACAAGGGGACCGAGAGAGTGGCCAGCCTTGAGCAGGATGATCACTGGGGTAGACTTTACGAAGAGCTGCCAAGGGACACCTGCGTGACTTGGTCAGTTAAGCATCTGCCTTCGGCTCAGGTCATGATCCCCAGGTCTGGGATCAAGCCCCACATCAGGCTTCCTGCTCAGTGAGGAGCCTGCTTCTCCCTGTGCTGGCTGCTCCCCCTGCTTGTGCTCTCTTGCTCTCTCTCTCTCTGACAAATAAACAAATCAAATCTTAAAAAAAAAAAAAAAAGTCTCCAAGAAGGACCAACGTTGAGCTAAATGGGTGTGTTGGATAGGAACCATGGGTGACAATGGCAATGAGAAAGCAAACAGGGACTGCTGAAGTTGGGAGGACAGACAGGAAGGTGGGCAGGAGGGCCACTTAAGGGCTGACTCCAAGGATGGAGAGTGAACACTTGGCACCCATTGCTCATTTCTGGCCTATAGTTCAGGCGAGTGCTTGGAGGATTAGCAAAAGCACAGCAGACAGGATTCTACAGGTCCAAGTGTCATTCCACAGAATCTTGGTCATGCCCAGGGGAGCTCCTGGTGCAAAGGTTTGTGATGCTTCAGATGCTGACTACCCAGAGGCAGGCCAAGTTTGAAGTTAAGAGCACAGTTCTCTATAGATTGGGCTCATGGCAGACGCCAGCTGCAAGCTCGCAGCTTGGGAGCTTGGGGCTCCCTTGGGGACCTGGGATCGCAGCTGATCCCCGGACAACCCATCCTTCTTGCAAACTGGAGAGTTCTCACTACTCTCCCAGTTTTGATAAGTTGCTGGGATAGTGCACAACATCAAGAAATCTATAACAACTATGGTTTTGTTATAGCCAAAAGGATACAAATCAGAACCAGCCAAAAGAAGAGACACCTAGGGTGAGGTCTGGGGGTTTGAAACAGTAAGCTCTGGTCTTCTCTCTGCAGAGGTAGGATGCATGAGCCTCCCCTCCTGGTAGAGTCTAACAATACTCACAGAGTACTGTCCCTCCGGGGTGCTCACCTGTGCCTCTGTGTCTAGAGTTATTACCGGGGTTTCCTTCCATAGGCATGATTGATGGAATCAATCCCCAGGTCACCTTCCCTTCTTGGAGGTAGGGCCATTATCACTTGGTGTGAAGTCCCAAGCCTCTGATCACCTGGTTGGTCTTCCCAGTGGGGTCAGCCCCTTACCTGAGTTACCTCATTTGCATAAATTTCCAGGTAGGGGGCTGATCAGCCCACCGTGAATAACAAAGACCCTCCTATTGCTCAGGAAATCCCAAGGGTTTTGAGGCTATTTTCCAAGCACAGGGACAGAGGCCAGCCAGATTCTTAATTATCCAACGGTACACATGTGATGTGTGTCGTACACATGTATGTTCTCAACATGAAAATACTCAAAGATGTTTGTTAAATGAATCCGTGAAGGAGAGCAGGGAGGAGTGAGAAAGTCAGAATGAAAAGGAGAACTTTGGGCTCTAACTTACTACCTAACTCCCACACCTTGTCAATTACAACTTAATTGAAACAAATCCAGAATCTGACAAACATACGTGAATGGTTAGGCTTTTATAACCAACTACTCACTCTTCCATTGATTTCTGAGTTGGTGACGTTTGGTCTTCTGTTGGGAGGGGAGACAGAGTTTGGGCCCCCTCCCCTGGTGTCAGTACAGAAGCCCCCTCTCCACTTATCCATGGGTCCCCTTTCCGTGATGTCAGTTGTCCTCGATCAGCTGTGTCCTGGGAGCAGATGATCCCCCCCTCCCTTCCCCACCCCCCATGTATCTTCGAAGGTCAGGATGGGCCTGACACTATATCCCAGGTCCTCTGTTGCTCACCATATCTCATCTCCCCACCCAGGCATTTTATCATCGCACGTCGTCCCAAGAAAAAGAAACGTGAGCACAGTATAGAAGGCATCGTGAAAGAGAGCGAGGCTGCATTCACATAACTTTCATTATCGTGTATCGTCATAATTATTCTACTTTGTTATTGTTACTGTTAATCTCTTACCGAGCCTAATTTAGAAATTAAACTTCATCATAGGTGTGGGTATGTAGCTAGAAGAAAAAAAAATAGTCAATCTAGGGTTCAGCCCTCTCTGCGATCTCAGGCATCCTCTGGGCGTCTTGGAATGCACACCCAGTGGACTGGGAGAGGGGCTACTGTATTTAAGCCAAAGACTTCAGCAGAACACTTCATTTGACTCCCTTTGAGTTCCCAGCAGAAATGGGAACTTCTGGGAACTCATCCTTTTCCTCTCCCCTAAAGGCAGGTAAACAAGGGGGGATAAAAATAAACTCATCTCTCTACAAGAGCAGAGCTGCCCCAGTTAACTGCAAATGTGAGATGCCAGTCAAAGGAACGATTCCAGGGAACCAGCAGACCGAGAACCCAGAAGTGAGTTCTGGTCCTTTCAATTAATTCCACCCCATGCTGCTGTTTGAGGAACTGCTCTGGGAGCCCCAGCACCCAGCACCATGAAGGAAGCAGAGACACAGGGCAGGGCGCTCTGGGGGAACCTGGCAGGGCCCGATGAGTGTGGATCTCATCAAAGACATCGGCGCTGGACGGGGAGGTGCAATGGGGCTCGGGACACAGCTGAGGTTATAGGAGAACCCGTGCATCTTGTCATTATAGGAACAACTGGCAATTATTTTGACGAAGCAGGTATCTCTGATTAATTTAAGCATGGAACAAGACTGCCTTTGATTTTAAATCTCAAGGTCTTTCTTATTTTTTTCCTTTCTTCTCTCTCTCTCCCCACCCCCCACCTTGTCTCGGAGTTATATAAACCAAACAGGCTTCTATTAGCAAAAGCAAACAGCACAAATTTAACAACTTAATAATAAAACTACTGCTATGAATCACTTCCTGTATTTCTCCTTTGTAGAGCAGCCCAGCTTGCCAACCCTGAGACGCTAATCCCATTGCACAAATGAAGGAGGGAGACTGAGGGGCTGGCCCAAGCCCTCTCCGCTCTGGGGTGGTAGCCTGGGTCTGAAGAAGAGAGTTTCAAGCTCAGCCCTGCCCAGAGGCCATTTTTAAGCTTTTTTCTAAATCTATTCTGTTTCCCAAAGAGCATCCAAGTCTGCCGTTTTATATCTTTGGGGGGGGGGGCTTTATATTTATATGATAAGCATTTTTCCATGTTCTTGAAAATCCCCCCCATTGCCAGGATCTCGGGTAATGTATACGGCGGCATCCTTGGCTGTCCCGTCTTCTAATGAGAGTCCATTCCATGGTTCCCAGTTTCCCTCTAGTGTAAGACGCTGCTACATTGTTTCAGTTGGGAGTTGAGTCACGGTTTGGTTTAGTTAATCAGGGCTGGCTGAGCGGTTGGCTATTGGGAGGAGGGAACTTTCCAGGCCCGGGGGTATTGGTCTCTGTGTGTTCTAGATGGTGGCTGCCACCCCGGGGGGCCTGCTCCAGCCTCTCAGGTCCCCAGCTGATTGGAGCTCAGAAGCCTGCAGCTTTGATTCAGAGTTTTTCCGTTTCCTAAAGATTTTCTGGGGGAAGTGCCTTTGTTGAACCTAATAGAGAAGGGACCACGGCCCCATCAGGGCTTGGGGAAGCTCTGCGTCAAGGGTGGGGGTAGTGCTTGCTGTGGCCAGACAGAGGGAACAGAGGATAGGTTAGCCCAGGAAGGCATGTGCTTGGGAAAACTTGGAGGGGTGTGTCAGAGTTGGAACTGCTGGTGTGAACAAACTCAACTAGTAAAACTAGAAATATTCTGGGGCGCCTGGGTGGCTCAGTGGTTTAAGCCTCTGCCTTCGGCTCAGGTCATAATCTCAGGGTCCTGGGATCAAGTCCCGCATCGGGCTCTCTGCTCAGTGGGGAGCCTGCTTCCCCCCCTCTCTCTGCCTGATTGTGAACTCTCTCCTCTCTGTCAAATAAATAAATAAAATCTTAAAAAAAAACAAACACACACACACACGCACACACACACACACACACACAAACTAGAAACATTCTGCTTCTGACCCATCGGAGAGAGGCATTCAGATTTACTGAGCACCTACTGCATGCCGGACGTCATGCTAGGGGATACACGCCTTCATTTAATCCTTCCAGTGACCCCCATCTGCAGGCTGGGGGTTTTATTCCTTTTCTATAAATAAATTATTCCAGAACCAGTGCTCAAAACCATCACCCTGAACCTGGATTGGATCCGATGCCCTATGAAAGCCACCGATGCCTCAATACTGATTTTTAGAAGCCATAAGCAATTTGAACCATAATGAAAACTCTCATCATTTTTATTCCAGCCAAACAGAGGACCTACAGAAAGGAGTGGGAAGTGTTATTTCAGAGTAAATGACAGACATGTCCATGTGAATGCCCTGTCTCCCTGCAAACACAGTTTCACAATTCTCGAAAGAATGTTCTCGCAGGAGAGAGGCCCAGGATTAATTTTCCTTGAACTGGGAGATATTTGGGAGTGCTCACACTGTCATACTCCTGCCTGGGGCCAGATAGAAAATGAAACTTTCTTTCTTCATTTCCTATATAATGTAACTCAAAGGATCCCGAGAACCGAGAATGCTCTGGAAGTCTTACTTGCCTGACTATTGCTTGCAATCGATGTGTCCTCTTTTATCCGGTGTAGTTTTTGTTCTGGAAGCCAGCTGTGGGAGTAGGATACACTTGGGGGTCTCAAGTACAGAGGACTCTTTCTCACGCAGTCAGTTCATGGAACTCCTCCAGGCGACTCACAGCGGGGAGAAAACCCCCACCACAAACGTGCAGACTAAACTTCAAGCCGAGTCCAAATGGGACCTGGACATTGTCCTTAGGGCTGGGAGCTGTGTCAGGTCCCCAGGACTACCCCCAGGTTTGGTAATTCATCAGGGGGACCCGGCATGTCAGGACTCACTCCTCTCCACCCAGGGCTGGGATTTATTCCAGGGAATGGATTCAAAGCCAAATCAACGCAAGGAAAAGGCATACGGGACAAAGTCTACGGGAAGCCAGGAGCAAGGGTCCAGAGTCCTTACCCAGTGAAGTCACTTCATTCATCCTCCAGCAATGAGTGTCACAACACATGTGGAAGACTGTCCCCTGGGAAAGCTCATCAGACACTGAGCTCAGGGTTTTTATTAGAGGCTGGTCTAATAAGTGCCTTTTATAGAGGCACCCTCTGCTCAGCCTGTGCGCAACTTCTGACTCCCAGAAACAAAGCAGGTGTGTAGCCCAAACCAGACTCTACATAGTGGGAGCCCAAACCAGACTCTACATAGTGGGAGCCCTCCCTCAATCCAAGTTCCTGACACCAGCCTACTGTCAACCCTGCGGGAGGGCCTTTTAGAAGAAAGCTGTCTCAGGCCAGATATGTCCACTTTTCCTGCACAGAAGGTCCTACCTCTGCTAGTCAGGTGACATCAGGTGGCGCTGCGGGGCTTGTAGCATTTTGTCCTTGTGTGGTCCCTATTTCAAGGAGCCTGGTTTGGCGGTGGGCACTTTGGTAAGCACTTCCTTGCTGTTTTCCTAACTTTGCCGGTGTGTTCCTCGGCGTGGGCTGTCCTTCCAAATCCCCGAAAGAGTTACAGGCGTTGTCTTGCTCGATGATACCATGCCAAGTGTGCTATTTATGTGTATCTGTACAGCCCTCCTGAGAATATTTTTAGGTGAATTCATGACAGGCTCTGCGTGAATCAGTCAGGAGCATTAATATTGTAAAGCAGGCTACAAGGTAATTTGCCTCCATCGTCTGGCAATTTCCTGCCATCACTTGGAGGTGTTCTAAGCTGGTCTTCCTGGCTGGGAATTGTGTGCTTTCAATTTGTTGCCAGAAGCTTAGCCTCTGAGTTGTTGGCTGGGGAGTTGGTGGTAAATTATTCATGGAATTCATAGGCCAGAGAACTAAACAAATCCGGGCCCTTCATTTTTACAGATCAGAAATAATGGTCTCAACACCGCCAGCAGCCATCTTGACTTCTGACTTGAATTGTGTGCTTTGTGGAGACCTAGATCTGTGCTTTGTATTCATTCTCACGTTAAGTCCTCACAGCAACTCTTTAAGGAGGGAAAGGATTTAACACAGCAGGGATCTGAGGCACAGAGAGGTTAAGTCACTCACCCAAGATCACCCAGCAGAGGTGACAGAGCTGGATCAAGTGGATTTCAGCCCCTTCACCACTCAGAAGCCTGCCCTCAGAGGCAGAGCCACTTGCTGGACCTCAACAGGAGACCCA